>JBBBDQ010000627.1:1130000-1385000 GCA_037127315.1 Ascarosepion bandense
ACCTACTTAGAGCCAAACCCGAAGCAAAAACTAAAATAAAAGGGCTGAAAAACTGATTTTGATCAGACCCGGTAGGATATCAGGGTATTGATTTCCAATATTGGAGTCAAATAAGTCATCCAAGGATAGAACTGCAACTTTGAAACTTCTGAATATCGTTTCTTATGTCTTTGTCTATGAGTGTATCAAATTTGATTAAAATCGGACCACTCCTTCTCTAACATGATTTTTTTGATTATCGATTTTCGATATTTATCGGGAGTACCTCAACACAAAACCTAGCTAAGAACACTCGCAGACGCTTATAGTGTAACTGTGTAAATTTTCAAGAAAATCGGTTCAGCTGTTTCAGAGTCTATAGGTAATGGACACACACACAAACACAAATTTCCATTTATAAATATGTTTATATATATAATCATAAATTTGAAAAAATGCTTTGTAGGTAAATCCCAAAAAACCTAATTAATATTAAAATTAACACTGATCTAGCCAGAGAGCTGAATGTAATTAAATAAATTGACAGAGCCAATATTTATTACATACAAAAACTATACAAATTTTCTTAAATTGGATGGCCATTTTCACAGGTAAATTTAACATCTATCTCATCAGCAAGATCAAAACATTATGGGAAAATGAACTTATTTGTGTTTGTGTCAAAAACAGAAGGGCATGGAAAAAGAAAAAAACAGGAAAAAAACAGTTCTTCCTGAAACCCATTCTTTTATTGTTCTTTCTCGAAAGTAAATTTTTTCATTCTCTTCCAATCTCAATAATACTTGAGGTAAGATTGATAAAAAAAAATCTGTTCACTGGTTTTTATTAGATATTGAAACTTGAAAATATTTTGTCATAAAAATATAAACCTCAGGATTAGGAGTTTGCTTTTTAATGAATATAATTTTCTTTTATGCGTACATGTTGAATTTTGTCAATAATTTCTTTTAATTAAAGCAGTGTGCCATATCTGTATAACATGAGAAAACTATTTTACCTATTTCTTTAAACTTAAAATATTTTAGAAACTAAATATGTCACAACAGAAAGATTTATCCAGGCATTTAATATAGCATGGATATAAAAAGAGAAAAAGTAATTTCACAATAATTCCAAAACTGTCAGTAGTTTATCAAATAGATTGTTACCATGGACAAATCAATATATACTGATTGGAGAATGAAGGGTTTGCACTGATCCATCAGCTGACTAAGCTTCACAGATATATCAATTTGATAAGCTAAGTTTATTGTTCTTAATACAAACAGTGAGTATTTCACATGTCAAGATCAATAGAATAGAAAGATAAAGGATCTACACAAAGGTTACCGAGGGAGTACCTGGCCATTTAATATTAATGAAAAAATAGCCTACCTTGAGAAAATATGCCTAAGCCCCTTCAAATGATTCCTCTTGAGGCCTCACTCACTTAACACAATACCATTTCCACTTCTCAAAAGAATCTATAATTCTTCTTTCAAGATATCATCATCATCATGTACTTTCTCCACTGTCTTTTCTACAAATATTTTTATTTGAACGACTTTAGATGATTGGTCTGTGCATCTGATCTGGTAAAACAGCTATTGAAATTAGAATTAGTTTCCTGAAAAAAACAGACATATGTTCAAGTCTCACCAGATGTTTCTTCTTTCTTTCCAATACGTGTTGCTTTATAAAGGTTTACAGAATGATGGCTTTAAGGTTGAAAAGTAGAAATAGAACAAATGAAATTAAAATCAAAATCAGATTGTTACGAATAATGTAAATGGTGTTCCTGGTACATCTCTCAAGATTTATTTCTCTTGTACAACCTCATGGCGTATAAAGAAATTTGTAACACCTCCCTGGCCCTGGCTGTTGGTTTCGATCCAGCCAGCTGGTCATTGATTGACTCTGTCACGGTTTTCTCCCTTGTCCCACGTTGTGTTGATTAATCACAAGGCAGTCACGTAAGTTTCCACTAGCTGTCTCTCTGTCGAACTAAACCAAGCCGGGAAGTGTGTACACAATTAAGTCATAAAAGAAAGAATTATAACACCAAGGAAAATAAGTGGACCGACGGCTGAAAAGTGTTGTAAAATACGTCTTTATATACGGATTATACACAATATGCTCTTCGGGATAATTTCCCATTCCTTGTTATCTTCCAACTGGTAGTGGAACGGATGTTTCTTAGGTAAATTGAATTATTCTCCTAAGCAATAACAACGAATCTGGCTGGCCACAGCTCGCTGCTTCGAACAGAAGTCTAAGTTCATTTTATAAGACAAGTCAACTTGTTGCTTGTTTTCTGGAATGTTACGGAAATTGCCGAAGTGCTGAGTTATTCTCTTTCAGTTAGCAATTTCAGACTTGTCTGAAAATTCTCTTCTTGTCTGTCTCTTAACGCTTCTCTACGGTCAGCACCCAATGGCATGGCAATCATCTCTCTGTCTCTTTACTTCTTCGGTTAGGAACTGTCTTTGGTCATTACATTTCTGGACCGGGAAATCGAACTCTCCGCCACTCAGGCTGCAACTACTCATTTTGTCTGTCAATTCTCTTCTGTCGATCTCTGCAACTTCACTCGAAACTTTGTCTGCAAGTTCTCTTCTGTCTTTAACTCTGGTTGGCCGGCAGGCTCTGCAGTTAGTGCCCAACAACATGGCGCCTATCTTCATCGTTACATCTTTAAGCCGGTAATTGGAACTGAACTTCAACTGCACTCCGGAACCTTCTTCACGCCAACTCCAGTCCAACTTCAGATTCTCCTCCGATCCAACTGCAACTCCAACTCGAGGCGAACTCCACGCCGACTTGTTTTGGTCCCTCAGGACCCTGTATTTATGCCCATGGTATGGGGCCGATGGTCGCTGGGTGTCTAATCCCCCACCCCCGTCCCGGCAACCAATAAAATCCTGAGGTTAGCTGCTACTCGTTGTTGCCTGTGGTTTAACCAATGAGATTAGTCTTCTTTCCATGACGTCAGTTGTTAGTCATCTCCCCCTTTCGGGGCTTGGTCACCAGACCAATGGAATCTCTCTCGATCTTATAAGGTCATCTCCCCATACCCCTTTTCTGGGCTGGACTTAACTGAATTTTCTTCCTCAAAATTTTCTTGTTCTCAGGAAACAATTTCGGGGGGGGGGGGGGGGGGTTCTTAAAACAATAGGCATTAAACTTTTTGAACTGTCTTCGCCCAAAACAAGTTGACAAGGGTCCATTGACATTGTTACCCAAATAATAATTTCTACACACCTGTTTTTAATATCCATTCTCTGAGTCACCTATATTTTCAAGTGACAAGAATGCCTTATCAGTTTTACCCTGATATCAGTGAAAATACTTTTTCTCTGAATTACTTGACTCAGAATCAAAACATTCTTACCTTTCATGCCAGCCAGACATTCAGGGACCCAAAATGAAATTTCCCTAACCTTTACCAAGAAACAATAACAAATAAATTTATCTTTCATTTATGTTTAGATGGGTGGACGAGATATCTATTGTTTCTGTGGCTTGAAAACAAATCCATTTCTCTTTTCTTTCTCTTCTTTCCGGGTTTACAATAATAGAGAAATACCAGATGTTATTTTTCATCCCTGCTTTCTTTTTAAAGATAAAGATTTTCCAGCTACAGTTAATAATTAGTTAATAAAATTAATCACCTCCATTTTCCTTTGCTCATATTTGGAGGATAAGGAAAATTTCTTTTAGTATGTTCTCTTATGATCTATAATCGTAATTTGAAGATTTTCCGGTTATGGTTATTAATTAATTAATAAAATTAACTAATTCCGGTCCACTGCAAAATATTGTTATAAATTGACATTAAAAATATAGGACTTCATGACCCAGTATAGTAAATAAATCCACTGGAGGTAAGGATGATAGACCTTAAAAATTAATTCATAGAGTTTTTAAATCTTCTGGTCTTAGCATAGTAATTATCCCTAATAAAAAACAAGTTGACTTCTTAGACATAACATTAGACTTAATCTCTAACACTTTTTAACCTTACATGAAAAATAATGCGAACCCAATCTATATAAACCCCAACTCTAATCCCCCATCATCCGTTATCAAACATATTTCATCATCAGTTGAATGCCGCATAAGCATACACTTCTCAAATAAAGAAATATTCAATAAGCACAAAATGAGTTATGATAAAATTCTTAGAGACAGCGGCTCTCAATCCTCTAAGATTAACTTTGTGGAAAAATTTAGGAGCCCAAAAAGAAAAAAAAATGAAAAACAGGAAAATCATATGGTATAACCCTCCATTTAATCAGTTAATTTTAAACTGGGACATAAATTTCTTAAGCTAATAGATAAACATTTCCCCAAAAATAACCCTCTAAGCAAAATTTTCAATAGGAATATGATAAAACTCAGTCATAGCTGCTCCAACAATTTTGAAAAAATAATTAAATTACATGACAATAAAATATTGAAAGCATACAACAAAAATAACACTCATACCAGTTTGCCTCATAATAATAACTTTTGTAATTGTAGAAACCCAAACCAATGCCCCATACCTAATAAATGCTTAACAAAATCCCTGGTATATATGTGTTCGATTTCATCCATGGAGAATCCTAAGGATGCTAAAATTTATATCAGAACTACAATGAACATTTTTAAAAAGCGCTTTTACAGTCACTTCTCATTCTTCAATAACAAGGACAAACAAAATATGACATCACTTTCTAAATATTTTTGGAAGTTAAAAGATGAAAATAAAACACCTAAAGTTAAATAGCAAATCCTCAAACAGCCCAGAACATCTAAATCAATGAAGGAACCATGTTTCCTTTGTCAAAAAAAAAAAAAAAAAATGGAAATCATTAAATACATGAGTAGCAACATATTATTAAACCAAAGGCATGAAACCACAGTAAACTGTAAACATATTAAAGAACCTTACAATCATGCTAAATCGACAAAAGCTAAAGTTAAAATCTATACAAATGATAAACCTTTATAGTATTAACAACACTCTTACCTCAAATGTTACCTTTATTTCATATGACAAACTGCAATCTAATTAGTTTTATCTAAAAAAGATTTCCAAAATCTTAAATTAAGGTTAAATATAAAAAATAGATTAATTATAAAAACTAAGTGTAAATACAAAAATATTTGTAGTAGTATAGTTCACTAAAAGAAGACTACGCTGGTGAATAAAATAAAATTTTGCCTAAAAGTTGTTGTTCTATTAGTTAGGCCTGGGACTTATTGAGTGATGTGTTTTATATATATATATATATATATACACACACACACACACACATCAATAGTGCCATTATCTGATTTTTTTCATCTATATTTTACCATTGTGGAAAAGTATGGATTTTTGGCAACATAGAATTATATCTATATATGTTCAGATGGTATATCTATGTACCATTGAGCAAAATTTAACACTTCCATTAAATCTTTTTCAGATATTAAGGACATTAAAAACTTTTACTCATCACCACTTTTGATGTACCACAAAACTCATCTGACAGAGCTGAAATTTCAGAATAGATGGAAATATACCTCATAAATAAGGCTTACGGCCTATCAGGTTGAATACACCAGTTCTCACTCAATCACCGAAGTTAAGCAACATTGAGCCTGGTCAGTACTTAGATGGGTGACCGCTTGAGAATACCAGGTGCTGTAAGCGTTTAGTGATGGATGTGCGTTGTGGTGCAGTGGATATTGGCTCAGAAAGAGAAATCGGTGAGCCAAGTTCAAATTCCAGTTGAATACCCTGCATTCACTTAAGCACTGGTACCTTGGAATAAGTATTAATCAGTCCCTTCCCTCCAGTTATGGGTTAAATAACAAAAGTAGGACTTGGGGACCCGTCCCTTAAAAACAAATCCCAATAAATCTTGATACTCGAAAAGAAAAAAGTATTACGAGACACAAAACTTATATAAAAACAATAAATTGTTGAAAGAAAAAGGGATTACCAGCAATAAATAAATAAAATTTAGTTGGCAATAAATGACAGCCGAGGCTGATATGCCATAAAAACGAAACAACCAACATCATAAATAAAATCTATTACATAATCCACATAGTCAACCATAGATTATACAGAGATGACGGATTAATAATGATAGAACCAGACAACAAAAGAGAGAATGATAAAATAAAGAAAATACTTAAACTCTTCAAAGAACTAGATGTTGAAATAATAGTTGAAGCAAATAGAAAAGTAGTCCAATATTTAGATGTAGAATTAAATTTACAAACTGGCAATGTCTCTCCATATATGAAAGCAAATGCAACTTTAAAGTACATAAACACAATATATAACAATCCAACAAGAATAATCAAGCACATTCATAAATGAATAACACAGGCTATCAAAAAATTCATCAAACAAAGCAATATTTAATGAAAAAAAAAAAAAATTATGAAAATAACCTAAGAAAATCTGGCCATAAGAACATTTTAGAATACAATCCCTAACCAAACAGACAAATAAAAAACAATAATAGAAATCAAAACATTATCTGGTTCAACCCACGATTTAAATTAGAAGTAAAAAACAAAATAGGATATATATTTTTTAAACTGATCAATAAACACTTTCAGGAACATTTTAACATAGACTTTATATATGAGATACATAAATGTTAGAATGGATGCATAATAACATGAGACAACAATTTATATATATATAAAGGCAAAATGTTTGTGTGTGTGTCTATTTATCTGTCTGTATGTCCTTCATACAAATCCACAATTTTTATCCGATTCTCACCAAACTTCACACAAATATTCTTTAGGCTGAGTCTGAGCTCCAGGATCATGGATTAGTTTTAAAGCTTTCATTTCACCCGGGCAACACTGGGCTATATTGCTAGTATATGTATAACTAAAATATCTATAATGTACTACAGACACTATAATGACATGTAAAATGTTCTTGGGGCAATCCAAATCTTATGTCTCAAGGTTACTTCAGATTTCAAATGGATCTCATGTATACAATAAAGTTCTAATATTCATTTCATCTCAAGCAAATCAGGACTGCCACTGGTGTGCAGGGGGTTACAGTGAGAGAAAAACAAAGTACAGGAAATGTCAAAGAAAGGATAAGACAAGGATAGGAATCAAGTAAGAAGAATATCACAGTTGTCGATGTATTTAAACTTCTGGAGTTAGTAGCAATCAGGGAAGCAAGTAAACGGTAGAAAGTTCCATAAACAGAAAGTGCAAAAAAAAAAAAAAAACAAATATTAGAGTATAAAAAGGAAGTTACATTTAGCTATTTCAATGGTAAGGAGGCAGAACCTTGATGCCGATCTAGTAGCACCTGCAGATTTATGCGGTTGGAGAACCCGGAAAAAAGCTTGTCACTTGAAACCAAACTTGTGATATCATATACAATGCTTTATTCTAACAGGAAACGACAGCTTAAAACAATTACATTCATTACAGAGACAAAAAGATGCTAATTGTGATCAGATGTCACTTTGGTATAGCTGAAAGAAGTGAGTCCTGTGGGTGATGGCAGCCAAGCAAGCAGGAGAGAACAAAGGAGATGAACAAGGTTCAAGTCAGAATTTATGAGCTGGGATGAAAGCATCAATGCCAGATTTTGTCTAGGAGACTTTAGAGGTGCAGTCTTCAACAAGGAAACTAAAAACTTTGTTCCAAGGGACATTATAAAGAAAATCGCAGAATGAGTCCTAGTCAGCTCTTTGATAGCAGAAAGATATTTTACTGATATGATGGAGGGGGAGGAGAAAAAGATTTTACTGACACTACAGCATGATCAAAGTTGCCAAGAGGGATGAGCTGCATAACATGGCAAGAGTCAGGGATAGAAAAGATTATAAGTATGCTCACCAATTAACAAATCTGATCAATTAGTCACTAAAATTCTTACTGCATCTGGTAATCACAAGCAGTCACCTCTCTAACTTAGGAGATCTTACAGGAACTAGTATTTCAATGTAATATGGCCGTAAGCTTATGTACAGGTGTGTTTATAGAGTTAGGTTAATTGCTGTTTTGAATTTGCCATGTAACTAAGACCAAGAATGAATTTTCTTCCTATAAATACAAAAATATCAGAGAAGCTAGAAAAGTTTGGGAATCACTGGATTAAACCAAAAATGTAATATTCCTCCCCTATCTGGACTGGAGCTACTGCAGCTTCAATAAATCTCAAAATCAATTGAGGACTCTTGGTGGTGATAATATATTCTCCACTCACCAACCTCTTTCCTATAAACACTAAACTGATGGTTGAACATTTATTTTAAGGGCTTACACTATTTTCATGGAAAATCTTCTAATGAACTACATTCTTCAGCTTCCCAATTAAGACTCATACGGCTTGGACATGCCATGACACTTCCACAGAGTTGGGTAAAATCTAGTATTAAAAACTCTTAAAATCTCAGCAAATGTACAAACATTAGGATCAATTTTTCTTAATACATTCTTACTTAGGCTGAGAAATGTTTAGTATTTCTTCATATATTCTATAGATTATATCAACATAAAATAAAGGGGCAAATTTATGTATACATTCATGATCATTCACATAAAAATTCCAGAAATATGATACTGTTTTGATTTACTTAAATACTAAGAAAATGATTGAAGAAGGAATATTTTAGCAATCCTTATGGCAGATTAGTCATTTGGAGTAGAGGTCATAAATCTATATATGATCATGTGAAGATTGGGCAGGTATATTATTATGATGAATGTGATGACAATGCAGCCAGAACAATGATAACTCACTGCCAAATGAGCAACTCTGAAGAGGAGAGATGGTAATCACTCATGTGCAGTAAGATCATGTTAAACTGCTTGCAAAATTACATCAAGGCTTCCCAAATGGTTCTTGATGTATTCATACTGACAAGATGCATTCCTAACAAACAATGCATTTACTGGTCTGTATGACATGCATTTTTTTAATCTGTTGGTCACTACAATTCATGACAAATACTTACACTTGTATATGCCTGATGACTAATGCATCAAATCTTTAATACCAAGACAATAAATGTAGTATAACATCCTTGTTGCAGACAAGTCATTTGGGGTGGAGGTCATATATTTATGTATGAGCAGAACAGAATGTATCATAACTTTGACAACAAAGCATATATAATTAAATAAGCACTTTCACAAAATCAATAAACTATTTAAAGCACTTTGGTTCCTCTGTCCAAAGTATCCTTTGGAAGACAAGCATCACAACTCAATTGTCTTTCATTTAATTCTTCATTCAACATTACAATAATCTTCAGCTGGAGCCAGGATGTGTCTAGTCAATGTTCAATCAACATCTAATCTTAAAAAGGATTTTTAAAAAAATTTTTAGCACTTATATACTTCTATGTAAGATGGAAAAGTTGTAGCTGACAGGAAGTACACAAGTTGATACCTGATCTGTATCGACTGGGTCCCCATGGAGAGGTGGGGTATGATGTTGAAAGACCTGAAACCCCTAATGAACCCTGGCTAGAAACATCACTGATGATGTGTACTGAAGCATCAAATAGATGTATATTATGAATATAGTTGAAGAAAAAAAAAAAGCAAAAACAGATATCTCAAATAATATTTCAATATCTCAGAAAACCTCCACTTCAAGTGTTCTCTTATGAAAACCCTAAGACAATCCTTTAGTTTCTTGATAAACCCAAAGAAGAATCTGTAATATTATCAGTCCTAAGCTGGCATCTCTCTCACACTCATCAAAGAACTGAAATACCTGTACTTTATAAACCTACCATTCAACCATGCATTGCATTGAATACGCTTGCCATATCTGGTTGGATGCTCTTGCTATTCATCTCTGGATTATTGACAAAATCTAAAGGAAGATCTGCAATGTAACTGATCCAGATTTGGCAGCTCGATTTCAATCACTTTTTCACCAACAGAATGTGGCTTTCCTCTGTCTTTTCTACAAATTTTTTCACAGCTTCTGCTCTGATGAGCTTTATTCCCTGGTGCCCAGTCCACATAAATTCACTCGTGCCACTGGAATAGCAACTAGGTCCCACCCTTTTACTGTCAAAATAGGCAAATGCAACAGCCATTTCTACTCTATCAGTTTCTTCTCTTGCACTTCCTGCCTGTGGAACTCCCTTCTGTATACTTGCTTCCCTGATAGCTACAATCTTCAAACTTTCAGTACAATTGCTATTTTCTAACTTCTTGATTTTCATTTTTTTCTTATCCTCTCTTTGACATCCCCTGTACCTTCTTTTACTTTTTTCTTGCCTTTCCTCTCACTGTCACCCTCTGCATACCAGTGACAGTACTACCTCGCCTGGTTTGAATACAATCAATTTTGATATTTCCAATAACGTACTCAAATGCCTGTAATCAGATCGGGGACCACAACGCCACTATTTTGTCACTGTCTTCGGCCATCCGCCACAGTAGGGATGGACTTATATTTTCAATTTAATTCTCTTTATTGTTAATAACTTAAATGCTCTATGTTTACTGTGTGTTAATATTTATTCTTTGATAATGGCTTATGTGAGCCGAAAGCTTAGACCCAATAAAAAAATCAACAATTACTGTGATTTTTTGTTGTCTTTCAATGATATCACCATCAAGTATATTAGACGGTATGAACGGATCCTACACAAAATTAATAGACAAAACTTGTCTATATTATTTAATGAAACCTGCATTAATGAAAAAATGCTGCCAAAATACACACAATATATATATATATATATATATATATATATATATATATATATATATAGGCTGATAAAGTATTTTATTGACTAAAAATATCTATTCTGTAATGTGATCTTTTTTTTTTAACAATGAACTCAATTCCTTGGTTAATATTAATCAGATAATCTAACAGAGACAATCTTAGATCAAAATTCAGCTCATAAATGTCTCTGGTTGTGGACATATTGATCTACTCTTATATGTGTAGCATACACACTAGTGTGAAGAGTTTAAAAAATACATTTCATAAACACTTACTTAGATTTTGGGAAGTGAGTCAGGCTAAGGACTCTTCTATATAAGCTGAAACTGTTATTGACTGAATTTTGATCTGAAATTTTCTTTGTACAATAATTTATTTATATGATTAATGGAGAAGCATTGAGTTTACAGCATTTCTTGTCAACACACTTATATCAAAAAATAAATATTCACTTATTGATGCACTTAGGCAGATAATGCTCAAAATGTTTAAAAAAGAGATATTTGTTTTTGGGATCTCATGTCACTCCCTTGCAAATTCATATTCACAAAGAGCAACAAATCCTTTTCACTAGAAAATAAACATATGAGCAGATATTTAGATTATAGTGTGAAAGACTTGAATGACTCATCATGGTGTAATGGTTAACGAGCTTAAGGCTCAAAACATTACAACTGAGTTGGGTAAATACAGGATGTGCATTGTGGTGCAGTGGATATCAGCTCTAAACGAGAAATCAGAGAACTGAGTTCAAATTCCAGTTAAATTTGTTGCATTCACTTAAACCCAAATACTCTTGGGAAAAGTATGAATCCATCACTTCATCTATGGGCTAAATAACAGAACAGATTGGATTCTATAGCCTTGGTCAGCAACCAGTCTACTGCAAAAAGTAATGGCAATCTACTGTAGGAAAATCCTCTGCTCAGTCAGTCATGTCTCTTTCAGGACATGATCACCTAAGCATGTATCACTTAACTATGTTAATACAACTGAGTGGCAACTTTGATCCTCACTGAATGTCTCTTTTTAATCAACTAAGATGAACTTGTCTTTCACTGACATCTGTCTTACAATATCCATTTTTATTAATAAGAATAAAATTGTAATGGCAAAAGAATTTAAGGAAGGACTTTTGGGTTTATGCCTTTTCACAGCAGCTTTTAAGAAAAGTGACTTGAGCAAAGTCATTAGAATTTGAACCAACTTTGTTGATACCAAATATAAAACAAAATGTGACATATTGGTCACACTACCTGCTCACCTTTTCATGATAATGAAATATTTCATTCACAACAGAACACCTTATCTGATGTCAGTCAGTCAGCCATGTGTCATACGTGATAAACTCTTGGACAATCATGTCTGAAAACAGACATGACTGACTGGGCAGAAGATTTTCCTGCACTAGGTTGCCATTAATTTCTGCAGTAGACTGGTTACCAACCAAAGCTAGAGAACCTAATCTGTCCTTTTATTTAAACCACAGCTGGAAGAAGAAAAACAAATTAATAACTTTCCCAAGGGTATTTGTACAGAAGTGAATGCAATGAATTCAACTGCAATTAGAACCCGGCTCTACAATTTTTCTATTCTGAGCCAATATCCAATGCATCAAAATGCACATCATTTATTAAAGGAAACTAACTTGTTAATCATTCATTTATTTATTCATTTGGCACATTTTGCACCTCTGTGGTCACCACTCAACTTCCATCTCATAATTGTGGTTTATGGTAACATTCAAGGCAGAATAGTACAATGACTTTCCAGTTCCTTTTGCACTGGGGACGTTGAGATTATCCCACCCTCCTTGTTTCAAGTTAACGAGGCTAGACCTACAAGAAAGCAGGTGGTTTAAAATCAGAATTTTCTATCTCCCATACTTGCAATGGTATATGGAGGTCATGCACTGCCCAGACTACATCTTCACCCTTCTCAGCCAAACTGACAAGCTCCATTTGGGTGCAGCTTGACTGAAGAAGTTGTCAGTGTTGACAGCCACCTTCAAGGCTCAACTACTAGTACTTTCTGTTTGGCTATACTTCCGTAGTCTTCTGTTTTTTTATATGACCACAAGGTAATGGAGGTTTAAAATCAGATTTTTTTTATTTCCCCTCTTACCCCTTTAACAATGGAATTCCACATAAATCAGTCAGAGAGATCAGATTGAATACATTTTTTGATTTTTTCTATTCTATGTCAGCTACATAGTTTGCATGTTGGTGGGAAAGCCAGTTCTATCTGTGCTGATGTGAAAATATTCATAAGTACTTGAACGATTTTTAGACACTTTATGTCCAGAAAAGAAAACACTTATATGAAATAAAAAGATTAATCCCAATACCTTGTCAGTCATCTATAATGAAATTTGTGTGTGTATATATGCACTCTGAACTAAAATAAAAATAGTATAATCATACACAAAGGCCCCTTTAATTCAGATCAAAAAATAAAATGTTTTCTTTCTTCTTTTTCGTTTTTAAAAAATGTTGGGATACAGAGAACGCTTAGACAATAATCTTGTAACAAAAATGGATACATCACACTGGAAGTAAATCAGTCTAGACGGTGGTTTAATAAGCTGACAGTTTTACAGTCAGATTGAAAAAAGAAGACCTGTATTCCCTAAACATATAACCTATATTTTCAAATTTAAAAATTGAATTCCATTCTGATTAGTTAGATTAAACATACACATAAATGTTTATGTCTTCCCCCATACACATCAACTCTTTAAATAACAGGCATATTGTTTTATGCCTGATGTTATATCAATATTGCCTGAAGATGAGGTAAAATCTCGAAACACAGAAATTTCCATGTCACAATGTGAATCAAATTAATTTAAAAAAAAAACAAATTTAATTATAATATTATAATTGTGTGTGTGTATACATATATATCAAATTAAATAAATTGCAAACATAATGTCTGCCTATTTTTAATAAAATCCGTTCATATTCACGGATAATCTTACATATATTACAAGTGAAAGATGTCAGAATTTTTTTTTTTTTTTTAAATCATATCACCCCAAGCAAGGCGATAATGCCACTGATGCGCAGGGGGCTACGCAAGAGTAAAAAGATTGGAAAAGAGAAAGCTGGAAACCACATCCTAAACAGGAAACAAGGGATGAGCCTCTTCACCTGTTCAATAGACGTGGGTGGAGTGTGAAACGGGCAATAGTTTAGTCTATCTACTCCAATTGAAAAAAAAGAAAAAAAGAAAAGTGAAAAGATTGGAAAAGAGAAAACCGGAAACCACATCCTAAACAGGAAACAAGGGATGAGCCTCTTCACCTGTTCAATAGACGTGGGTGGAGTGTGAACCGGGCGATAGTTTAGTCTATCAACTCCAATTGAAAAAAAAGAAAAAAAGAAAAGTGAAAAGATTGGAAAAGAGAAAACCGGAAACCATATCCTAAACAGGAAACAAGGGATGAGCCTCTTCACCTGTTTAATAGACATGGGTGGAGTGTGAACCGGGCGGAGCTGTAATGTTGACAGATGTAATTATCATTCATTTCTCAAGGTACCCAAGTACTTTCAACCTTTCCGATTTTTCAATTATAATACACAAAAGTATGAACGTGAGTATTAATGGATTTTATTAAAAATAAGCAGACATTATATTTGCAATTTATTTAATCTGACATGTTTAAAAGAAATTTTGCTGCCTAAATACACAATATATATATATATATATATATATATATATAGACACATGGTGCAAAGTCAACTCATGTCCAAGTACTACCACTTCCAGACTTAATTGTTAATTTCCTTATTGCTGATGACATCTCTGGTGACTCATTAGTCCAGCAAGTGACCCACATTTTAAGCCACAGATGATGGCTGACTTGATTTTGAGTAATTTCATCGCTTAATTTACTCAAAAATATGCGTATGGCAGGTGCATTATTTTAGTCCTGCTATGGTCTTATGTTCTTTTGCACAAATGTGATAATGTTGAGTACTCTCGCACTAGTAGTTATATTATTATTTTTCTGACCTTCAATATGCAACGTCTTTGATGAGCACTACTTTTTTTCTCTAATGAATGGTCTAGAGCCAGATTTCCCCAATCATTTTGCATGATGTTGGCCTCGATTTCAGTTTTTGCGCTGGTCTTTTTCTTTCGGTTCCTTCACCGTACAAAAGC
This sequence comes from Ascarosepion bandense, assembly GCA_037127315.1. Lineage (NCBI taxonomy): Eukaryota > Metazoa > Mollusca > Cephalopoda > Sepiida > Sepiidae > Ascarosepion > Ascarosepion bandense. The sequence continues at coordinate 1,144,873 of JBBBDQ010000627.1, forward strand.
TTCTTAGAGATCCTATCATTCTTCATCCTGATTACACCATTGTATATGGTGCTAAAGTATCAGAGATATTAAAATAACAGTGATATTTTATTTTAACAGATATATTTACCAAAATTACACAAAAATATCTTGCTAACTACAGCCTTCAGATGAATTTTGGATCTCCTGCAACTCTTCTGGACAGTCTCCTTGTTTAAGTTGGTGAATGCAGCTTTAATCATTTTTAGAATGAGTTTAGTTAGTCCCTTCTTGAGTTGCAGTCTAGGGAGTTGGGTGGCCAGATATAAAGGATGATGTGGTCACAGAAATTGTTGGACTGCCATGACTGGGTTCTACTGCTTGTGTGGCAAAGTGCAGAACTCTGTTGCCAGATATAGGGTTTTCCAGTAGCCACCCTCTTGACTCAGGGCATCACTACCTCTTCAAGGTACTTGATGCAGGCCTCTAAGTTGAGTCTGAGATGCTGTGGGAAGATGAATGAAGGCATAATGTTGCCATCACTAGTGATCACTCTAAAAACCATGATGTTGATTGAATATATCATCCAATTCTTTCCAAATCCCATTCATTGTCCTCAGATTGATATCTAGACACTCTCTAATGTTACATGTTCCTGGTGTGATTGCTAAGCAGTACAGCATACCATTTCCAAATTTCTGGCAGAGTGAATCACATCATGGTACGATTTTTCTCACAGATGGTGCCCACCTGACCCAATCATAATATACAATTGATAATGTAAAATCAAACACGCATTTTTAAAAGGAAAAATATAAAATGGCAACAATTCACTCATCCTACACTTGTGGTGCAATGGATGTCGGTTCGGAACGAGAAATCAGGGAGTCAAGTTCGAATTCCAGTTGAATTCCTTGCATTCACTTACACGCAATTACCCTTGGGAAAGGTATTAATCCATCTCTTCCCTCCAGTTATGGGTTAAATAATAGGACAGATTGGGTTCTATAACCTTGGTCGGCAACCAGTCTACTGCAGAAAGCAATGGCAACCTACTGCGGGATAATCTTATGCCCAGTCAGTCATGTCTCTTTCAAGATATGATCACCCAAGCGTATCACTTATGGCACTTAACTGACTGACACTATACAATGAAAAGAAATGTTAACATCGAACTTACAGTTACATTTAGCCATTTTAACTGTAAAATGATGAGACCTTGCCACCAATCTAGCACTGTGCCTAAATTCATAAAATCTAGGTACCAGAGTAAAGTGTATCAGAACAATGTATAATTTTATATTATATATACAAATATATGTGTTGTATTCATATGCAGATTTTCACCTTATAAATATTGCTAGTAGATTTTGGAAGTATATATAGATTTATTGACACCAAGATAGCTCAGTATATAGGGTTGGACGTCAGACCTACTAATTTTACTGACAGCATGGCTTCCTCAGATTGTTATCGAAAACCGTAGAAAATGTAAAATTAATCTTATCATGAGTACATAAACCTACAAAAAACTTAATTTATCCTTAATGGATAATTTATGTACAGATGTGATCCTCAGACAAGACTTTCAAGGCCTGCACAAAAAAAAAAAAAAAAAAAATTTAAATGAGAGCAATAGACCACCTGTAAAACTGTGTTGACTAACTAGCATGAGGATTTTGCTTCATCCTGTTTGAAAGTCTTTTGCCTATATCTGTGAAATCCTGAAGATGCTATAGAGAAGAAGAGGCATTTATAAGGAGGAAAATAAAAAGCCTTTTGGATTCAGTTATTACTGAGCCCAGTAGATCTTCTTTCAGAGTACAAGTAGTGGTAACTAAGGATGAGAAACAAAAAAAAAATGGTAGTCATAGATTATTCACAAATGTTAAAGAAATTTTGCTTTAAAAGATGTCTATCTAAAATTACAACAATGGTTTTGGAAATACCAAAGTATAGTCTGTACTTTAAATTAGATCTAAACTGTATATATCATTAATTTCCCTTACATAAAGCAGGCCATCCTTAAATGGCTTTTGAAGCTGGTAATAAATTGTATTATTTTAAAAGGATGCTGCTTGCATTATTTACATTGTTCAGATTGTTATCCTCATCTTTATTGGAAAATTCATGATGTTTTGGCCCTTATACACTTTGGCCTTCTTCAGGCACTAGGAATTTCAAATCAAACCCTTTATTTCAATCACTGGGGTATATCTTTTATTTCAATTACTGGGGCCATGTGACCTCAAGGATCCATGGTCAAGGAAATAAAGGTTTTGGTTAGATCAAGTGACTTGACCCAAAGAGTTGTGCATTCAGTATCTGGCTACAGCAGTGGTGAACAAATAAGTTAGATAGTTGAGTTAAAGGGAGATAACTACATGACATTTAGAATGAGAACGATATACCCCTAGTTATCAAAATAAAAAATTTGGTTCAAAATTTTTAGCACCTGAAGAAGACCAGAGTATACAATGGCCAAAATGTTGTGAACATGGCAATAAAGATAGGTACAACAGTCTGAATTATGTAAGTAATGTAAATACTACCTTCATCTCTGAAGTACAGACAAATACGGATTCCATTTAAAATCACAAATAGAGTGGCTGAGTTAGAAAGAATTTTCAAGGAAATAATCAAAAAGGATTACCCAAAAGGAACATTTGCGTATGTGGATGATGTGACAATTTGTGGTATTAATGAAAGACATGACATTAACTTGGCAAAATTCAAAGAACTGACTGAAAAGTACAGTCTCATCTTTAATGAGAATAAATGTTTACAGAATGAAATGAAAATAAAACTTCTAGGCCATAAAGTAATTGAAGGGACCATTAGATCAAAGAAATTCCTTTTCTAGGCAATATAAAAACTCAGAGGAGAATCGTTGGAATATTCACTTACTAAACACTGCCCCTCCTTTTTCAACTGACATGAAGTGGAACAAATATGTTGGAACCATAGTGACATCTATTGCTACGAAGGTTGGGTCAGGCCAGAAAGTGATTCTCATCAGAATCTATCTTGCACATTTATAAATCTATCATTCAATCATGCATTGCACTGAATATTGTTGCCATATCTAGTCAGGTGCTCCTGCTAGTCATCTCGGTGTTCTCGACAAAATCCAAAGAATAAACTGCAATGTAATAGATCCTGATATGGAATCTAAACTTCAGTCACTTTCTCACTGCTATAGCATGGTTTCCCTCTGTTTTTTTTTTTTAACAAATATTTCCATGGTAACTGCTCTGTCCACATAAATTTAAGCATGCTACTAGATTGGCATCTAGGTCTCACCCTTTTACCATTGAAATAGTTTTTTTTTTGTTTTATTTCATAACTGTTTCACCCCAAGCAAGGAATGTACTGCCACTGGTGTGTTACATAAGAGGAGAGTGAAGAGAAAGAGGAACAGGTGACAGGGAGTGTTGGAGAATTAGTAAGAGAAGGATGAAAACATTGGTGTAAAGAGAGCTCCATGAGTGTAGAGCAGAAAGAGAGAAGAATAAGATACAGAGGGTGATGGGGAAAGGATGGAAGTCAAGAAGATAAGAGGTAGCAATTGATGTTGCATTTAAACTCTTGAAGATTGTAGCTATCAAGGAAGCAAGTATACAAAAAAGGGTCCCACAAGTGGGAAATGTGAGAAAAGAAGCTAATAGAGGAGAAGATTGGTTACATTTTATTGTTTTTCCTGTAAAAAGTTTGAGACCTAGTTACCAGTGTAGTAGCGTGAGTAAATTCATGCAAAGGAGGCACCAGGGAGCTAAGCTTGTTAGAGCAAAAGCCCTGAAAATATTTGTCAAAAAGACAGAGGGAAGCCAAATTTCATTGTTGAGAAAGTAACTGGAGTTGGGCTGCTAGGTTGGGATCAATTACATTACAGATTCACCTTCGGATTTTGTCAAAAACCCCGAGATGAATAGCAGGGGTGCCTGACTACATGTGAAAGCAGTATTCAATGCAAGGGTGGATGGAGGATTTGTATATGTGCAAGATGGATTCAGATGAGAATGTTAAATGTAACTGCTACACTTTTCTTGAACTTCCCACATGTAGAACTACCTTCCACATACTTCTCTGAAAGCTACAATCCCATTTAAAAATTTAAATGCAACATCATTTGCCATCTTCTATCTTTTTGAATCCCATTCATCTTTTATCAATGCTTCCCTTTGCCCAGTCTTTTCGCTCTCTGTATCCCCTGCACACAAGTTGTGGTCTTCTTCATCTGCTATGTCCTTTCATGACATAGGTGATCATGGACCTCCACTTGGCTCAGTCTCTTGTTGCTCTCATAATTCTTCATCTTGGTATCTTTCTCAAACCCCATTCTGCCATCCATCTGCTCAGGCCTATCAAGTAGGTCTCATGCTGCTCTCTCTCTCCCTCCCTCCCTCCTGTGAATATTAAATTCTTCAGGCCTTTCTTCCTCATTACATGTCCCAGAAACCTCATCTATCTCTTCCTTGTGTTAAGCATGAGTTTTCTCTTCATTTCCATCCTCTTCAACACCTTGTCATTAGTCACATGCTCAGTCCATGGTATTCTCAGCATCCTCCTGTAAAATCACATATCTGCTCAAGCTTCTCCATCCTTGATGAGATCATGCAACATTCACCGCCATACAGAAGGACAGACATCACATAATCCAATACCCGCTTCTTTGTTAACAATGAGATTTTCCTGTCTTTCAAGACTCTGGTTAGCTTTGAAATGCATCCTTGGCTATGCTAATGTGTCTTTGGATCTCAATATCATATCAGCATGCTTCCCAGGTATTTAAATTTCTTTACTTGTTTTATTTTACTTTCTCCAACCTGTAGTTGGCATTTTGGGGTCTTCTTTTTGCTTATGACCATATATTCAGTTTTCTGGAAAGTTTATGCTTAGTCTTTTCTTCTTGCTTTCTCTTGCTACCTTTCTGTAAGAGGTCCTGTATTCTTCTTTCCATGTTTGCTATCAGCACTGTGTCATCTGCATGTCTTACAACATTGAGAATGTGGCTGCCAATGACAAATCCTTGTAACGATTTTATTTCTCTCACAATTGTTTCGCTGTATAAATTGAATAGATCCAGTAAAAAAACACATCATTGTCTTACGCCCTTTTCTGTTTTTGTATATCTGCTGAATTCACTTCCTATTCGTATGCAAGCAATTTGCTGCCAATAGATATTCTTGATTATCCTAACATTTTTTCTGAAAATCTCAAGGTTGTTGAGCATCTCTATCGAGTCTTTGTACCATACTTTGTCAAATGCTTTTGTGTAGGCTATAAAGCACAGATGCATATTCTTCTGCATTTATAGTGCTCTTTCAGATAGCATTCTGAGTTACACTGTCCTTGTCCTATCTCTGGGCCAATTCTGCTGCATGTTCTGTTCATCCGAATCTGGATGATGAGTTTTGTTTTGTAGCTCATTGAGATGATTGTTCGGTGGAGTTCATATTCTACAGTCATTGGATCCTAAACGATTCACTCAATATGCACATGCTAAATTATAACACTATATTTTGTTTACCTGCTCAATTGCAAGATTCCTTTGAATATTTGAAAAGTGAATTAGAAAGAGCTGTAGTGTACACTCAAGATAAAGAAAATCCATTTAAAACTGAAACTGATGGTAGTTACGTGAGCTGAGAGATGGTGCTAAATCAAAGAAGAAGACCTGTCACATTCTCAACCAGAACTCTAAACCCCTTGGAACAAAACCACTGTCCAATAGAGAAAGAGGCTATGCAATCATTAAAGAAATCAGGGAAGTCATTACCAAAAAGATAAATATTTTATTCTTTTCATGGACCAAAAAGTCCTATCCTACGTTTTCAATAAGCATGAAGCTTTGAGGACTAAAAATAACAAAATATATCACTGGCAAATTGAATTTTCCACTTACAGAAATTGACCAGGCATCAAAAACACATATTCAGATGTTTTTAATGAGAGTAAATTTTGCTTCTGTCATAAATATCAACCTTAAAGAATTGTATGATAATCTATGGAGTATCAAGAATAATGCACTTCATCAGGTCAAGAAAAAACTTACTCTACTTGACATAGGAAGTAAAAAGAATGAATGGAAAATCTAATGTGTGTGTTATAGAAAAACCAAGATTTGTAAGAGGAGGCAAATTAATCAAAGCCACTCAACCCTTTGAAAGACTGAATATGGATTTTAAAGGAACACTTCCTTCAAATTGAGAAGGAAACAATTATTTATTGACTATCATTGATGAATTTAGTCATTTCCCTTTCAGCTTTGCTTGTAGGAACATGCTTCATGCAGCTGTATTGACTTAAATAAATTATTTTGCATATTTGGTATGCCAAGTTACATACACTCTGATAGAGAATCTAGTTTTATGTTGGAAGAGTTAAGATTTTTTTTCAAGAGAAAAAAATAGGTACTAGTAGATCTACTACATACAAGCCACAGGGAAACAGTCAAGTGGAGAGATTGGACAGAACTCTGTGGAGGACAATAAACTTAGCCTTAAAATGAAAAGGTTTACCTGCGTATTAATCAGAAACTGTACGATCTAATGCTCTCTACTGCACTCATTCTTTTCTGTGTAAAGCCACAAATTGTTCTCCTTATGGGCAGATGCTTCCTTAATCTAAGAAAATCTACCTCAAGAAGATCTGTACTTTCATGGTTAATGATTCACGAGAAAGTGCTTATAAGAAACTATGTTCAGAACAACACAAACAAGCCTACTGTACAAGAAGTTGAACTGATTCAGGTGAATTCCTGATTACACTCTTGTCAGGCAACCAAATGAAAAAAAAAAGTTCTGTTTCTTTATCACACCTTGCTTCTGCTGCTGAGGAACAACAATCTCTGAACTGGAATCAGTCACAATAGTCTCAAATAGTCTCAAATAGCCCTTTTGGTATTCTTGCAAATTAACTAAGTTGTAGTTAAGTGCTAAGTTGCTAACTGTTGGCAATTCATTATGTAACGTGTAATGGTGTACCAAGTATCGAGTACTGAAATTGCAAGATATACCAGACATAACAAGCTCTATACAGGATTTGGATGGAAATAAAATACCAGAATCAGAATATACTGTATCACAACCAGTACCCAGTGATTCAACTGAAGGGGTTGAACCAGGAACCAGGAACCAGGAACCTGTAACAACCCTAACCCAAACACTGCAAAAATGTCACTCCCAAATCCTCTAAGACACAATAAAGGTATCACCAAATAACCAAAACAACTTGAAATCAAAGACTAAAAGAAAAAGGTAAAGAAAATTTATTTGTTTGAGTCATCTTTTTTTAAGTGCATTCCTTTTATTTTTTTGCCAAAATAAAGTATTCCAAATTTGCATTGTTAAAAAAAGAAAATGGAGGAGAATGTTATATCTATATGCAAATCTGTTGAGGTTAAATTATAATTTTGAAGGTGTCTGCAGAAATAGTAGTGCATACTTTTAAATAATTATAGTCTACAAGGAATGTGTATACATATAATACATATATATTAACATTATTTATATTGAGCTATTGTTCTCATCCTTATAGTTGTTATCACATTTTGTCTTTTGCCTCTTCCAGCCTTTCTCAGATGTATATTGATCTAGCTAATGTACAAGGAATTCTGAACTGAACCCTTTATTTAATTTACTGGGGTAGACTGTTCTCCACTGCTCATGTTTAGGGATATTATCTAGTTTTTCTTTTTCTTTAGTACTGCTCAGTTATTGCAATTCCCTAGTTCAAGTACACAATGCCGACCCAAGGATTGAACTCACAATCACAATGTCACTAAATTCACAAGCCAATGTTTTAATCCCCTAGGCCATTGTTCTGCAGGGATAATTTGCTGTAGTGATTTTGGAGCTTTAAACTGCCTGTTGATTATAGAGCTGCTGCTGCAGATCGATATACACTTGAGGAAGGCCTGAGAGTACAATTGCCCAAATGAGGATAATAGTCTGAAGATAAATAGTGTAAATAATTGATAATTCCTCATTCCAAAAAAGTCAGACAAATACCACCTGAAAGCCAGTGTGCATAATGGCTGAACTGTTAATGAATGTGACAGTAAAGATAAATCTATCATTCGCTCGTGAATTGAATACTGCTGCCACATCTGGTCGGGTGCTATTCTCCTCAGGGTTCTTGACAAAATACAATGGAGAGTCCATAATGTGATCGATATCGACTGAGCAGATCGGCTGCAGTCACTCTCTCATCGGCGTGACGTGGCCTCCCTGTGCCTCTTCTATAAATATTTTCACAGCTTCTGCTCCAATGAACTTAGATCACTGGTGCCCCCTAGGTACGAATTTGCACGAGATACTAGATTAGCAACTAGATCCCACCCTCTTACAGTGAACCCGATAAGATGCAACCACAATTTCTACTCCAACAGCTTCTTTTCTCGCACTTCCCGCCTGTTGAATTCCTTTCCACATGATTGCTTCCCTGACAGCTACAATCTCCAGGAGTTTAAATGTAAGGTCAATAGACACCTCCTAACACACTAACTCGCATCCATTCTCTCAAACACTCTTCCCATCTGCCCAACCCTCAGCCTCGGTATCCTTACCTGTCTATCACCCTCCTTCTGACATTTCCTATATCTAACCTCTCTTTCTCTTCACCTTCTCCTATGTAACCCCCTGCATAATAGTGGCAGTGGAATGCCTTGCTTGGGGTGAAATGATTAAAAAAAAAAAGGATGAGAATAACAATCCAAACCATGTGAATAGTTTAAATATTGCTTATGCCTAACAAAACACAGAAAATTGCTGGAAGTTAACACATTGAAGGCATTTTGTAAATAAAGTGCTGAATATTCAGAAATAAAAGATTAATAAACAGACTTTTTCAGTTAGACTTGGAATCCGTTAATTTTTCTTGGAATTTCTAATGAACAAGTCATCTCTTCGTGAATTCAGAATGCCATAAATTATTGAACTTATTATTGAATTGAATGCATGTGAAGCCTGATTAATCAATGAAAATCAAACATGACCAAAATAAAAATATTATCCTTGTTTTCTCCATATCTCATTCTCTTATGAACCTTTAATGAAAGTGAAACATGTTACATTAATAAACATCTTGTATTATCATATATATTCTTTTGACTCCTTTTGATCTTTAGGACTTTATTGGACTACACATGCACATGAATGAAGGATGCTGGAAAACTTGTTTTTATTTTAAAACTAGCAGTATAGCCCGGTGTTGCTCAGGTGTAATGAAATCTTTAAAACTAAACCAGGGTCCTGGAGCTCAGACTCTTTGGACGTTGGCACAGAAGACTAAAAAGCAATAGTTGTTTCCAGTTAAAGCGAAACTGTAGATTGAAAGAAAAATGAATGGATGTAAGTCAAATTTTGATTTCTTGGTATCAATATCAAATTTTCTGCACTATTGTAAGAACTGCAACCTTGAAACTTCTGAATATCGTTTCTTATGTCTTTGCCTATGAGTATATCAAATTAGATTAAAATCGAACCACTCCTTCTATAACCCGATTTTTTCGATTATCAATTTTCCATATTTATTGGGAGTACCTCGACACAAAACCTTGCTAAGAACACTTGCAGACGCTTACAGTACAACTGTGTAAATTTTCAAGAAAATCGGTTCAGTCATTTTAGAGTCTATAGGTAACGGACACACACACAAAGTTCCATTTATAAATAAGTTTATATCAAGATTCATTTTACTTTCGCCATTTTTGTTATTAGATATTCCACACTGTGATAAGAAAAGTTCTATAAAGAATCATGAAATAAACACACACACACAAACACACATATATAAGTCAGTCAGTTGTCAGTTAAGTGCTATACAGGATACATGCTTGAACGGTCATGTCTCGAAAGAGACATAACTGACTGGGTAGAAGATTTTTCCACAGTAGGTTGCCATTACTTTCTGTAGTAGACTGATTGCCAGTCAAGGCTATAGACTTCAATCTGTCTTGCTATTTAACCCATATTTGGGGGGAGAAGAGATGGATTATTACCTTTCCCAACAGTATTTGCATGTAAGTGAATGTAACAAATTCAACAGGAATTTGAACTTGGATCTTAAATTTCTTTTTTCCGAGTCAATATCCATCCACTGCACCACAATACACACATATACACACACAAAAGAGTATTCTGTAAATTTTTCTGGTGAACTAAAATGTCCTTAAGATAAAAAAATTTAAATGTTGGTTATTTACTCAGAATTTGTGAAGTGGATCAGTAGAAAAACTAAGCCAGATTCACTTGCATGTATGGCTTCAAATAGAATTCTATAGTTTCCTACAGTTGCTTTGTATGAAAGTATTTAGTAAGCTTTTCTTCTTCTATGATTTTAAGATCACTGTATCTGAAATAGATGGCAACAAGTAGAATTTAGATTCTTTTCGACAAATGCTACCGTGTTATTTGGAACTGCCCCAGAGATGTTATGTATGAAGACATTGTAGACAAAAGGCTCTGGTAAAAGGAACAACTATCCGATCTTTACAGTTATTGGCTCTAGAAAGTTAGTGAACCCCAAAGACACATTGTATTCCAGTGGGAATTCTTGAAAACAGTGAAAAGAATGGCAGCTTGTGATGCCACTGTTTTAACTTCCGGCTATAGGCCATGTGCTGCTGCATGTGGGCCGGGTGGAGTTATCTTGCAAAGAAACGCAATAACTGCCAGGTTACAAGGCTGTTGCTGAGCAACTGAGTAAGATGTTGAAAGAACGGTGAGGGTTAGTAAGAATTAGTGAGGGGAGAGAGATCAGGTTGATGAAGGGAATTTATGACAGTAAGGAAGAAAAAAGGCACTGCACAATGAGAAGTCTGTGATGTAAGAATGGCAGAAGTGGGGATGAGTGAAGGAACAACACAACAGGTCTCTTATCTGTACTCTGCCCACTGACACTGCATCAGTTAAAGAAATAAGAGTTGGGTGGAAATAGTGATACTGTGCCCTTTTTGCTCACCCATTATGGATGAAGTCAAAGGGGAATGGTGATACAACTGATTGTCTTCTATCAGATGACTGATAATGACAATTATTATCATTATTATATGGGTATTAAAAATACTCACAAGGTTAATATGATATTCAGCATGTATCAGTTCAGTCACCATCTCAAATAACCCCACTTCCTGCAAATCAAACAAAATATCTTCTATCTAAATAAGACTTTTTTTATTTTAAAGAGCACTTCTGAAGATAAAAAACACCTGCTATTTTTGTACCAGTAATGTTTGACTGCAATGAAAAATCCTTTTTTCTTTCTGATACAAGGGCTGGTCAAAAGTATTGTTTGTTAATTTTAATGACTGAAGATTTAATAGAAGATCATACCAAAATAAATATACATGTCACAGGATACCAAATCCAATCAATATAATATCTTTCCTTTAACATCTATATTTCCACAATTTACATTGTACCATATCAAGTCATGCTTAGTATATATCAACAAGATTGCTTGGTGGCTGAGAGAGTTCTTTCTTTTCTACTGATACCAGTGGATGAGATTTGAGCCCAATTCTTGCCTTTTTATCTTCCTTCTGTCCCCAAAACATATTCCTAAATGAACACTTTGCAATTTTTGGGTTCAAATCAACCTTTTTATTCAGGGATGGGTGGACCACTAAGACTGATTAAAAAAACTCAACCAAAACATCACATGTAATGAATGGCTATGTATCGAAAACTGGAATTGCAAGATATACCAAACATAACATATGGTGTTGCCAATATGGTGCTTGGGTCCCATGGACAAACCTGAATATGTCAAAATTTGGATTAAAGTCTTTGTGGCTACAGCAAGAGTGAGCAATCTCAAAAGCTCAAAAATGGAAGGCAGACAGAACCAAATAATGGACTTGTTTATGGCTTCTGTTGGGTATGAGGTGTTAAAGAAAATATCCACAATAGTGTACCCACAGAAATTAGAATTTTTGAGGAAGTTGTTAGCATAATATAAAGAAACATCAAGCCCAAAAATAAGACTGGTCATCACTGAAAGGACAAAATTTCTAGAAGCCAGGCGGCAGTCAAAGGTATCTATTATGCAGTAAATACACAGACTCTAGGGACAGGTAAAGTACAGGGAATATAAGAAATTACAGACTTGAAGCATGTCAATTGAAGATGAGCTGATTCTATTTTGAACGACTGAAAGACTTAATGACCTGCAGTAGAAATGAAAAGTACTGGAATGCATGCAAGGTAGCCATATGAAATTAGAATTAAGTATGGACTATTTACAGCAGCTGGAGCAAATCAAAGATTTCAACCAACCAAGAGAAGAGTTAGAATCATACAGGTTGAGCATAACCAACGCTAAAGTGAAGTTCACTTATTGTGAAATGGTGCATGAAAAGAATAAATTCAAGCGTCTGGCACGAAAGAAACAGAGTCTCAAATGGAAAAAAAAAAATGAATCATTTTAAAATCGTTTGCAAAAGTGTAAAAACCTGTAGAAAAAATGAGAATAATAACCCCACCCTGAAGAAGAGTAGAAAGCCATTGTATTTGCTGTAAATATTCAAAAGAATGATAGAGAAAATGTGAAAATAAATGGCCGTATGTTTAGCATACAAGTTGATAGGGGTAGAGAGATAACCCTAATTCCAAGAAAAGTTTCTATTAAGCTAGGCTAATCCAAGTTAAAAGAAAATGGTTTAAAGTTAAAACAATTTGACGGAACAACAATAAAGACTTTGGTTATTTTCTGTGGCATATTTGAAACAAATACTTGGTTTGAGGTTATTCAAATCATGGTTAGTAGCATGCAAGAAATACCACAGATTGTTAGGTATTAACATAGTGAAAGTAGATACAGCCAAATTATCAAACTACATGGACGCACAAGAGATTGAGCTAAGACTTCTAAAACAATACAAAGTAAGAATTCAATTAAAAGAAAATTACCATCCCAAATACATTCAAGCCAGTATCAGTACATATACTGCCTTCAGTGGTAGCCAAATTAGACTGCATGATCAAGCAAGGCATTATCGAAAAAGTTACACATGACAGAAGTAACTGGGCTTCACCTATTGTAGCAATAAAAATGGAGATTTGCAGCTATGTGGTAACTGTAAAATTAAAGTAAAAAACCAGATATACTTGGACTCGTTTCCATAATCCAACATCAAAACTGCAAGTCATGAACTGGCAATCATGGAGTATTTTACAAAAACAGACTAAAAGAAAATTTAAAGTCACCACAATCAACATCCCTACAAGCCTGTTAAGGTGGACTCACTTACCATTTGGAAAGAACTTCTGGTTATATATTTCAAAAGAATCGAAAGAATATAGTTAGGCAAGGTAACTAACATGATTATTTACCAAGATAATATAGGGGTAGGAGCGAAGACCAAACAAGAGTTAAAACAAAAAGTGGATCAATATAATGGCAATTGGAAAAAGCTGAATTAACCATTAATAAAGACAAATGTAACTTTGATTGCAAGAACCTGGCACATTTGGACTACCAAATATCAAAGACCAGTATAAGCACTGGAGGTTAAGTTTAGAGGTAGCAACTCTAATAAAAAAGAATTGTAATCCTTTTTAGAGTTGATAATTTTTATAGGAGATACATCCCAAAATATAGTGAACTAACTGAACCATTGTCAGAGTTGCGTAAAAAGAACACAGAATTTGAATTGACACAAAGATGAAATAACACTTTTATGATACTGAAAGCAATTATGAAAAAGAAACCTATAACAAGTGTTTAACATCTGTTTGACCCAAACAAAGAAAGAATGTTAACCATGGTTGCAAGTGAGAAAGCGACTGCTGCGACCCTATCGCAGACAGATCATCTGATAATGTACTTATCTAGGAGACTGACAACAGCAGAAATAAAATACTCAAACATTGAAAAAGAGGCCCTAACAATTGTTTGGAGTATGGGGAGGGCAAAAAATCTTTTACTAAGAAGATTAAAATTACGAGCATGGTTGCCTGGTTATGTAAAGGATATTGAAGAATTTATTAATAAATGTCAAAAATGCAATGAAATTAGAAGATTCAGGCAAAAAGAGCTTCATTCATGGCCTAAAAAGGTACAAGCATGGCTTAGAGTACATATGAACCATGCACACATCAGTAGCATAGGATCATTTCTAATAATGGTGAATGCATACCCTGATTGGCCAGAAGTAATCAAAGTTAAAGACAGGAGGGCATCCACAGTCAAACAGGTGTATTTGCAAGGAATGAAGTACCACAAATGTCAGTATCAGATAATGCCCTTAAATTTTGAGACAGAAATTTGTGTACACAGTCAAGGCAGATAAGCTGCAGGCCATATAAAACACTTCTTTACCATCCTCAATCCAAGGGAATCACAGAGGGGATAGTACAAACAGTTAAAATTACATTGAAGCATTCTCACCTGTCACAGAAAATATTTGGATGTTTCTGGCAAAAATGCTTCTCAGTTATAGGTTAATACCACATGCAGAGTTGAGCCCATCAGCCCTTATGGGTAGACAGAGCCCCCATTACCATGTCTTTTGCCACAAGGGAGAGAGTATAGGACAAGAAAGACAAAAATGCAAATCCTGAAGAAGTGAACTTCCTTTTACAGTGAAGCAATAATACGGCTTTGATCAAGAAGAGGTAGATTAAATTAGAAAAAAGATTGTGTCAGATGATATGGAGATAGAAGACCAAAGTTGGGAGAAAGAAGGTAACTACAATGAGGAGGTAGAGCAGAAAACAGAAACTCAGGAGCAAGAAGAAAAATACATAATTGGAAAAGAAAAAACTGAAAAAGAGGAGGATGAAGAAAGAGCAAGATTGCCAATAAAAAGTAGAAGAGAGGAGAAAAAGCAAGAACTATATAAATCAAGAGTAAATAGACATAGCAAAAGGAAAAACAAAGATATAAGACTACTCAAGTTCAGGGAAGGTATGGTATTCTATGCAAATGAGCTGAGTTGTACTTGAGTGCTAAGCTGCTTCCTGTGGGGTACTCCTTTACGTCATGCGTAATGGTGTACCATGTATCAAGTACTGGAACTGCAAGATATACCAAACATAACACATGCAAAAATTATTCAAGGATACCAAAATTTCTCCTCTTCCTCTTCCATCATAATATTCCACTTTAAAATGCAAGCATGGAAATATTCTTTTTTTTATGAACACTCAAGGTAGAGAGTTAAAATAAGTGGTTGATGTGTGAGCAGTAACATTAAGAAAAGCACTTTGTGTGGGTATGTGTGAAAGATAACAGTTAACCCAATATTTGAAGAGTTTATGATTGTAGTGGTCGAGAAAGCATCCTCCTTTATTCTACAAAACAACAGTTCTTGGGAAGAAGCTATTTGAGTGGAACTTACTCCTTACTAAAGGAATATGAAGGGAATGAGAATAGCCCACTTTAAAGTACAAAGTGTGGTGAGTTTTAGCTGGGAGGATTAGAATTGATGCTTCCAATGAGTTTCATGCTTTTTGATATTGAAAATAAAAAAACAATAAATAAAAATGAAATTGCACAAAGATTTTTCTTACCCAATGAATTAATTTCTTCATTACCCTTCCCTCAGCAAAATGAGATAGACGAAATGAAAGTTACAAATTCTATTTTTTTTAAAAATTATACTTTACCGTTGATGTGATTGAAATACGATCCTCACAGAAGGTAGCTGAAGAAAGAGGAAAGAAAGGACTAAATATAAACTGCAAGAAAACTGAATGCATGATCATCAATAAAAAGAAGATTCCAAAATGCCAACTAAGGGCTGGGGATACTAAAAGCAAGCAGGTACAGAAATTTAAATATCTGGGAAGTGTTATAACAGAAGACAGAAAGTGCAACACTAAGATCTGAAGGTAAATTGGTACAACAAAGGATGCATTGCAGATGCTGAGTAGAGTATTGAGAGACAGGAAAATTTCACTGGAAACAATTGAATAGAGTATTGAATTGTGATGCGACGTCTGTTCTTCAATATGTCAGGGAATGATCAATAATCTCCGCAAAGATGAAGAAGAGACTTAAAGTAATTGAAATGTGGTTCTACAGAAGGATGCTAAGGATAGCATAGACCAAATATGTGAGCAAGCAACAAGGTTTTTGAGAGGATGGACATGAAAATGAAATTAATACTTCACATCAGGAAAAGAGAACTGAAGTTTCTGGGGCATGTAATGAGGAAATAAGGGATTAGAGAATCTGATACACACGTCTGAAAAAGGGAAAAAGAGACAGGGGAAAACAACATGCTTGATGAGATTAATTGGAGTAGATAGATCTATCTATCGCCCGGTTCACACTCCACCCACATCTATTGAACAGGTTAAGGGGCTCATCCCTTGTTCCTGTTTAGGATGTGGTCTCCAGGCTTTCTCTTTTCCAATCTTCTCACTTTGTGTTTTTTTTTTTTTTCAATTGGAATAGATAGATCTATCTATCGTCCGGTTCACACTCCACCCACGTCTATTGAACAGGTTAAGAGGCTCATCCCTTGTTCCCTGTTTAGGATGTGGTCTCCGGCTTTCTCTTTTCCAATCTTTTCACTATTACGTAGTCCCCTGCACATCAGTGGCATTACCGCCTTGCTCGGGGGTGATACGATTAAAGAAAGAAAAAAAGAAAAAAAAGAAAAAAAAGATTGAGCAAATGGATGGTAGGATGAGGTTTGGGTGAAGTAACAGGAGAAAGCTTGTTAAAAGTCAACAGGGGTAGGGAGATGTGAAAGACTATGAACGCCTACATCCTGAAGGGTTGTGACACATAGAAGAAGAATAATAATAATCAAGTCTAAGCATTGATGTATTCTGAGTTCCTTGTGGATTTTCATAGTCTCTTGAAAAAAATATTTGCATGCAATAATGTTCTATTCTAATTTACAGAACTACAGTACTTTGGGGTTTTTTTTTGGTTTTTTTGTTTTTTTTGGTTACCTGCCACAACTGTTTATTGGGTAAAAGGTATAAATAACTTCTGCTACTATTTATTAATCTTTCTATGTTGTTTTTCCTCTCTCCTAAGCTTCCATTTTGCATTGTAGTATATTTTTTTCCTCTTCCTTTTGCAAAGTTGTACTGAAGTCAGCTGGTAATTGCAAACAGTGGAAATATGAAGAAGACATGTGTTCATCAGATGCAAAGGCACTGATGTAGACTGTGTCAGTGATCTTGGATAAGTGAGATCAAAAACAAAAGAGAATTGAAATGCTCCAGACATCAAAAGATGAGTACCCCCTCAATCTGCACACACTCAACAACCTTTCATCATGAACATCATTCATTTACTCTAAAAGGGAGATAAAAACAATAAGAACCCTAGCCATAAGATCTAAAGTTTTGATGGAGAAGAGAGAAAAGAAAAACTAAAGACAAGATAAAAGTCCTTTTTGGAATGCCACTCACTGAGTGGTTCAGTTTCTATAAAATGTTGTCCTATATATTTCCTTGTATTGTTTTTATCTTATATTTTTCAGAGTATTTCATATATGTATTTTTCTTCAACGATCAATATACGACTTCCTCTCAATATATATATATATATATATATATATATATATATATATATCTAAACTTATTTATAAATGGAACTTTGTCTGTGTGTGTATGTCCATTACCTATAGACTCTGAAATGGCTGAACCGATTTTCTTGAAAATTTACACAGTTGTACAATAAGCATCTGCAAGTGTTCTTAGACAGGTTTTGTGTCAAGGTACCCTCGATAAATATGGAAAATCGATAATCAAAAAAATTGGGTTATAGAAGGAGTGGTCCGATTTTAATAAAATTTGATACACTCATAGACAAAGACATAAGAAACGATATTCAGAAATTTCAAGGTTGCAGTTCTTACAATAGTGCAGAAAATCAATAATATATATATATATATATATATATATATATATAAGGCAAGATGTTTGCGTGTCTGTTTATCTGTCTGTATGTCCTTTATACAAATCTACAATTTTTATCCGATTCTCACCAAACTTCACACAAATATTATTTAGGCTGAGTCTGAGCTCCAGGACCATAGATTAGTTTTAAAGCTTTCATTACACCCGAGCAATGCCGGGCTATACTGCTAGTATATATATATATATATATATATATATATATATATATATATATTGAACTTTTCAGCACCTTCTTGTATCAATTCATGGTTGGGATATATAAAATATACACAAACAAATATATAGATATATTCATTTGTGCATGTTTGAAGATATATATATATATATATATATATATATATATATACACACACACACACACACACACAATTCTCCAATTGTTTTAGATGTATAAGGGTACAGTAAGTCTGTTTTTCCAAGAAAACAGAAAGACTTGCATACATAATTTGATTATAATAGTTAAGATTTATGCAGGATCAACCACACTTTTCGAAGAGCCGACTATAGTGTACTGTGTACCACAATGATCCCAAAAGACCATCCTCGGGTTTAGAATTTAGCGTTCTCCTTCTTCTAAACCAGTTGCTTCCTAAGGGTAAAGGACCCAGTCTGTTCTGTTATTTACTCATATTTTGGTGGGTGGGTAAAGAAGAGATGGGCTTACACCTTCCCCAGGTATTTGCAAGGAAGTATTTTTTAACAATGTCAACTGGAAAATGAACTCAGATCTCTGATTCTTCAATCCCAACCACTCTCCATCACTCCACCATGCTTTCATATATATATATATATATATATATTAAACACACAAATCTATATGTTCTTTCTTTGTGTATACCTTCAATATATCCTGTGAGCATCAGCTACTCCAAGCCCTCTTTCCTCAGCATGAGTCAAAAAAATTCAGATTCCTTTCTAAGTATAAGCATCCCTTTTGTTTTGTAATACTTCCTTATTACTTCTATGTTCAATCCATGGTATTCTCAGCATCCTTCCGTAGAACCACATTTCTGTTGCCTCAAGTTTCTTTATCTGTGAGAAGTTTATTGAGCATTTACTGCCAAAAGAAAGACTGACATTACATCACAGTTGAATAGTCTTTTCAGAAAATCTATTTTTTGTTATAATTGTTTTTTCTGTCAAATGTTATTCTCATTATTTGTTAAATTATATTTCTTCTTTTTGATAGGGGGTAACTGTTTTTAGAATGGAATTGTAAAATATATTTTTTTCACTTGTATTAAGAAGCAAAGTCTCCCTTCACCATATTATATTACCAGAATTAAAATAAATCAAATTTTGGATGTGGGTAGGGATAAAAATAAAACCAAAGAACTGAATATCTAGTTGAAATATGGAAGAAAGAAAGAAAAAAAAATCTATTGTTACGTTGAACAAATTCAATGGAAATTGTGTCACATCAGACTGTCATCTGTCCCTAAATGTTATCGCCTGTAAATATTACCCCACATAAGTTTTATCTATTCATGCAATTGTCTGCTGTATCTACAAAAAGGACACCAAGCAGCCAGTGGCAAGTGAGTGCATGTGTACCTAGAACTGTTTCAGACATTTCTGGTCCTTTGCCCTCGATTCAACACTAAATAAAACCTCTTTTATGACTGTAAATGTACGCCATTTTGATTTTGAATTCTTTCAATAAAATTTGCTTTTAATCATATTTCAAAATGAATCAAGGAAAGGGCAATCCCATTTTATTTTATCATTTGTCTGTTTTGGACCTGAAATAAAAACAAAAAGAAAGATTCAATGTTGTCTGACATTCTGCTAAAAATATCTAATAGATCTTCTATTTAAACTGAAGGAAACGTGTTATGATAAGGATATTATTCTTTTTATGCAAGATGACTCAATTCTGTAATAATCACATTCACGTTGTCTCAAAAGAAAGCAAAGCAAGCCATATTTGATAAATGCGTTTGTACATATGGAAGGGACGATCGTTATTACATTTGCATAAATAACTTTAATGTCGTTCACATCTTATGCACACACACTACACACACACATGTATATATGTATCTATAGTACAAATATAAAAATCAACAATAAATGGTGACCAACTTTCATGCCTGAAGCATTTATCAGAATATATCTATTAACATCTATATACATTTAATCTACAATAAATACAGCAAATTTTAAACACACACACTTACATATATAAAAGTGTGTGACAGTAGTTATGTGTAGACAGAATTATATTTTTTTTTAACAGGAGTGAACTATTCTTGGTTAAGTCAACAGTTTTTCTGCACCACTTCATGTGTGTTTATATCTGTGTACATTTAATTTATTAAACTATACACTTATTTATTTTTGTCTACCACACTGAATATTTGAGAAATATGCTCTCTTTAGCAGGATTTGAACCAGTATCCCAACCCCTTTGCTGTAGAAACTGTTGTTTGATTCAATATGCTTTACACCAACTCAGCCACAGTGTCCATTGCTGATAAGTCAAAGTAGAATAGTCTTATAAATGCAAATCTTTCTAAAGATGCATGTTTATATCCTGCTCAAGATTCTTAAGGATTTGTGTTTAAGAGGCACTATTCTGCTTTCCGTGATCGGTGACATACTCTGCAGTTTAGTTAGTTAGATCCAACGTTCTCTAGACTATGGTTTTTCCTGCAAATGAGAATGCATGTTTGAATACTGCCGGAAAGCATATATTTTTTCTTTCATAAGACTTCTCTGGTAGATGAAAATAAATATGATAAATACTCAAATATGGGTATACATTAAAATAGTATTTAAAGTGATAAAATTTGTTCTATTAATAAATAAAAAACATGTTACTTTATATAAATATATATATAGACATATATATATAACATAAAATATTTGGTATTTAAGCCAGGTAAATTCTGATAGAGATGAATTTAAAAGAACTCAATATTAAATGTTTTATTTAATTTAACAGAGTAATATAATCTAGAAAAATTTTAGATATTCTACAATTTCATGGGTAATATGTATTTTGCAGCTGCTCGTCAGACCCAAATGATACAACGCTTAATATTCAAAATAATGCAGAAAAGAATCACATCCAGACACTCACATGGGGTACGTCAGTGTCTAGATGTGATTTTTTTCTAGATTATTTTGAATATTTACTGTTGCATCATTTGGGTCTGACGAGCAGCAGGTTTGCTGCAAAATACGTATTATCCATGAAATTGTAGAATATCTAAAAAATTTTATAGATTATATATATATATATATATATATATATATATATATATATATATTCATTAAAAATGACAGACAAGATGCTATTGTTAGTTTTTTATATAATTTGTCATGTGATTTTATATTTTTCTTTTCAGAACATAAATTATATAAAAAACTTACCCTTGCACCTAGTCCATCATTTTAAATTAAACTGGCATAAAAGAGGGATTGCTACCTAAATGTGCAGTTTATATATACATATATATACTCATCTTCATATTGCATTATACAAGAATATCCAAATATAGACATTTCCCACAAGAAATAATTTGCAAAATTTCAGCAAACGCTGTATTTTTTTAAATTTATTTTTTTATTATTCAGAACATTACTATTTTAGGGATACTTCTAAATAAAGTTCTGTTTTTTTCTTTGATGAACTGCTAAAAATAAAAGAAAACATTTTAGTGAAAATTAACAAAAATCTGCTGAAAAAAAAATTTATATGAATGTTTACCCAGTTTCTTATTGTGAAATGCCATTTTTTAAAATACTTTTGATTACATTAATAGTCATTAGAAGGCAAGAACAAATATTTTAACATTTGTTTTGTCTCTTTATAATAGAGAATATTGGAAAATCTGCCGATGATTAGAGCTACGGTGCTTAGGCATGTTAGACCATGTTTCAATCAGTTATTCTGTTGAGGAGACTGAAAAACTGTCTCTGGGAAAATTCCAAGTCATTTTATGTTCTTATTCATTTATTATTGATGTTTGCAAGGACTTTCATTTATTTTGGTTCATCTGTACTTCTATTGAAATGTGTGCATGCAACCAATAAAGTTTAAATAAGAAATTGGAAGAAAAAAAAAAGAAATTACAACTTAATTTTTTTTCTTTTCACTTTCTATAAAATACAAAAAAAAAAAAAAATGAAAATCAGAAAGAAAAAAAAGGCCATACTTGATGTTTCTTTGATAAAGACTACAGGAGTGACTTTCTAATCAATATTTGAAATCTTACATTTGATACTTCAATCAAAGCTGCTTCACTGAACAAACAATATAAAAGAATTTTCTAATCAGCATTAAAATTCATATTTGACACTTGTTCAAAGGAAGAACAGAAAGTTCAGAAGATTAAATAATTAAATATGAAAAGAATAACAAGGTGAAAACTTTATCATACAAAAGAAAACATTGAGTACACATGGCTCCCATAAAGAATAATAAATGAATATCCCAAACAATAATAAATTAAAAATGAAACTGTTGCCCTTAATTTTGCTAAAATTTCAAAGATCGAGTAACTTATCTATAAGATAAAATCAAGTATAATAGTGTTGCTTAGACAAATTTAAATATAATTTTTTTTACTTTTCATTAGCTAAATCTCTGAAAATGTGTTGTTAGTTTTTGTCTGAATTTCTATGATGAGCAGTTATTATTTGTACTTGGATTAATGATCTCATCTTTGTTGTTATGACATTTCAGGTGCTGCACACTCCAGCCTTATTTAGGAATTTGCTGATCCATAGACTAAATAAAGGGTTCAGTTACAAATTCCCTGAAGGCTCAGTTCCATACATGATACACACTTGGGCAATCATGTCTCTTTTAAGAAGATTGCCATTATTTTCTGTAGTAGACTGGTTACCAACCAAGGCGATAGAACCCAATCTGTCCTGTTATTTGACCCATAGCTGGAAAGAAGAGACAGATTAATACCTTCCCCAAGGGTATTTGCACTCAAGTGAATGCAATGAATTCAACTGGAATTCAAACTCAGCTCTTTAAGTTCTCATTCTGAGTTGATATCAACTGCACTATAACACTTGTCCACATATTAACAGTCACCTGAAAAAGGTTGGAGAACACAACAGCTGATGTGTTGTGATAAGAACAACAAAAATGAGAAAATTAGTTCAAATGTAAAGGATTTAAATGAGATCTTGTTACTATTATACATTGATTCTTTCAAACAAGTATGTAAAATTTTGCTGTCTGACACAAGATTCTAGTTGCTGCACCCTTTGTCAGTGATTTGATACCCTTCTAGAAACAAAGCTAATTACATTTGTCTAGATCACTAAGAAATCTGAGTTCAGTTCCTAGGAGGGATGTTTGGTTTGCTTTGTTTAACAGTATAGTAGTTGATTTCAGCCACTTTCTCACTGCTATGACGTGGCTTCCTACAAATATTTTCATGGCAACTGCCCCGACGAGCACTTTTCTTTGGTGCCCCATCCACATGAATTTAACCATGCTATAAGATTGACATTTAACATTGAAATAGTTAACCCTCTAGGGCCATTTGTATCATATTTGATACAGTATGAAAACAAGCCTTGAAAGAAATATTTTCCTGAAAAATTTTTTAAGAGAAATATTTTATAAATTTCAAATGAAAGCAGTACTGACTGCTCAGTCAATAAATACCAAATGTTTCCTTATAGTGAAATACCAAATGTTTCCTTATAGGGAAATACCAAATGTTTCCTTATAGGGAAATACTGTATCAAATATGATACAAATGGCCCTAGAGGGTTAAATGTAAGTCACTTCTACTCTAACAATTTCTTTTCTTGCACATCTTACCTGTCAAACTCCTTTTTGTTAACTTGACAGTCACAATTTACAAAAATTTAAATGCAACATCAATTGCTATCTTCTGTTTTCTTGAATCCCATTTATCTTTTATCCTTTCTGCAATACCCCCTGTGCTGTAACCTCCTTGTACATTAGTGGCTGTCTCACCTAGCTTGGGGTGAAATAATTTTTTTTTTTTTTAATGTATTTCTAGTAATTTTTCTAATGTATTTTTATTTTTCATTTTTTTTTTTTAATCCAAATGGAGATTCACAATTTGTCTATAGCTGAGACCCTAATGAGTGACACCACTCTGGGTCAAGGTGGACCAGAGAACAATAGAAATTAAGAGGTGGATCCATGTTCCTCAAAACCTCCTGATCATAAGCCTTGCTGCTAGATGTGTAGAAGGGAGATACAGTACTAATGAGTATAAAAAGGATTTGTTCATGTACATGATCTAGGGTAACATAACTCATACAAAGTGAAAAGGAATGAGAAGTAGCACACGGCAAAGACAGCACAATAGTTTTGTTGGTTTTAGTCAGTTTACGCCTGTTCAGAGTGAAAGGTCAAACATAACAGCAAAAGGGTTGTTCTCAAAAGAAATACACTATCAGGCAACTATAAAGCAAGGATGAAAGATTTCTCATGCCCAGCTACTGTGAATAACAGTGATAAAAGTATAAGAGTACTTTCAAAACAATGATCTCAAATGGAATGACTATATTAAATACATAACTGCATCTACTGCTAGGAAGGTTATTTCACTGTATCAGGCCAAAAAAGTTTTTCTCATCAGAATCCATTTGCACATTTATAAATCTACCATTTTTCTGTGCATTGAATACTGTTGCCATATCTGGTCAAGTGCTCTTGCTATTTATCTTGAGGTTCAACAAAATCCTGATTTGGCATCCCACCTTCAGTCACTTTCTCACTGACATGATGTGGCTTCCCTCTGTCTTTTCTACAAGTATTTTCATGGCAGCTGCTCTGAAAAGCTTTTTTTTCCCCTGGTACCCTTACCACACACACACACACACATATATATATACTTGTGCTACCAGATTGGCATCAAGGTTTCACTCTTTTATTGTCAAAATTGTTAAATGTAACCACCATTTCTACTCTAACAATTTCTTTTCTCACACTTCCTTTTTATGGAATTCACTCCTATTTGCTTGCTTCCCTGATAGATATAATCACTAAAAGTTCAAATGCAATGTCAATTGGCATCTTCTATCTCCTTGATTCCCATCCATCTCTCATTTTTTCTTTGACATCCCTTGTACCTTTTTCATTCTCTCACTGTAGCCCCATGCACACCAGTGGCATTTCTGCCTTGCTTGGAGTGAAACGATTAAAAAAATATATATATATATATATTTTTTTTTAATCATATCACCCCGAGCAAGGCGGTAATGCCACTGATGTGCAGGGGGCTATGTAAGAGTGAAAAGATTGGAAAAGAGAAAGCCGGAAACCACATCCTAGACAATGAACAAGGGATGAGCCTCTTCACCTGTTCAATTAACGTGAGTGGAGTATGAACCGGGCGATAGTTTAGTCTATCTACTCCAATTGAAAAAAACAAAAAAAAACAAAAGAAGAAGAGTGAAAAGATTAGGAGAGAAAGCCGGAAACCACATCCTAACCATGGAACAAGGGATGAGCCTCTTCACCTATATATTCTTCTTTATAATATTATTCCATTGCCACCAGCTGCATTTAATGAGAAGCACTCATAACAATGAATTCCAGTTCCCATTTATACAATCACATATAATATTTGCAAAATTTTCCAAAATCTTATATATGAATGTGTCCCTTAGGATATTGGCAATCATGGCTCTCCATAATTTTCTATCTTTTGTAGCTCTTGATAAATTTGGACTTTTTGCCATTTTCCCCCAAATCCTGCTCCACCATCCATTCACTCAAGCTCACCAAGTAGGCTATGCATTGCTTCCTTCTGGCCCTGTAAATCTTGTAAATATCAAAGTTTCCAAGCCTTCTTTCTTCATTATGTGCCCCAGAAATTTCAACTTTCTCTTTCTGATGTTAAAAGTATAAGTGTCATTTTGTTGTCACTATATCTAGAACTTTGTCATTGCTTCCATGTTTGGTCAATAGTATTCTCAACCTCCTTCTGTAGAATCACATTTCTGTTGCTTCAAGTCTCTTCATCTGTGAGGAGTTTGGCTAGCATTTATTGCCAGATAGGAGGATTGATAACAATTCAGCACTGTTCTTTGTTTCAAGATCAAATGGTAAAAAAATTGTTAAAGGGTTCATTTAAAAAAGAGTCATGATAAATGTTAATAATTACCAATTTAAACAGTACTAAAGGTGAAGAAGTAGCCAATATGATACTAGAAATGGTGCTAAAAGTTGGATAGAAAGCAAACAAGACCTTTAAGTCAATTGAAAAAGATCTTTCAATGAGATAAAGTTTTTTGCTTATCATCATGGACTCCAGAAGAAGATGTTTTACTTTTAACTTCTTTTTTTTTTATAGTATGTTATCATTTCTCCAAATGTAAGGTAATAGTGCTTCTAAAATTCAAAGGGTTACCAAGAGTGAAAAAAAAATAAGAAAGGCATTAGGGAAGAGAAAGGACAAAAAGAACAGGGTACAGAAAGACAAAAGATAATGAATGATTTTGCAATTAAATTTTTCAAGGTGACAGAGAAGAAAGAAAGTATTAAAATAGAACTTACTGTTGCATTTAGCTATTTCAACAGTAAAATGGTGAGACCTAATTTCTAATCTAGTACGATGCGCAAACTCATTGTTTGATATTCTTCCTTTATTTATTTCCACTTTTAAGTGAAATGCACTTGTTTATGTGTATTTTATTTATGAAAACATTAATTTCCATTTTCACATCCAGTTCACTGTGAGATGTTAAAGGGGGATTTATACTTTCACCTGGGGTGATATATAAAAATGATTTGAGGGCTTTTTTTTTAATTCTACTGCATGTGTAGAAGTTTGTATTACATCATAGTTGTAGAGTAAAATCATGTGAGGAAAATATGCAAGTGTATGAGCTTTATTGCATCATAAGATTAGTGATTTTCATCATGCAGTAGTTTCAGATGAAGTTGATAACATCAGATTCCTGATAACTGTCTTCAGCCATTCATGTGTTTTGGGTGAGTGCCCATCCAAAATAGGTGACTGAAAGCCAAATGACTAAGTCTTCTATTCTGGAACTGAATATATAACAGGTTATATAGTGTAGATGGGTCATGGTAACAAACTGTTGGTCAAATTTATAAAGATCTTATCAGTTTGGTTAGAAAATAATTTTAAAAGTTTTCAGTTTTTTATTTGCTGTCTCAGGAGTGGATATGCAGATCTGGCCTACAATTAAAGCAATTTCTGTCATTTGAATGGTACCTGTCAAGATGAAAAACTTCTATTTTTGTTTAAGATGGAATTTCTGACAGGTTAGAACAAATCCCTTGAACTGACAGATAGTGCAGAAATATACATCAGCCCAAAGATTACCTGCATCAGAAAGTATTGTTTCAGATTTCTGAAATTTCTATGAATGACACCAGGTATGAAAGTAAGAGAAACAACACCCTTTTGAATCAAGTAAAAAGTGTTCTGTTTTATTTATGAAAGTTGAATCGTAATAATATATTAACAGTATACATTATTATTATTATTATTATTATTGCTTTATAAGAAAGTCAATATAAATTTCTGATGCTTGAGTCGATATGAAAATAATGTTGCTTCCAACAAGACTTGAACTCACTTTTACCTTTAGTTTGAGTTTTGTTTAACGGCATATCAACCAACCTCTGTGGGTTATTTACTGCCAAAAAGGTAGGGTTTTAATGTATTTTTTTTTAATGTTCGGCTATAGGGAGAAGATTGATTTAGTAAGATTTAGTGAAAACTTTTTGTTTTTATTCTTTTCTATTTTAGAAAACTGAAAATGTCTTCTAGATTTGTATTCGAAAATGTTTTGCTGAGAATAATTTTTCTATAAAGTCTAGTTTTATGTGTATATTTCTATAAAAGTGTATTTTTATATTTTCATAGTGTTTTGACCCCAGTTTGGAGGTGAACTATTTACCCATAGCTGGTACCCTAACAGGCGCTACCACTCCAAGTCAGGGTGGACCTGGGAACAACAGCAATTAACTTCCCAATCAGAGGCCTTGCTGCCAGTTGCAGTTTACCATCATGACCAGGACCTTTACTTTTAGTTTCTCATGAATATTGCTTAAGCTTCTTCAGTCTTTTTTCATGCTGTCTCTTCAAGACATTAGCAATCACGGTTCTCCACTATTTCCTTTAATATCTGAACTCACATGATTTCCTGGGAAATACAGTGGAGCAGTTTTCTGTTGTTTTTCCATCATTTTGAATTCAGAGTAGTTCTTTCTAAACTGACTGCTATCCAAGGCTAGAAAGCCCAGTCTACTCTACTATATAGTTCATAGCTGAGGAATGAAAAGATGATTTTACACTTTTTTCATAGGCATCTGTGCAACCCATGGATGACAAGTTTTGATTAATTTGTTTTCTATAGTTAGAAGGTTATTTTGAACTAGAAAATATTTTGAGATTGTAAGAATTCTCTTGAGATAATAATGCATTAATGGTACAATTACTAATTAATCCAAGAGTTTAAATGCAACATCAAATGTCATCTCTTATCACCTTGACTCCCATCTGTTCACCAACACTCTGTACCTTGTTCTTCTCCCATTCTGCTCTACTCTCATGCAGCTCTCTTCACACCAGTGTTCCAATCCTTCTCTTACCCATTTTCTGACACTTACAGTGGCCTGTTTCCCTTTCTCTTCACTTTTCTATTATGTAACCCTTCTGTGCACCAGTGGCAGTACTGCTTTGCTTGAAGCAAAATGATTATAAGATAAAAAAAAAAATTAATCTATGGCATAGTGGGTGGGGAGAAGAGGTGGATTCATACCTTTTCCAAGAGCATTTGCGCATAAATAAATATAACTAATTCAGTGGGAAATGGAACCCGGCTCTCTGATTAACATCTCCAAGTCATTACCATTGGACCATGTGCACACCTGTAATTACAAGTAGTCAACCATCTAGGTACTGACCAGACTAAAACATTGCTTAACTGCGGTGATTATATGGGACAACAACAAAAATGCTGCATTATATGAGTTAATTTCATGTTTGAAATATTCAGTGACTGAAAATTTCCTTAACAAAACACATTTACAAAACTTGAATTATTTTTACGTTTTTTTAATAAGATCTTGTTGATCAACTAAACTTCTGAGAGCAATCAAGGAGGGGAAAACTGGTCTATGTTCTAACAAAACTCTCTTTGTGATGCAATATTAAATTTCAAATCAGTGAGGACTTCCTAGAGTAAAATTCAATGAGGCACAAAAATAGCAAATAATGTCAATATCTCCACAACTACATTGCTGGTGTTCACTTTCTATTGAATGTTATTATTTACTTTACTTGGCCTTCTCATTTATAGACAAGTTTTTGTTTCTTACAAAGCAATGGGTTATTATATCAAAACAGATTAAATTTGTTTACCTAGATTATTTTCATATTTTAAAACAGCCAAATTAGTGACATTATCATTTGTGTTAGTGATTATTTTTCCTATGTGTTGTGTCACTTTAAGATATGAGTGGTCATGGCTCTCCACAACTTCTTGCACTTTGTATCTTTTACTAAGCTTTGTCTTCTTGCTATTTTGGTCTTGCAACCATTTACACAAGCTTATTAGGTAGTGCATTCATAATTTCCTTTGTCTCTCTTGCTTTCAATATGTTGTGTCAACTTCTCCAAGCCTTCTGTTCTCATTATGTATACTAAAAATTTCAATTGTGTTGTTCTGATTTTAAGTATATGTGTCCTTTTTGTTTCTATTTTCCTTAAAACTTCCTTGCTATCCATTATTCAGTCCATGGTATTCTTGGCATCATTCTGCAGAACTACACATCTAATATATGGTTGCATCTCCAAAACTCATGATGACCAATGATTGGCAGCTGATCCCTCATCCAATCTAGCTCTACGTGTTACATTAAATGCCTTGAAAACAAACTAATTACATTCCATCATCGTAGATTAAATTCTAAACTACCCCCACTCACAATGAATAGATGTCCCCTTGGATAGACCCTATATCTTCAGAAAATACAAGGCCTGAAACACAACCCAGTCCTCAAATGAAACTCATACATACAATCCATTGCTAAGATAAAATGATTGGCTCCTAGTACTGCTTCAGTAAGTACCCGACACCTTGGGTTATCCTCTACCTTTACAAGAGCCAGATCAGGCCTAAAATGGAGTACTGCTGTCATATTTGGGCAAGAGCTACCCAGTCCTCACTTTCCAGGATCACTAGAGTCCAAAAGTGTTTCTGCATCCCTGTGGGCAACAAATTATCTTCCACAGATAGGATATAGCAAATACCTCACTGCTCTATTTCTACTTCCATGAAAAATGCTCAAATGTATTGCATTCCCTGGTCTCAAACTGTATCATTCTACTTCAAGTAGCCCCCAGGCCTTGTGCAGGGTGAATCTCATTATAAAGAAAAAAAAATTCTTCATCTACATGCAGATGGTCCAGAATTCACTACGATATAGGAGAAACAATGATTCCAACAGCTAAGAAGTTTTTAATTTTAATTGTTACAACTTAAAAGAAACAATATCACAGAAAAAGTAATTACCTCAGTTTCTGGTTAGAGAAAGAAAATCAAAGGTAAAATAAGTAATATGTTCATTTATCTATTTCATGGCTATAAATGAAATGTTTTTATTTAATAGTTTCATAACCATAAACTAAAGTAATGGCTTTCTCCCAGATATGATTTTATCAAACCCTTTTAAATTAATCAAATCAGAATTTAAAACCTCTTCTTTTATATTTCATCTGTGATGATAATTACAAGATTTATTATGACATAGACTCATACATATTGAAATGTTACTCTTCTACTCTTCTATTTTTTTTTTTAAAATCATTTCACTCCAAGCAAAGCAATAATGCTACTAAAATACAGGGGGTTGCTAGGAGTGGAAAAGAATGAGAAATCTTTAGTGAGGAGAAAGGTTAATTAGGAAACTTATACTTAATATCAGGAAGCTGAGGTTTCTGGGACACATAATGTGGAAGGAAGGCTTGGAGAATCTGATACTTACAGGACAGATAGAGGGAAAGAAATACAGGGGAAAGCAGTGCAAGTTTTACTTGATAGGCTTGAGCAAATGGATAGCAGAGCAAGGTTTGGGAGAAATACCAAGAAGAGAAATGTTAAGAGTGACAAGGGATGTGGAGATGTGAAGGGCCATGATTGCCTCAATCCTGAAAGGACACGGCACAAAAAGAAGATGGCGACTGATATGTAAGAATGAAAAATAAATAAAAGCACACTTTATTTGTATAAAAAATATTTTTATGTAAATAAAAGCACACTTTATTTGCATAAAAAAAATATTTTTATGTCATTATTTACATTCAGGCTGTTTTCTTCATTTTTGTTATCTCAACATTTTGGCCATCGCCCCCTCTGTCAATTCTGATATACACCTGATGAAGGATGGAAAGCAGAATGCCTTAAACATTATGATAACAACAACAAAGATGAGGACAATAGTCAGAATTTAAATAGTGTAAATAATGACAACTCCTTGTCCCAAAAAATTAAAACAAATTAGTTTTTTTATCATAGCAAAAAAAGATTGTTATAGGAAGTTGGGCTTGTGAATAGCAAAAGTCAAAAGTGTTATGTTCATTTAAAATAGATATTTAACTAAAGTAATATTTTAATTAATAACTTGATAAAATAATTCACATTTAATTAATAGCAATGAAACAAGTAATTTTAGCAAACTTAAAAATTTGGTAACAGAAGACTTAATGATACCACACTATGACCAACAATTCAAGAAATTGCCATTTCATCAATTCATGAGTAAACATAGTTTCAAGTGGATTTGAAAAGATGAAGAAAAACAAAAGAAATTGCAAATATAAATGAAATTGCTTTATATTTAGATAAAGATTTTCCATGAAAAAAAATGAAAATGATAAATCAATGCCTCCCTTATAATAATAATAATAATAATAATAATAATAATAATAATCAATCAATCATTTCCTGTGTGTTTTTTAAGCCTGTTGAAAAAAAATCTCCTGAAGCAATGCGGAAAACAAAACTTTCTGTATTGTCTCCTACCCTGGTCTTCATAGGTTTTTCTAGTCCTCTTATGCCTATCTGCTTCCTGGGTATTTTTCACCGCCTCCCCTAACCTCATCACAGATCATTTTTATCAACATATTTTTATTTTTCTCATACATGTGAATGTCCAAGTCTTTGAATCTACTTGTATTTCTCACTTCTTTTCTCTTTTCACCTGTGTCATTCTCATTCATCGCATTCAAGCTACCCACCTTTTTTCTTTGGTTGTTAAACTCTTATATGAAGCAACCTTCTTGTCTTTTATATTCTAGCATTTCTTTTGTCATTGATTTCTCTCTCTTTCTCATCTGGATTTTTCTCTCCCCTATTGATACCTCTCATCCAATTGCCTCCACTCCCATACTTAACCTCACACTCTACTTGTCTCAATCCCTTCATCCTTTAACAGAACAATGTTCACCCCCATTCTTTTATCCAGTACCAATATACTTTTTGTTTCTTTTTTCTTTTTGTTGAGAGAATTACTTATTCTTTATAAATAAATAAAAAATGAGAGAGAGACAGAGAGAAAATCCAAAAAAGCAAAGAGACGAGAGAGAGAAAATGAAAAGAGAAAGAGAGGGAAAAATAAAAATGACAAAGAGAAAATGTAAAAAGATAAAAAGATGAGAGGGAGAGAGAAATTACAAAAAAGATAGAGACAAGAGACAGAGAAGAGAGGGAGAGAGAAAATACAAAAGTGAAAAGAGATCAGAGACAGAGAGAAAAAATGCAAAAAGAAAAAGAGATGAAAGAGAGATAGAAAATAGAAAGAGAGAAAAGGATGTGAGGGAGAGATAATACAAAAAGAGAAAGAGACAAATTAGAGAGAAAATGCAAAAAAGATGATAGAAAGAGAAACTGCAAAAAGAGAAAGAAACGAGAGAGAAAATGCAAAGATAAAAATAAAAAAAAAAGAGAGAAACAAAAGAGAAAAATCAAAAAGAGAGAAATAAGAAAGAGAATGAAAGAGAAAAACATTTAGAAGTTTGGTTTCAGAGGTGTTAAAATTAACAAGCCATTTCTTGCCCCAGTTAACTCATAACCAAGTGAGGGTCA
Source organism: Ascarosepion bandense (assembly GCA_037127315.1). NCBI lineage: Eukaryota > Metazoa > Mollusca > Cephalopoda > Sepiida > Sepiidae > Ascarosepion > Ascarosepion bandense. The sequence goes on from JBBBDQ010000627.1 coordinate 1,177,800, forward strand.
CTTTTTAGCTCATCTGCCAATTTCTCCTTACTGAACCAATCATACTTTTCATGAAAACAGGAGTAAAGAATTGTGTCATCAGCAAGACCATTAATGATAATTAGGATCAATGTAAATCCAAGGATAGAGTCCTGGGGGGACACCTGCATTAATGCAAATAGATCAAGAAAATTGGACATACATGACAACTTTCATTTTGTAAATTAATAAAGATTGAATCAGATGAAAACTTCATCCAAAAATTACATAACCTTTCAACCTGCAAAGAAAACCATTGTGACAAAAACTGTCAAATGCCTTCAAGATGTGTCCAAAGCAACAGCCTGAGCTTCATTATTCTCATTTAAAGCTTGATAGACTCATCAATGACTATTAATACATGATCAGTTGATCAAATTTTATTAGCAATTTTCAAAACTAATTCTCTGTATGGAAGAGGGGGAAAATGTAAGAATTTTGTATTCTAATTATCAAGGCAGGAAGGCTCTCTTCACTTGAAAGGCTGGTGCAACAAAATCATACCTCAATATAACTTTATTCTAAGTTATGTAATGTAACAAAGCATGTCATCTATCGTTAGCACTTCAGGTTTACATGGGTTCAAATGCAACAAAACTACTAGCAAACCCCAAAGAACATTCTCTTTCCATGATTTATTGTGCATTATTCGTCTTTTCTCTTCTGATATTCTGCTTTAAAGCCATATTACATTGATGAAACACCAGTTTTTGTATGATCATTCATTAAGCAACATTGAACTCGGTCAGTACAAAGATTATATATAATCTTGGATGTGCAGTCGGTGTAATAGATAATGGCTTAGAATAGAAATTGGAGAGTAGAGTTTTAATTTTAATCATTATGTTTCCATTCTCTGTGGATGGAATGGCCAAATAATTGGAAATAAAGAAACCTTTTTCCATTCTTTAATTCATCTTTTTCTCACCATTCTAAATATTAACTGAGAAACCAGTCACAATGACAATAGTTTGTGCTGTATATTTATTTCTACAGCTCTTATAATGATTATATCTATGATAATAGACCCAGATACAATCTCAAGTTTATGGAGGTTTGGTGCTAAGTCAAATGAACTGAGTAACAGCTTTTGAAGAGGAAAATAAACAATAATTTGTACTATTAAAATATATTTAATATCCAAAAAAGAAGTGTTTGAAGACAATGTGTTTCTGTGGACTTAGCATAGATAAAAAGGTGTCTAGTCATTGTTGAAGAATAAATCACTTTGAATCCACGGCTAGCTTTATTTATTAGTAGAAATTTATCTTAAGGTTGCTGTTCTCCTGATGCCATGGTCTAAGAGTTGTAGTGAAGGGAGCAGTATTGCTTTGTAATGCCAGTGTTACAAGGTGGAAAAGAAAAATGTAGTAGGTATCTGAATTTGGCATTTATATAGCAAGGGTAACATGACCCTTCTCTCCTGTTGTGGAAACAAGAATACACAAGGATGAGGACGGACCGGAAATATTAAAGTCTGAAGTAGAAGCTGCAATGGCCAAACTGAACAGAAACAAAGCAGCTGGTCCAGACGGCATTGTAATAGAGTTGCTGATAGGCCTGGACGAATTTGGCATAGAGAAAATTACAGAAATAATCAACGAAATATATAATAGTGGAATAATACCAGATAACCTATGCAAGTCTATTTTTATAGACTACCGAAGAAGCCAGGTGCAAACGAGTGCGAACTACACAGAACTATCAGCTTAATGAGTCACATTACAAAACTGATTGTCAGAATCTTGAGGAATAGAGCAAGAAGCAGAATCAGACCAGAGATAGGACAGGAACAGTGCAGGTTCGTCAAAGACACTAGAACAAGGAACGCCATATTTATGATTAGGATGCTCTCCAAAAGGGTAATACAAATGAAGAAGAATTTGTACCGATGTTTTATTGATTATGCGAAAGCATTCAACAAAATACGTCACAAAGAATTGATGGAAATGCTCAGCAACCTCGACACTTTTGGGAAAGACATCAGAGTAATCAAGAATCTCTACTGGCAGTAAACTGCCTGCATACGGACAGGTGACGATTTCAGCAGATTCACAAAGATAGAAAGGGGTGTAAGACAAGGATGTGTCTTTTCACCAGATCTCTTCAACTTGTACAGTGAGAATATTTTGAGTACTATAGATGCTACACCAGGATTTGTTATCAGAGGCCACAATTTGAACAACATAAGGTATGCAGATGATACAGTACTGATTGCTGACACAGAAAGTAAACTACAGGACCTCCTACAGAAGGTAGCTGAGGAGAGTGACAAAAAAGAACTACAAATAAACAGCAAGAAAACTGCATTGTCATCAGCATAAAGAACAATCCAAAATGCCAAATACAGGTAGGGGATACTAGAATCAAGCAAGTACAAAAATTTAAATACCTAGGAAGTGTTCTAACAGAAGACAGAAAGTGCGACACAAAGATTCGAACGCAAATTGGCATGGCAAAGGACGCATTCCAGAAGCTGAGAAAGTACTAAGACACAGGAAAATTTCCCTAGAAACAAAGAAGAGAGTGCTAGATTGCTACGTGATTTCAGTTCTTCAATATGGCAGTGAATGCTGGACAATATCATTGAAGATAAGAAAACAACTTGTAGCAGTGGAAATGTGGTTTTACAAAAGGATGCTGCAGATATCATGGATCGAACATGTGAGCAAAGATGAGGTTTTGGAAAGAATGGCATTGAAAAGATAACTAATAGTGAGCATCAGGAAGAGACAACTGAAGTTCCTGGGACATGCAATGAGGAAGGAGAGCTTGGAGAACCTGATACTGACAGGCCAGATAGAAAGAAAAAGAGACAGAGGAAGGCAGCAGATAACATATTTGAAGGGCCTGATCAGGTAGATGATAGAACGGGTGTTGAGTGGAGTAACAAGAGAAAACATATTAAGAGTCACCAGGGATAGGGAGATGTGGAAAGCCATGATCGCCTACATCCTGAAAGGATAGGGGACATAGAAGAAGATGAACATGACTCTTACAAGGTTGATTGTTCATAAATGTCATTAGCATTGATGACGGCTTTAATATGAAGTCTGAAATATTGACATGCTCCAATCAGTTGGTTTTTATCTATTTTAAACAATGGGCTAGTTATGATAGCTTTTATATTGTTATAGGGCATTGATTGAATTCCCCTTGACTACACTCCATATGAAACAGTCTAGTGGATTCAGGTCTGGAGAGCTAAGAGGCCATATGTTTGGGGTAAGATGATTGTAAAGATTCTAATGCATCCTTTCTTGAGACATCTTGGTCTTAAAGATGGGGGCAGACTTATTAGCAGGTGTACTGTCTTTCTTTGCTCACACTCTCTATCCAAGGCCTCACAAAGCTCTTCAATACCTCCTTATAATCATCAGTATTGATCCTTAAGTTATAATTGGTCACAACTCCCAGAACCATCAGTGTTACCAGAAACTTTGTGTACATGATTGTTGGAATATCCTTAGGGTCTTGCATAACCACTTGCCATTTCTTCAGTTGATCTGTGATCCTGATCAAAGCTTTTCTCATAGAAAAAAACAAAGCATTTCAGGCTATCGATGTTTTGATTTGCTCAACAATTACATCACACAAAATCATTTTTCTTTGCAGGCATGAAATGGCCTCTCAGCATCCCAGATGTCTTGTTTCAAAGATCCTCATGCAATCCTTTTAATAGAGTCCCTTGAAACCTTGAGATTGATGTTCATTGACTTTTTAGGGGTTCCTATCACTAATTTTCTAAACCTTTCATACAACTTTGTATGTTCTGATGGTATTAGGACATTAGGCAAATGTTTTATGTTTCGCTAATGCTGTAGAATCACTGTCACCAGTTTCCAGTTCTTCGACAAACTTTGACAACAAATGACCATGCTAATTTTCAGGAAAAGAAGCAATCTGTAAATCACTATGCACTGTCTTTAAGATAACAATTGCAGCATGCCTTTTCATTTGTTTAGTTACTTTGATGTTTGTCATCATTTATTTTATTTTTTTTAAAATTACAACAAGTTTGAAAAAAGTTAGAGCTATTAAAGACATTCCTGAAAGAAATGAACAACCTTGTACAGGAGCAGTGATTGGTCATTTATTTAGCCATTCAGTGTCCAGGTTTTATTGTGCATTATTCATTCTTTCTCTTCTGATTATTCTGCTTTAAAGCCATATCACATTGATGAAACACCAGTTAAGCAACATTGAACTTGGTCAGTACTAAGATGATATATAATCCTGGATGTGTGGTTGGTGTAATGGATGATGGCTCAGAATGGAAACTGGAGTTTAATCAATTTCATTACATTCACATATGCGCAATTTCATTACATTCACATAGCGCAATTTCATTACATTCACATATGCGCAATTACTTTTGGGAAGAATATAAATTCATCTCTTCTCCCTTCAGTTATAAGTTAATTACTAAGACTTGTATCGCTAAATCAGTATTGCCTTAAAAAAAAAAAAAAAAAAAAATCTGAAAATCTGAAAATCATTATCTCATAAAAAGTGTTAAATACAAAATTCACTCACAAAAACAAAAATCAAACTTAGAATCCAAAAATCTTTCAGCTTTAAATAACTTACAAAGGGGTTGATAAGACATCAAAAACAAACCAATAAAAAATAATTGATTATTCGAAATTCCGATACTCTACTGAAATGGAAAATTATAAAATAAAAAATGATTGTAGCTAAAAAAAAAAAAAAAAAATCTTTTAATTATCATTATTAATACAATTGTAAAGATTTTTAGTTAAGGCACAATTAATAGAGTAATTACATTTTGGTTAATTGTTTTTTCATTAAAAGTTGGTTTTTATTGTATTTGAGATATAAAATAATCTTTATAATCAAGCATGTTTTGAAAGAATCCAATTCCTCAAATCTATTATAAAAATCAGCAAATTCCATTATATCAATAGATAGAATTTTCATCACTTAATTCCATATTCTAATAAACAGCATAACATGATAAAAAAAAAAATAAAATCTGAAATGATATAAATGCTCAGCTGGGAAACTGATTTGTTTGAGAAAGAGTCATACACTTTGTAAAGTCAAAGCTCAAAGAAAAGAAAATCACAAAGGAACACATCAACAAATACAATAAATAATAGTTAGCTCCCTGTACAGCTCCTGGAAGTACCTAATTCCTCTTGCCATACTCCATTTTTTTAAAGATTCAGACCAGACTAAAAATGGACTATGACTGCCACATCATGTCTGGAGCTGTCCGATCCTCATTTTCCAGTCTTGACTGAGTTCAAAATCCCTCTACACAGCCTTGTGGGTGATGAATTGCTTTCAAATTTCATTAAAGAACAAAGTATCTAACTGTGTAAAATTCAATTTAAGACAATTTTCCTAAATTTTTGCTAGCCTCTTATTATCATATATACACTAAACTTTTCAAATAATCATTAAAAAGAAATATAATAAATTTTTTAAAATTAATTAAATTTAAAATTTATTAAATCAAGTAACTACGAGCATCCATGTAAAAGTTTATCAAAGTGGTTTCTAAATATTTAAAAGAACCAAATAATTAACAGAAATGAGAAGTACTGTAATATAATGAAATATTTGGCTGCCAGTTGATATCAGGGGAGATAATCCAAGGAGATACAATGACGCCAATGTCAACTACTATGGCATTTTTAAAAACTATACTATGAAATAAAAAAGAACTTTGTTGTCTTCACAATGGACTTCTCGCTGTAACCTTAGAAAAATAAAGAAACTACAATGAAAAATGTCAACAATTTTATTATAACATGTGTCACTTCAAGATTTAAATAAAAAAAAGAGATTAAAAATAAATCCTTTCAAAAAATCAATGAAATCTTGAATTGGTCCCAAGATGAATTTAGCCACTATTTTTTTTAGTCTTTGAGAAAAATGTTTGTCTTTGCAATGCTACAAGGCAAAGTTGTTGACTCCATAGCACTCATTTCTCCTAATGAATTGCCAGTTATTCAGGAATGGTAAAATTTCACACCATTTTCCTCTTTTTTTTTTACTTCATATCCATTGGTATTATCACAACAGGGGCACTCAGTTTTTTTAAGGTGACACAGTTTCAGAGATGAAGAAATCTGACATTTGCTCACTCATGACTGACTTAATTCCTTCAACCAATCACTAAACAAATCTCTTATTTGATTACATTTAAACAAAACTATCTTCCACGTTTCCTTCCAGGGTAGCCTTTAGCAAAATAAACCTTTTATGCAATGAAGTTTTAAAATTCAATCTAATGAAATGCTAAAAACAAACACATTAATACTTATCAATAATTCCTATATATATATATAGCCGGCAGATTGCATTCAAGCATGAAACAGACTGTCACCACTGGATGTTGACTGCAATGTCCACTTTTATATTTACATATACTCTATCCCTGATATTGAGCACTTTAATCCACAAATATAGCATACCATGAATCCTATATATATATATTTAAATTTATTCGTTTAATCCTTATTTTTAATGAATACTTGTATTTGAGTAGATAATCTCTTTCTTATAATTAAAAAGTATATTTATTTATATCTACTGGCCTGAATAATTGAGAAATCTTGTTAGGAAAATATGCATCCTTCAGCAGGATTCAAACCCGAGTTCCATAAGGGAAACTGTCAATTGATCTGACATGTCTTAGACGACTTGACTATGAAGGATTTGCAGTTAGACAAAGCCGGATTAAGCCTTTTAAACACACAGTTTTCTTATATTTCATAATATTCATATCTGTTCTGTTTTCATATCCTAGTGTAAACAAAGACAGTTTTTATTTTGTGAAATGGTTTAACTCAGGAAAATTTTTAATTCATTTGTTTAATAATTAAAAATAATTATTAAACAAATAAACTAAAAACAGGTCAGAGGTAATCCATTTCATGTATATATATATATAATAAGCTGACCTGCCAACTTTTAGTATTCCAAATTGAAGGCGACAGCTCTTTGAGAACATCCTACTAAACATAGAATATAATCAGGATGGGAAGACAACTTTGAAGATTGCTATACAATAAAGTTTTGTGTTGACAGAGATGGGCATCGGAATTCTCACCCACTCTACCATCCAGACCTTGTGACCTGAAGGAAATACTCAGAGGTATTCAGTCTGAAGACATTGAGAAGATGAAGAAGGCTGTTATGAGTGTCCTAGACATTTTCACTTTGGATGACTTTATGAAGTGGTTGCAGTGCTACAACAAGTGCACTGAAGTCAGAGAACCCTACTTTGAAAGAGATGAGTGCTTTGTACTTCTTTGAAATTAGTAAATGTTTCTCCTGAAAAAGTTTCCAAAATTCTGTAATTCACCTCATATATATTTCACATACGAACACACTAAAAAGTTCTCACTCCTGCCCTCACTTAAAACATTTATAATTTATTATGATGTGATGTGGCTTCCCTCTGTCTTTTCTACAAATATTTTCATGGTAACTGCTCTGACAAACTTTTTTCTCTGGTTTCCTGACCACATATATTGACGCAGGACACTAGATTGTCATCAATCATTTAACAACCATTAAATGTAACCACTCCATCAACTTGAACAGTTTCTTTTCTCACATTTCCCATTTGTGGAACTGCCTATAATTTTCTTGCTTCCCTGATAGTTTAAACATCAATTGCCATCTTCTATCTCCTTGATTCCCATCCATCTCTTATCATTTCTTCAACACCCCTTGTACCTTGTTTTTTCTCTGACTGTAAGCCCTTGCAAACCAGTTGTGGTCCTGCCTTGCTTAGGGTGAAATGATTACTAAAAGAAAACATTACTGCAATATGTAAAACAACACAGCTTTAAATTTTTTGAACTAGATTTATCTTTTAACTGATGTTGTGAATGTTCAGAAAATGCTGCCAAGCTTTTGTGATGAAAGTATTAATCTGATTTGAAAATTGAAATTTCTAATTATATATTCTTTGAATTCTCTAATCGTTGTATATGGTTGGTTTGAACTTCTATCTGAATTTCAGCATTTTCATCACATTTCAGGTATGTACATTGTAGTAAATCTCAGGTCTCTTGTTTTGTGATTTTTTTTTAATCCTTTTTATTTGTTTGGTCTTTGGATTTTTCATAATCTCACAATGAACTTTGCATTACCTACCATCTAAAGGGCTATTCTTATGGAATTGCAAGGAATAGGTATCAAATTTTGGATTCCAAAATGACTGTTCATTTAACTAACAATAGACTATATTGTTATTTTAACTTTCCTTGCCAACCTTGTTATGTTTGCATTGATTGCTTCCAAAGTAGCACACTCGCATTACTCAATAAATTCTGGTAAAAAAACAACCAAAACCTGATTCATATAAGAACTACAGATAAATCTATCATCTGAACTAATCTAATAAATTCTCAAATATTCAATATTAGAAATTCTACCATTAATTTCATTTTTTCTTCTTTTACAAATCTCTACTGAATCTTTTTTTCTTTTTAATTTATAGGAAAAAATGAATATCTTATCTTAAATTTTTGAAAAATAAAAATACGCTATTTTGACAAATGCAACAAAAGTCATCAAAATGGGATAATCACTGAGAAAAAAAATTATTCAGAAATTAAATTCTTAGCTTTCAGTTTTGTTTTTTTTTTTCATAAAAAATTAACTCATCTTAAAAAATACAAATTGAAAACAAAATAAAATATTAAATCAGAAAACTTGGAAAATATGTACGTTAGGAAGGAAAATTAAAAGTATGATTTTATTTACAAGCCTAATTTTATATATTCTATGTTATGAGAATATTTTACCCACATTAAAAAAAAATGAAAATCCTCATTACCTGCTTCACAATTCCTACCTAACTTGAGTATTATACTCATGATCTTTCACTCTTCATCAAGTGTCTATCTTAATATCTGTGATAATCCTTGGTATGACGATAAACTACAACTGGCAGTAAGACTTTTGATCAGGTTAAAACACTATGAAAGAATAATGATATATTTATAGAGTAAAATATTCCAGCAATAAATTTTAATAGTAAATGAAAAAAATTACCAAAACTCCTAAAGAAATTAAACTTTGGCTTTAAATAACCTGCAATGAGTTGACATGTTGCAAAACAGACCAAATCATATGTTAGGTCTGTTGAACTTGAGTGTTGTTTTCATTTGATAAAAGAATTATTCATTGAAATGACTGACACAAAGTAAATCTTTAGATGTCAGCTTTGTTTTGATCAGGGATATGACACACTTGTCAGATGCAGGTGACAATGACATCTGAGATAATCAGGTCAAATGAGGGTAAGATTCTGGAATAAAGAGAATGTTTCACTGAAGGTAGATATGGGCAATCAGTCAGTTAAGTGCCATACGTGATACATGCTTGGGCGATCATGTCTCGAAAGAGATATGACTGACTGGGCAGAAGATTATCCCGCAGTAGATTGCCATTGCTTTCTGCGGTAGACTGGTTGCCGACCAAGGCTATAGAACCCAGTCTGTCCTGCTATTTAACCCATAACTGGAAGGAAGAGACGGATTAATACCTTTCCCAAGGGTATTTGCGCGTAAGTGAATACAATGGATTCAACTGGAATTCGAACTCGGCTCCCCGGTTTCTCGTTCAGAGCCGATATCCACTGTACCACAATGCACATCCTAAAAAAACTCTTACAGCACCTGGTATTCCCAGGCGGTCACCCATCCAAGTACTGACCAGGCTCGACGTTGCTTAACTTCGGTGATCGGACGAGAACCGGTGTTTTCAGCGTGAGATGGCCGCAAGCAATACAAGGCCAAAATTTTCGTTGACCCGTCATTGAAAGAAGGGTTAAGATGGAAACCGACATCTCCCTGCCTGATACGTACAATACAAGGCCATTATTTTGATTACACTTCCAATTTTATTGGGTCCTTTAGGAATTTTCTTCCACCCCTTTGAGATATATGAAACAAGACCATTGGTCAAGCATTATTACTGGTTAGCCAGTCAGAGCAGTGCAGCTGGAGTTTTCACCCCTATAAGGGCAATTGCAGAAAGAGCAGAAATAAGATTTGAACTGGTTTTGCTAACACTCTCCCTGCTAGATGACCATGGGGACTCAATCAACTGAAGATCTGTTCTCTATGCTGTTTTTTGAACTCCTTCAATCAGCTGCCTTGGTTTAAATAACACAATAACTCTGGACTGTTTAGCCATAACTGCAACCATCAGTCAAACTCCTCTTTTCAGCTCAAGAATTTCCCATACAGGAAAAGTTCTTCAAATCCCTTTTGTTTATATATTCATAATTTTAATTGATCATTTTCCATAAATAAAACTTATTTTTACAATTGTCAATGAGTATTGCTGAAGTTAATTAAGTTTGAAGCATGGCCAGGACAGAGAGGAGTCATGCCAGATCTTTGACAGTTCTTCACCGATATTCTTGCAAATACTGAAACACAACATGAGGACACAGGATTGGTACAGAGCTGACTCAGCAAACATGGATCAAAGAGTGGTATTCAGCAAAGCATGCCGCAACAGAGCCACAATACCAAATTTGAACATTCTTATTTCTCTTTCAAGATGTATTGATAGAATTACCAAAGAAGCTTCCAATCTGTCACAAGAGATGTATAGAGTTGCTGTGACCATCCAAGAAGCTGATAAACACAGTGACTCAGAGATAATTAGCTGATCAAAAGACAAAGTTACCTACAGTGATGCATACCAAGTTAACCAGGTTGATATTATCAAGCAGTCACTTCCTTGACTAATCAACCATATGTACATATGAACTGTAAATGAAATTTTTTAATGAATACACGTTTGAGTAGATATTGTTTTCTTAAAAGTGATAACTGATATCTACAAGCCTAGACAGTAGAAAATTTTAATCAGGAAAAAGTGCTTTTTTGGCAAGGATTGAATTTGTGTCGACATTATATTGAGGAAACTACAATATATGTGTGCTCTAGACTGCTCAGCAACAAAAACTCTTCAGAACCAGATAAAGCTCAAATCTTTATTGCAATATGAAATAAGGTCAAAATTCATAAAATCCATTAATTCTTCACATAGGTAAAATTGTTGCAGGATAAGGTTAGTACACATCAGACAAAAACTCAGGGCTCTTATTCTAACCAATATGAGATTCGAACCTTGAACTTATGATTTGAATACTAGCATTTTAACCACACAATTATATATCCACAAAAAATTATGTGTCTTACACAGTGATACATAAAAATTTTTTTATCTTCTGCAGTACATCAATATTTTCTATATTTTTAAATAATTACATGTAGGCTTTTAGATTATACAAATTCTGGAGTTTTATTGATTTATTTTTGTTTATAATAAATGTATAAATTGTAACAGAAATGCTATATTTAGTCATCTGCAGACAGATCTGTTTCACTGTATCACAGCTCATTAGTATGGTTAGACATCCGATAGCTTTTACCCAGGAATGAAACCAGACCAAACTGTCGTCAGCTGGCAATTCTACCTCTGAGCTACAGGCGCACAGTAAAAGAAGGCAGACTTTGTAGCATACTACCAAAATCTTTTTTTTTTTTTCAGTATTTTACTGGTAGAAAGACATCTTAGGCAAGCAGATTACCCTTGACTGAAATAATACTGTTCAGCTAAGTGACAAGCTTCTCCACATTAATTATATATAAGTTAATTTTCTAAGCGCTGCTTAGTTGTGGCACAAAGCTGAAAATATGGAGTACCCAGTGAGGACCGAATTCACTACTCAGTTGTAGTGAGACTAGTTTGCTAACCATTACACCACACACACACACATATATGGACCTTGAATAAGTTCTAGCTAATTTCCAACAGATGGAATTCTCAGAACGTCGACCATGCTCTGTCGGAAACAACACGCTGTGATTAGTTTAGATACTTAAAATATAATGATTACAGTGTTGAAGATAAAGAACCCTTTGGTGCACCAAAAAAGTTTAAAGACGAAGAATTGGAGGCATTACTTTATGAAGACTCATGTTAAACACATATCACACATCAGTTCGATCGAATTGGCGTCAGTCAGCATTTTTATATATATATATATATATATATATATATATATAACCCTCATTCAGTCTCGTTCAAGATGGCTGTTGGTTGCTGGCCATTTTTTTCCACGTCCACTCTGCCTACATTGCGATTGTGTTCTTGATCTTAAAGCAGTGGAAAATCGAATGTTATAGTGATCAAAGTGCTGGGCTGAATCATATCAGAAGCTATATTAAAGGAAAAAACCTTCACTAATACAAAAAAAAAAATAAAGGAATCATTGGGTTAATCTTCAATTGGCTTATGTAGAAATAAATATGAAAACAATTTTTATTCATAAATTTATAAACATTTAGTAAATTGTTAAAATATGTGAACCAACAATAACAGATTTCTTATCAGTCAGTTAAGTGTCATATGTGACACACGCTTGGGTAATCATGTCTCTTTAGATTTATAACAGATGAGGCTGAAGATTTTCTCTCGGTAGGTTGCTGTTTCTTTCTACAGTAGACTGGTTACCTCCCAAGGCTATAAGATCCAGTCTGTTCCGCAATTCAATCTGTGGCCGACATAGTGAACTAGAACTGCAGAATGGCAGAAATAGTGAACAGGACTTGCCTTATTCTTGACAAAGGAGAGTTTGTCTTTGTCTATCATGTAAGACTTCAATCTAAGAAAAGTCTATAATATCCTTGTGGTGAGGAAAATGGCAGAAAATGTGGCAAAGACAAAATCTTCACACCTTTTTTAAAATGCCTAAATTTATAGAAATTGAGGCCAACAAACTTTCACTGATTCATTGTCATATTGTGTCTTTTCTTCAGGTTACTTTTATTTGAGAATTACCTTTTCATTATATCGTACGACAAGAACTGCTATGAGTATTAAATTATGATAATAAATTTTGTCTCCATGTCTGGTGTGGCCAATCAGAAAAATCTTTCAGTGAATAAAGGCTATTGCTTTTTTACTGACAGCAGTTGAGATTTTTGGCAGATTGGTGAGTGAGGGAAGATTGGATTTCTGTCCATGTTTTTGTTATGTTGTCAGCTGGACTGTTCACGAGATTTGCAACCAAATTTCTTACTTGCACAGAGATTTACTAAACAACCGTGGTTCAGGAGAGAAGAAATAGATTCATACTTTTCCCAAAGGTACTTCCATATTTCTGGATGTGCGTTGTGGTGCAGTCGATATCAACTTAGAATGACAAATCAGGGAGCCAAGTTTTAATTCCACTTGAATTCCTTGCATTCACTTACACACAAATACCCTTGGGAAAGGTATTAATCTATCTTTTCCCTCCAGTTATGGGTTAAATAATAAAACAGACTGGCTTCTATAGCCTGGGCAGGCAACCAGTTTACCGCAAAAAGCAATGGCAACCTACTGCTGGATAAGCTTCTACCCAGTCAGTCATGTCTCTTTCAAGACATGATTGCTCAAAGCGTGTATCACGTATGGCACTCAACTGACTGATTTCCAAATAAGTGAATATAACAAACCCAACTGGAATTCAAATTCATCGCTCTTGATTTCTCATTCTGAGCTCCAATCTATTACATCACACAACACTTCATTGTTACATCATTTCATAAAGTATATATGTTACATCATTTCATTGTTACATCATTTCATAAAGTATATATGTTACATCATTTCATTGTTACATCATTTCATAAAGTATATATGTTACATCATTTCATAAAGTTTAAATATTGGCAATTGGCTGATGGTTTGCCAACCATTTCAAATAAACAATACTGTTTATTTTTGTTATCAACTCTCAAGAACAAAAAAATGCATAAATTCACTTACATATGTTTAGGTTTTATTCCAATTCTAATGAGTGATTTCAAAATAAACAATCCTAATTATTGAAGGTAGTTAAAATAACAGTGTCAAAATAAACAATCCTAATTATTGAAGGTAGTTAAAATAACAGTGTCAAAATAAACAATCCTAATTATTGAAGGTAGTTAAAATAACAGTGTCAAAATAAACAATCCTAATTATTGAAGGTAGTTAAAATAACAGTGTTAAAATAAACAATCCTAATTATTGAAGGTAGTTAAAATAACAGTGTCAAAATAAACAATCCTAATTATTGAAGGTAGTTAAAATAACAGTGTCAAAATAAACAATCCTAATAATTGCAGGTAGTTAAAATAACAGTGTCAAAATAAACAATCCTAATAATTGAAGGTAGTTAAAATAACAGTGTCAAAATAAACAATCCTAATAATTGAAGGTAGTTAAAATAACAGTGTCAAAATAAACAATCCTAATAATTGAAGGTAGTTAAAATAACAGTGTCAAAATAAACAATCCTAATTACTGAAGGTAGTTAAAATAAATAATCCTAATAATTGAAGGTAGTTAAAATAACAGTGTTAAAATAAACAATCCTAATAATTGAAGGTAGTTAAAATAACAGTGTCAAAATAAACAATCCTAATTATTGAAGGTAGTTAAAATAACAGTGTTAAAATAAACAATCCTAATAATTGAAGGTAGTTAAAATAACAGTGTCAAAATAAACAATCCTAATTACTGAAGGTAGTTAAAATAAATAATCCTAATAATTGAAGGTAGTTAAAATAACAGTGTTAAAATAAACAATCCTAATAATTGAAGGTAGTTAAAATAACAGTGTCAAAATAAACAATCCTAATAATTAAAGGTAGTTAAAATAACAGTGTCAAAATAAACAATCCTAATAATTGAAGGTAGTTAAAATAACAGTGTCAAAGAAAAAAACTAGATTTGATATACTGTTTTTTGCAGGTATGATTGTCAAAATTGCCAAAAACCACATGACTTAGACATGTGGCCACTTTTGAAACTGCATCAGGACTGTCCTTGAAGCTGAGAGCAGTTTATTTCAATAAACCAAACCTGTTTTTTGAAAACTGTAATTTTTTCTAAACTATTCTTTGTAATTTTTTCTAATTAGCTGGTATATAAGTTGACCAAGAAACATAGGCATTCCCCAACTTCTTCCATTATGACGATAACTGTCATATTCTATCTCACAACTAAATTCCTTCATTTTATTTCTTTGTCTGGTCTTTTTCTGCTGCATTTGCTATCCATTGGACATCACTTAAACTTTTGCACCATCTGCTATCCTTTCTCAAAACTATATCCATTCATCCACCTCCCTGCTTATTACTTCTGTTGGTAGTCTGATCTGTCACATGTCTTGAGACAAAAGGAGCATCAAAAAGTAACACTGCAGCCCCTGAAATCACATAACTGGCTCAGCATAGTACTACCAAGTACTAGGCTCAGATAATCTGATATAATGCATCTTGTAAAGAAAAGTCTCTTCAGAAAAAAACATTCCCATGGTTTAAATAATGACATTTATTAATCTTCACTCATGGACCAAATATGTGAGTAACAAGAACATTTTAAAGAAAGTAGAAATGAAAAGGACCTTTATACTCATATTCAGAAAGAGAGAGTTGAAATTTCAAGGCACGTAATGAAGTAAGACTAGAAGAATTTATCACTGACAAAACATACTAAAGGCAAGAGGTACAAAAGAAAGCAGTGAATAACCTACCCAACAATCTCCTGTAGAAAGATGCCAGAATACAGACTAAAATACTGAAAAACAATTTTTTTTTCCATTTTGAATCTCATGAAACTGCATCAAAAAGAATCAGCTGAGATCTAAGAAAGATAATTTGAAAAAGTTGTTTTATTCTTAATTTTAAAATTGAGAATATTCTTCAAAATTTCAAAATCCTAATTTTTGTCCTACAACAATTGAAAAAAAAGTTTGGGAAAGCCTAACATTGTCTATTTGGTTATTTCAGTAAAATACTGAGTTGAACACTTTTTGCAACACAAACATAACATATATATTACACATACAGTTAGTATGTATATGAGGTCTGTCGATAAAGTAACCAACCATTTTGAATATCTTGAGAACTGGATATATAGACTTGATATCACTTGCCAAGCTATCAGAGGGAACCTTAGTATACATGCATTGGGAGTACTTAACCAACAGTGGGACATTCCTGACCAAGTTTGTGTACTGAGTAACAAATAGAATCAAAATGATGTCTCATACAGTTTAATTTTTGCAAAGCATTATATCACTCAAGTTTGTACACTCAGTTCAGATTACATTCTCAGGAACTTCTGGATTTTCTCAAAGGAAAAAAAATGACACTTCAAATTGATGGGGATTCCTTGGTACTCTTAAAAAAAAGGCTTTACATGTAGTTTTGAAAAGTGGAAGAGAAGACAAGGTAAGTATATAAAACAGTAAAAGAATGAGTATTTTGAAAGAAACTAAAACAATACTGTTCCTTTGTAAGCTCCTTTTTTGTTAATATTAAATGAGTAAAGTCTTCTTTGCAAAATGCACACTTTTTCTACACCAAATATGTAGTTCACATCCTAACTTTTTATTATTTAAAACAGAAAAAATCTTAGTAGTTTGTATATAAAACTGATTATCATTTCCATAACCAAAGTCCATTGAAATATTTCTTCATGAAATCTACCTCTTGACAAGAGGAACATCTTTTATGTACATGGACACTTTATCCAAAATTATATAAAGATTATTTTAAATACAACAAAAATAATCTTCCTGGCCAATTTTTTATTTCATTTTTTATGTACATTTTGTGCTATTAAAAGATTTCTTTAAATTTATCCTCTAAATCTTAAAATAACAATTTTAATTGCTTTTTCCATGTTATTTACAGAAGCCATTAGTTTTGCAAGTGTTTTCATAAACAAATTGCCCAAGAATGCAAATTTATTGTTTTTATCATAATGGAATTGTTGATTTCAAAACAAAACACATGTCTATACTATCAGCTGTCAGAAAATTTCCATTACGTCAATTTTATCAATATAAACATTAACAGTAAAAATTCATGATATTTAATAAAATAAGGGAAGTCAATGAAGTAACATATTTCCTTGGAATTGTGTTTTCCTTATTTTTCTATAGAACTCCAAGAGAACACATTTGTTAGTGAAACAGCAACATTTTTTCTTTACTAGCAAAACAGGTGAAAATTTCTGATTTTCATTTTCTGACAAACTATTTTTCTTAATTTAATGACTAAATCAGCTTCTTGCGAGTTCCACAACTATAAGAAATACTCATGGAAATTCCACTGTTGCATCATTCAACATTTCAGCCTAAATTAAAATATTACAATAACAATCATAAGTATGAGTGATATTATTTAAAGAAGAGGGTACAAATGAAAAGATTTAAAAATTGACAAGGTTTTCCATTTCACTGGATTAGATGATAAATGCGTGAGAGCATTATTCTCTCATCTAACTTCTTTTTTTTTTTTTATTAAGTATGCTTCTTTTTTCTCACTAAAACCAAACAGTATCTCTGTTATACCTTTTTCTTCTGTCTTTCTCCACAATCAAAACAGAATGGTTCATTATTTATCAGAGTTAATGGCATGGAAGAGAATACAACTTAATAACCAACAGGGAAACGAGTAGAATTAAAATATGCTTTTTTAAAAAATTAGTCTTTTTTTCTTTAATGAAATAATGAAGAGAATTAGTGAAAGGTACCTTACTGTGCCTCCTGTAGGGTCATGTAGATATCACTGTGCTAGTTTGTGAGCTGTAGAACCAAGGCATTCAAAATAATGCTTTAAACCAGTTTTATAACAAAAAGTCAGATCACCTAAGTGTATTAGATTCAAAATCTAACGGAAACTGCTATATCTGGTCTGGTGCTTCTGCTGTAGATTTAGAGATTCTTGATTGAGAAAGTCTAAAGAAAAATCTGCAATGTTATTGGTTTTGACCTGGCATTTTGGTTTCAGTCACTTTCCTATCACCATAATGTAGCATCTCTGTACCTTTTCTATAAATATTTTCATGGTAACTGTTCTGATGCTCTTTCTGCTATGGAACCTATACTTTATAAATTTAAATACAGTACAAGATTGGCAGTAAAGGTCTCATCCTTTTACATTTTGAAATGGTTAGATATAACTTTATAACTATAAGTTCTGTGTTAACATTTTATTCTATGTACAATAGAATAAAATGTTAACACAGAACATATTTCCTTTTATTTCAAATTCTTGCTTGTGAAATTCTCATTTGGCTTCTTGCATCACAGTGAACTTTGATCTCAAAAATGTAAATTCAATGTCAATCATTATCTTCTATCTTCTTAATTCTTATTCATTTATCATTCTCCTTAATAGTATCATTTTTCTCATATTCACTAAAACCTTTTGTGTCTTAGTAGCTTTATTACCTTGCTTAGGGTGAAATGATTAAAAAAAAACGTAGGTATGTTATGACATGTGCTCCTTTTGTTCAATTAGTGCCATTTAAAAAAAGGTCACATTGTGAACCTTCACGAGGTTGGATGGTTATTTTAGCAAATTGTTTGATATACTGGAATTAACACAGTAATAGTATGTCAATGTTAGCAACAGTCTCAAATGATAATATTAGACGTTTCCCTATAAGAAAACATTTGACATTCATTGACCAAGTAGCCAGTACTGCTTTAAGTTGAAATTTATAAAATCTTTCTCTTAAAGTAATTTTTCAGGAAAATAGATTTTTCAAGTCCAGTAGCTGTTATCACTCTTTCCAGTATTGATAGTGAGGTGGGGGTCCTTCCTAACCTTTTATTTGATGTAGTGTTAAATATCAACAGCTTACATCATTATTTTTTCTTTGAGTTACATGTGCTATCCATTTTAGTTACTGTGGCTGTTAGCCATGCTCAAGTGATGGAGATCTTGTGATTTTGTTCTTTATTTGTGATTCTTTATCACCAGTCCACAATAAAGAATATTGCTCTAACACTACGCCTGCTTGGCCTGACACTCTCAGCGGACATCAAGTGGAATGACTACGTCAAATCCATTGCTAAATCCGCTGCTATGAAAGTTGGCTCTCTGTGCAGGGCCTGGAAATTCTTTCCGCCTGAATCTATCCCGCACTTATACAAATCTACCATCCGCCCATGTTTTGAATACTGTTGCCACATCTGGTTGGATGCCCCTACTATTCTCCTCGGGCTTCTTGACAAAATACAGCGAAGAATCTGTAACGTGATTGATACCGACTTAGCTGACCGCCTGCAGTCACACTCCCACCGGTGTGACGTGGCTTCCCTATGCCTCTATAAATACTTTCATGGCTTCTGCTCTGATGAACTTAAATCACTGGTGCCCCCTTGGTGTGAGTTTGCATGAGATACTAGATTGGCAACTAGGTCCCACCCTTTTACAGTGAAACCGATGAAATGTAACTGCAATTTCTATACCAACAGCTTCTTTTCTCGCACTTCCCGCCCATGGAATTCCCTTCCGCATGCTTGCTTCCCCGACGGCTATAACCCCCAGGAGCTTAAATGTAAGGTCTATAGACACCTTCTAACACACTAACCCTCCCATTCTCTCCAACTCTCCCCCTATGTACATCCTAACTCGTCTATCGCCCTGTGTAACCCCCTGCGCTATAGTGGCAGTGGAATGCTTTGCTTGGGGTGACATGATTTAAAAAAAACCCAAAAAAAACAGATTTGGGATTGTTATATAATAATGTTGACTTCCAAGATTTATGAACTGTACTGGCAGCTGTGGTAGAATGCACAGGTTCCACAACAGAGATCAGGGCAAATGTAGTTACAGAAACATTGGGAACTGTCTATTAGCAACATGCCCTCAGCCAAATTTCTACTGCAGAATCAAATGGCACTGCCACATTCACAAACAGATTCTACCTTTATAAAAATAATGATTCTACCTATATGAAAATAATAACCATTTATGCGAATGAGAGAACTGGGGCACAATATCTTTCAAAATGTCTTAATCCATTACAGACAAGTTCAACACCAAATTCTCACATGCTTGCAGTGCTTACCGAGGAAAAATAGAAGAGTACACACTGAGAACAATATTCAGCACATTTTGTCATTCATCCACCAGGAAAGTATAATTCTGTTCCAGCAGATTGATGCCTGCTTATATGATGCCCATGCTATTCAACAGGTACTGCAAGATGTTTGAAAAGTTATCTGGTCAGTACGATCAACAAACTATTAAGCATATATAGAACATAATTAGACAATTTGTTCAATTGGACTGCCAACAGGCACAAGAGACAGAATAATCTAGCATAGGATATTATTATCTATCTGCATGCATGTACAGTCCTGTGTTAACATCAAAGAAAATATGCAGTATATTACTATGAAATCTGTGTTCTGTAGATAAATCTTTTATTTTGAAACCTCTGCACATAATCATCTAAAGTTATTTACTGCAATTCAGCAAAATCTGAAAAGTTCAGTGTGTTTCAGTATCACAAGCATATGTAAACTTAAATACACATATGTTTCAAACTGGTGTTTGCTGCATTTCTTTCTACCCAATATAAGACTGACAGCATCAAAAACCCAATATTAGATTGAAGAAGTTCCTTCTAGGGACATAATGTTATGCAAGAAATTTTTTACTCAATGTTAAGTACAAAAGAATTAAAGACAGCCATCTAACACGTGACTCAGTCATATATATCCAGGCATGTTGCAAGGCTGTCTCTCACGAAGTTGTGTTTTCTAGTTACATCTGCAATATTTTCTAATAGATTTACACCTGCTTTGAGAAGAAAAAGAAAAAGAAGAAATAAAATAAGAAGAAAAAGAAGCAAAGCAAAAAAAGATTATGAATAAGTAATACTGTCATAGTCTCTTCAAAGACCTACCCTTCGGACCCCATACAATTATTTAAATGTCACTGCTTTTTGAATCAATCTATTTTTGGGATCAACACTGATGCATTCACCTTAATCTAGTCCCCGGTCTGAATCCTGAAAGGAATTTAAGCTTTGAAGAAAGAATTCGAAAGTTACAGAGAGACAAATTTGCTATGACACACCTAATTTATACAATGTTTTGTGCATAAATCCTGGATAAAACCTGAACAACATTAACAATAACATTTTCATGTTGAATAGATCAATCACAGTATCTACACAATTTTATTTAATATCATCTTACAGTGAACTGAAGAACCCTGCAGAAGAACGTCTGTTCATGCATGCACAGTCTGGCCTGCTTTATTTGTTACAAAGTTGTATCAAAGCAGCACAATCAATTTAAAAATTATAGTTAGTAAAATTGGCTGAATACTTTCAGGATATTAATTTAGTATTTATGACTCGTGAAAACACTTTGTCCAAATCTCCCAACTAATGTCCTTTGACCTATCTTTGAAACAGAGATAGCCTGTTTCCTTTAAACTTATCTGAATTCCAGTCTCTTACCTTCTGGCACTAACAGAAAATATGCAACTACTTCTGCTATCAACTAAACCTATGTAGATATTTACAAACAGGGTTGAAGTGGTTGTAGATGAGAGGGCAAGGAGGTGACAGGTAGACTGTTTTATGCCATCAGATTAAAAAGAAATCACCTGGTAAAAGCCATGATTTTAAATGCCAATTTTCAAGGTAGGCAATATCCCAAATGGGAAGGATCTGACATAATGCAGCTTTCAAGTGATTTATGGCTTTTTGCCATAACAAGTGAAGCTGAGTAAAGTATTAAAGATAGATTAAATTTTTAAGGCCACTCAAAAATTAATTTTATGCTTGTAAAATTCTTACATGTAAATACAAAATCAGCAATATGGGTTCTTTTGAGGTATTTGATATGAGCAATTGGTTTACAGAACAAAAGCTTTTTTTTGTGTGTTTTTAATGACAGGCATATCATTTACCAACAGAAAGTGCTTTGCCATGTGTCATACTTAAGCCATTGATCAGTCAAACAGATATCAATAACCATTAGTCCTTTTATCCTAAATAAACAAAAATGTAGGAAAATAAAGCAATTTTTCTTTGACTCTATAATATGCATCTAGTTTTGTATTGGATGGAAAGAATCAAATTCACTTTATCACACCAACACTGCACTTAGAACTGGGTAAAGCAACAATTCGTTCAGTGAAACTTGACTATTAGAATTTTTCTAAAACTGCACAGAGCATTAAAAGAATTTTGAAAGTGCAGTTGAATGCAACACTGCCAAGCTGGTGTTATTGATTAAGACATTTTGAAAACTTTGATGACTCAAACTACATTTTATAAGCCATTTCAATTTTGAGTATTTAGACTCAGAAGAGAGTGTGTGGACTGTCAGCTTACAAGCTGCCATTATTGGTGCCTTCAAACACCAACCTGCCCAACTCAAACCCTGTTCATTTTGCCAATCTGCAATCTCAAGTTGCTTCTTTCCTATTTAATTTTATGAAAGTAAGAAATTTATGGTATCAAAATTGAAGCATTTTCTTCAAGACAAAATTTTATCTTCTCCATATTTTTACATGCTTTTCACTTGAGGGCAATCTTTAATAGGGCAATGAAAAAATAAAAAAAACAAAAATGGTAAGTAGTACACCTCAAGAGATTCTGATGATAATATATTTTCAGAAAATACATTATTTCACTAATGATTCACTATTATTCAACATATATTGTATAAATACATGCAAGTAATTACTAAATGAAAAATAGACTTTAGGTTCTGCTAGTACAGCAAGAGAAATGTTCACAAGTTTTTCACACCTATAGGCATAGGAAAAGATAAAATGTATAAACTTCAATAATTTTTTTTTTTCAGTATAATGCTGACATGATATAACAGACATTTGCTATGACATATTTAAATAATATGCATAGAATATAAGAATGCGTTGCACATCAACAAAAAACATCATTGGCTGAATAATATAGCATTTTTTAACAGCTGTAACTACCTTTTTACTTAAGTAAAAGAAAATATTAATTGATATGCAGTCTTCTGTGCAGTGTAGCAATTAACAAGGTGATCTTATAAATTCTAGTACTGAGTACAACTGAATGCTCAAAAATATTTATACTAGTAGAAATCAATCTCACTAAAATGTCTATATCGACAAAAATATCTTAAGTTACACTTGCATTTTGTGATGTCTAAAAGGTTGGTTATGAAAAAATGCAATCATACAGCAAACAGCTCAACAAATGATGCAGTGCAGCAAGTTGCTTGATGGAAGCAGGAGGCAGTGCAGCAAGCAACTCAAATTAGGGAGGTAAATAGCCCAAATGGAAGTAGGCACAGTACAATACGTGCCTCAATGGAAGTAGGTTGGTTGATTAAGTTTTATGACATATCAACCCTGTGGGCTTATACAGTGCCAAATCCTGTTTATATGTATATATTATGTGTATACTGTTTACATTATTCAGATTATTGTCCTCATCTTTGTTGCCATTTGTACAACATTTTGGTTGTTGTAGGCTGTGGCCTTCTTCAGGGGCTAGGAATTTATATCCACTCGGCCATGTGTCCTTTAGTGGAGAGAAACGTTGGTTAGTTCCTGTGACTTAACACAAAGTGTTGTGAGTTCAATACCAGGCTACAGCAGTTGTGAACAAGTAACTAACAGGGTTAGAGGGAGATAACTCATGACTACCAAAAGAGGCTCTACAGAAGGAATGAGGATGATATTCCCCAACGATTGTAATAAAGGGTTCGATTCAAAATTCCTAGCACCTGAAGAAGGCTGGAGCACACAACCACTAAAATGTCGTACAAATGGTAACAAAGATGAGGACAATAGTCCGAATAATATAAATAGTGTAAATGCTACCTCATCTCAGAAATATAGACAAATACATTGTGCGTATGGGTGGAAAAAATATAAGTTGTGTGTGTGTGTGTGTATATATATATATATATATATATATATATATATGTATGTGCGTGTGTGTGTGAATATATATATATATATAGATATATATATGCGTGTGTGAGTATACATATGTATGTGCGTGTCTATATATATACATATATATATGTATGTGTGTGTCTATATATATATATATATATATATATATATATATATATGTGTGTGTGTGGAGATTATATATAAAACCGTTTTGGTTATTTTATGTATAGGGGATATGAAAAATATGATATTGAGCAGTTTGGGGGCTTATATTTTTTTATATAGTTTTGTAACTTTCATAAAAGAACAGGATGTCATCAATGTTTGAATTTTTGAAAAGATCATTTGTAGAAATGTTTTCTTCTTTGAATAAGAACAATACATTCTATAAGAATGTATTTAACAGTGAAGGGGTTTGGCAGGTTGTGCAATTTGGTAGTAGTTTTTGCTTAAGCATAAATGAGTGTATAAATTCAGTATGACCAATATGTAGTCGTAATATCATAACCTCTTCTCATTTTGTCTTCTTAAGGGCTGGTTACCACACTTCTAAGAAGGATTTTACAGAAAAAAGTTTGTTGCAAATGTTTTTATTCAAACACAACTGCCATTCTGTATGGAGGAATCTGCTGATTTGAGGTTTTAGATTAGTGTAAGGGATCTCAAACTTGTCTGGCTTTAAATCTAGAGCTAATTTCACTCCTAAGTCTGATCTTTCAGCACCCTTTACTCTGACATGGCTCGGGATCTAACATAATGTGATCTTTCTGGTATTGAACATAGAGTCCAATCTGTTTAGTAGTTTGATTATTTGTGGATCTTCTAGTTTTTATTTTATTTTTAGTGCTGTTAATAGAGAGAGAATCTGAGAATATCATAGAGTTTTTGTAGTTCTTATCGTAAATTATATCCAGAGCCAGATCTATGGCACAGGTTTTTGCTGTAAAAATTGAGCTTGCCTTTAGAACAGCTTTCTTTAAAGTTATCTTGTGAGAAATGGCTGAGCATGATGTTTTATCATCTTTTGAACCATCAATAAAAATGTAAAAGTGTTTAGGATGTTGTTTGCAAATTTTGTGGAATTGGTATGGATAAGTGATAGAATGAGCTTTTTGTTTGAGGAGCTTGTATAATTGGAGGTTAACTCTGGACTTTTGATCATCCAAAGCGATGTTTTAGAAATGATTGTTTTGTGAATATTAGTTATTTTGATTTTACTTTCTTCAAGGGTAGAACTTATTCAAAGGCCAAAGAGTTTAATTGCATTTTTTTTATTTTCAAAACTTTGCTTATATTTTGGGTTAAAAGTACAATCGTAGGCAGGGTTGAATGGGCATGATTTCAGTTGTGAGATATTGAAGGGCCAATTTTTTTACATCTAAGTTGTAAAGGTGCTTTATGAGCCTCAACATACAGTCTATCTACTGGAGAAGTTGTGAAGGCTTTCAAGATCTGTCTCAAATTTTCATGTTGAATGGGATCAAGTTTTTCAGGTACAACTTCCTTGCAGATCAGTATACAAGGCTACCATAATCCAATTGTGATCAGATTAATGTCATATATAATTTCAAGAGTGTTTGCTGGTCAGCTCCCTATTCTATATTTGCAGCCACTATCAAAATTCGTTAGGCTCTGGTACATTTGTTTTTTAGGTATTTTATGTAAGAGATGAAAGACAGTTTTTTGTCGTAGATGATGCCGAAGAATTTGTAGAGGTCTATGACAGGTATTTCAAATCCCTAACATTTGAGGATTGAGTCATTATGCATTTTCCTTACAGAGCAAAAATGTACACATTTAGTCTTTGTTTTTGAAAATTGGTAACCATTGTCTGTTGCCCATTTACTTATTTTATTAAAGTTGACTTGCAATTGTCTTTCTATTTTGTGCATCTTAGTAGATTTGTGGCAGATTCAGTCAGTCAATTAAGTGCCATACATGATGCACGCTTAGGCGATCATGTCTCGAAAGAGACATGACTGACTGGGCAGAAGATTATCCCGCCATAGGTTGCCACTGTTTTCTGCATTAGACTGGTTGCCAGCCAGGGCTAGAGAACCCAACCTGTCCTATTATTTAACCCATAACTGGAGGGAAGGAATGGATTAATACCCTTCCCAAGGGTATTTGTGCATAAATGAATGTGAGGAATTCAACTGGAATTCAAACTCAGCTCCCTGATTTCTCGTTCCGAATCGATATCCATTGCACCACAACGCACATCCGTGGCAGATTACAATATCAATATAGAGAGCGCATTGTGGGATTGAGCCATTTGATGATATTGTTAATTTTAATAGAGAACAGTGTGATCGACAGCATACTCCCTCGTGAAATACCTTGATTTTGGAAGTTGGAAAGAGTAGATCCCATGTTGACTCTGAACTTTCAATGAGAAAGAATGTTTTAAATAAAAAGTGATCATCTTCCTTTTAAACCTATATTGTTTAGGTCTTTCATACTACCATACCTCTACGTGGTATCATAGGCTTTCTCTAAATCAAAGAAAACTGTTGTTAGATATTATAATGAAGGCCTCTCTGAAGAAAGTTTCCAAATGAATAGATGGTCTATTGTCCCTCACCTTTTCAAGAAACCTGTTTGGACATTAGTTATTAGACTATTTGATTCAAAATTCCACATCAGTTAGTTGTTAATAATTCTTTCCATCGTGTAATCAGTGTGATGGGTTGACAATTTTGAGGGTTAGTGGTATCTTTGCCAATTCGGTATATTGGGATGATTGTTGTTTGTTTTCATGTTTCTGGGAAGGTGTTATTGAACCATATGCTTTTGAAAATAGGTATCTGAGAGATTGTTCTGGAAGTTGCTTGAGAAATTCATTGTGAATTTCACCAGGGCCGACAGCAGTATTGTGTGATTTATTTATTGAATTGATTAATTCTATGAGGGTGAAAGGTTAATTTTAGTTTTTATAATTGTCAGAATTTGAAGTCAGGTTTGTGTTTTTTAGCAGTATGTTTAATATTTATGAAATTTGGGTTGAAATTATTGGATGAAAAATTTTTGGAGAAGGTCTCGGCTAGTGTGTCGGCTATATCTGTTTTATTTGTTATTTCAGTATTATTTTTAATGAGGTGGTAGATAGTGGTTGATTCGGTTTTTCTACAGATCTTTCTAAGTATTTTCCATATTGCACTTATTTTGGTGGAGGAGTTTAGTTTGTTTATTTAATTTAGTCAACTTTTCTGCTTGGCTTATTTAACAGTTTTACGGGCTTTGGCTTTGAGCAGTTTAAAGATGTTTGTGTTAAATGTGGTAAGTTCTTTGTCAAATTTGCATTGGGTGGCTTTTCTTAGATAGACTGCTTGTTTGCACTCCTCTTTGAACCGGGTGTGTTGTGTTTTTTTGAAAGTGAAGTTTTTTTTTTATATAGTTTTGTTTGCTATAGATAGAAGAGTTTCTGAAAAGTGTTTTACAAGATTTTGGTTTTCTGGGTCTTGTATTAATTTTTGTTTACAGAGGGCTTTGAATTTTTCCCAGTTTGCTAAGTTTAGTTTCCAGTAAAGTAGTTTTCCATCAAGAGCAGGTTGTGGAATTTCAAGTACGATAGGGAAATAGTTGATACCACAAAAATTGTTATGTACCTTCCATGTAGCAGGAAGGATCACAGAGTCATATCTATAACTGACTAGGAGCTATTAAAAGGATAGAAATTTGTTATTTAAAATCAGAGGTTATTGTTTATATTTGTTTTCTGACACCCCCATATAGTGTTATGACTCTTTAGGTCCCCCACTAATATGTGAGGTTTTAGAATCTGTTCTGTGAGTTTGATTAATTTTTTTTCATTTATGTGGTCATGTTGTGGGATGTATATAGAGTAGATAAGTATAGGTTTGTGAAGTGTAGCTTTGACAGCAATTACTTGAAGATCAGTGTCAATGCTGCTTCAGTGTTGAGATATGTCTTTCCTTATTAGGATTGAGACACAACCAGAGGCTCAATTTCCACTTTTGTTTGCGATGATAGTATTCATAGTTTTTGATGTTGGGTTGGTTGTTGAGGAAAGTTTATTGTAGACATGTCATTTTAGGATTATGTTTTCTCATGAGTTGTAGTTCTTCATGATTGGCTCTTATTCCTCTGCAGTTCTACTGTATCAGAGTTGATTTTTGGTTTTCGTGTTCGATTATGAGTTTGTTTTTATTTCAATGAGATTGGTTTCATCAATCTCCATTTTTTTCTAATGAATTTATTTTTTTGTTTTGATTGGCGTTGAGGGTTTTTTTTATATTTGGTTTTGTTTTTTTGGTCAATTGCTCTGATTTTTTGGGGAATGTTTCCCTTGATTTTCTCTTTCCTATGTTTATTTAAGAATTTGATGGACAGATAAGAGGTCTTTGTTGTTTTCTTTGCTTTTATTTATACTTTTAGTAACTTTTGAAGAAATCTATAATTTTGCTGCTTGATACATTCTCTATCTGACCAAATTTCACAAATCTGATCAAAATGTTAAAATATTTTTAAGAGTGTCTTGTTCAAGTTCTTTTGAGAATATTATTGTAAGTAATGTTGGTAAAATTTTCAAGATACTTATAAGAGCAACTTATCATGAAACAATGAGTCAGTCAGTTAAGTGCCAGAAGATTATACCGCATTAAGTTGACACTGCTTTCTGTGGTAGACTGGTTGCCAGCCAAGGCTATAGAAACCAATCTGTCCTATTATTTAACCCATAACTGGAAGGAAAGAGATGGATTAATACTTTTCCTAAGGGTATTTGTGCATAAGTGAATGTGAGGAATTCACCTGGAATTCGAACTCGGCTTCCTGATTTGTCGTTCCGAGCTGATATCCACTGCACCACAATGCACATCCTATATCTTGCCATAATTCAAATAATACTAACTCCTTGATTAGTATTAACTTAGTATTAGATTCAAATATCCTCTATTTTCTGATAGAGGATATTGGAATTTAATGCTAAGTTAAAACTTAATAGATGATATCATACTGTAATTTCTGTAACTAACTTTATCCTAACGCATATATTTGGAATTAGTCTCTGTAATTTTATTTACTTTTTCCTGCTTCCAGTTCCTTCTAAAGAATTCTAGCACCTCTGCCTGAAAGCCAATATTTTATTCATTATTTTTTTCTCTTCTCCCACCCCAATAGAATTAAAGACGTTTGCCTATCATCTGATTATCACTACCTTCTGACTCAAATTTATACTTCTAACATCTCCCCTGGAATTTTTTCCTTAATTATTTACTTTTTGTTTTCTCTCCCCACCTCAATACAAGAAGATAGGATCACCTATCATCAGGTTCACATGCCTCCCTGGTTTTTTGACCAGGAGTAGAGGTTTAACCCTTGTTTCCTTTTTTTTTTTTTTAGGAATGTCTTTCCAGTTCCTTCTATATTCTACTTCAACTCTGTACTTCTAACATCTCTGCTTGAAATCTGAATTGTTTTTCACTAATTAATGTTTTTTTCTTCACCCCTAATATGAGTAGATATGCTAGTCTATCATCGAGTTCATACTACTCCCTGATTTTTTAAACAGGTGTAAAAGTTTAACCCTTGTTCCCTGTTTAGGACTGGGTCTCTGGTTAGTTCAACTCAGTACTTGTGATATCTCTGCCTGAAACCTGAAATTTTATTCAATAATTATTGCTACTTTTTCTTCTCCCAATAGAAGCAGACAGGTTTGCCTATCAGCTGGTTCACACTCCTCCCCAGACTTTTAAACAAGATTAGAGGTTTAACCCATGTTCCCTATTTAGGATTGGGTTTCTGGTTCCTTCTAACGTCTAACTGAACTCTATACTTCTAATGTCTTTGCATTAACTCTGAAATTTTATCTACTGACTAAATTTTGACCTCTTCAAGTCTAAAATTAGCTGTCTTTCCTGTTGTCTTGCTCTTTCATACACAAATACCAATACTCCATATAGTAACCCTTGTGCCTTGTATTGAGTGAACATTAGTAAAAGCAAAAAAAGCATGGTGAAGGAAGCATTCCAGAAGTTGAGTAAGGTATTAAGAAACAGGACAATTTCGCTAGAAACTAGGAAGAGAGTACTGGATTGCTACATGCTGTCTGTCCTTCAATATGGCAGTGAACGCTGGACAATACCATCAAAGATGAAGGAAAAACTTGAAGCAACTGAACAGAAATATGCTGCGAATATCATGGATCGAGC
The DNA here is from genome assembly GCA_037127315.1 of Ascarosepion bandense. Classification (NCBI taxonomy): domain Eukaryota; kingdom Metazoa; phylum Mollusca; class Cephalopoda; order Sepiida; family Sepiidae; genus Ascarosepion; species Ascarosepion bandense. Next base: position 1,207,756 of record JBBBDQ010000627.1, read on the forward strand.
AATGATGAGGTCTTGGAAATGATGGAAACAAAAAGGAAATTAATACTGAGCATCAGGAAGAGACAGCTGAAGTTCCTTGGACACACAATGAGGAAGGAGGGTTAGGAGAAACTGATACTAACAGGCCAGATAGAGAGTAAAAAAGAGACAGGGGAAACCAACAGATAACATATTTGAAGAACCTAATCAGGTGGATGACAGAACGAGGATTGCATGGTGTAACAGGAGAAGGCGTGCTCAGAGCCACCAGGAATAGGGAAACGTTGAAGGCTGTGATCGCCTAGGTCTTGAAGGGACAAGGCACATAGAAGAGCTTGAAGAATTTAGCAACATTAGTTGGCCAATGCTAATTTGACTTTGAAAACATTGGTTTGCATAATAAAATGTGAAGTTGAGACGTAGTATAAAGATTAAAGAAATGTAAAAAAAAAAAATTTAAATACCTAGGAAGTGTTCTAACAGGAGATGGAAAGTGCGACACAGAGATCCGAAGGAGAACTGGCATGGCAAAGGACGCATTCCAGAAGCTGAGTAAAGTACTAACACACAGGAAAATTTCACTAGAAACAAAGAAAAGAGTGCCGGATATCTATGTGATGTCAGTTCTTCAATACGGCAGTGAATGCTGGACAATATCATCGAAAATGAGGACAAAACTGGAAGCAGCGGAAATGTGGTGCTACAGAAGGATGCTGTGGATATCTTGGACTGAGCATGCAAGCAACAATACGGTGTTGGAAAGAATAGCAACAAAAAGGAAATTAATACTGAGTATCAGGAAGAGACAACTGAAGTTCCTGTGACATGCAATGAGGAAGGAGAGCTTGGAGAACCTGATACTGACTGGCCAGATAGAAGGAAAGAGAGACAGAGGAAGGCAGTGGATAACATATTTGCAGGGCCTGATCAGGTGGATGACGGAACGGGGGTTGCCAGGAGTAACAGGAGTAAACATACTAAGAGCCACAAGGGATAGGGAGACGTGGAGAGCCATGATCACCTACGTCCTGAAGGGACAGGGCACATAGAAGAAGAAGAAGAAAGAGGTTTAATAAGATAAGAAATAAATCAACAGATTAGGAAAAATTTTAAAAAACAAATGAATATACTGATACTGGCATAAATGAATTCATCAAGGATATCCAAAATAGGATATAATTAAAATGCCATAAGAGACGACTTTGTCTACTGCTCCACAGAATCTTATTGAGGTACTTCTTGTTCTATAGGAGCCATGTACCTTCTTGATGTAAACAGTCATGGTTCTCCAAAATTTCTTGGCCTTTACAGCATTTAATAAGTTTTATCTTTTTATTTCTCTGGAAACTTCATCTGCCATCCATTTAGCTCACTAAGTAGGTTATACATTGTTTTCTTCAGTATCTCTAACCTTCAATCTGTCCTGTAAGCATCAGATTTTCCAAGCCCTCTTTCCTTATTATTTACCCAAGAAATTACAACTGTCACTTCCTGATATGAAGTATAATTTTCCTTTTTGTTTCTGTTTTCTCTAAAGCATTGTCATTGCACACAAGTGCGGTATAAAGCAGAAGTAACTTAAATACATCTCTTTGGACTTGCCAAAAAAGCATTAATAGTTAGCATCCGGGATAGAAAAATTCACAAACTGAGATTAAATTTCCATTCATTTTCACACAATTAGTCTCAGAAAAAGTATTAACCCAGCAGCTTTTGGTTAAATAGCAAGAATGACTGAACTCTTAAGATGACAACCAATCTAGTAGAAGGAAAACTCTAAATTCATAAAAAATATAACCTTAAGAGAGATGGGCTCTGTCAAGCTATCTTGCCCAAAACACATCAATTCTGCTATAACTGCAGCACATGTTGTGAACCCTCAAGCTCAAATGACTAATATGACATATACTATTGGCTTAATAAAATTCTGGTACATGGCCAAATTTAAAGAAAGAAAACATGTTTTGAATATTAAGATATCAGAAAAGCTAAGGACAAAATTATTTGATGATAGGAAAATATTTGAAATGCTGCTACATTTTCAGTGGCATTGAATTGTAAAGTTATGTGCAGCATAAAAAAGATTAAGTGATTTTGAAATGTTTGAGAAGATTACTGATTGTAATATCTTGTCTGGATCAGAGATAAGACTGACAACCTCAAGTTATTGATTATCTAATTATGCATTAAACCCTAGGTAAGTAAGTATGTTCTTAGTACAGTTCAAGTTAAAGGTCAATAACTCTTTCTTTTTGTACTGACATTTTCACATTATCAATCAATGAAAAGCAGAATTAGTTTCACTTTTTAGGGACGAGCAAAAAAAGTTTTAATCTAGAATTAGAAACAAACACTTTTCAAATAAAAATGTATTTTCATTACATTAGATCAAATGCAATCACCATTTAGTTTCAGTATTTAACATTAGAACAGTGTTGCAAGTCTAGAGAAGTTATCATTTTTATGATTCCTGATATAATGTCCCATAAACAATAATTTTACAGACTCATGTGAGTTCAGGTAAATAAAAATACATGAATGGATTTTAATCAAATAATCAATAAATGTATTAAGATGTTTACAGAACAGGAAGAAAATAAATTTGAAATTGTTGAAAATTTAGCACAATATATCCATCTTCTGCCTCCTGTAACGCGTGTCCGCCTTTTGCCTCCTGCAACGCGTGTCCGCCTTTTGCCTCCTGCAACGCGTGTTCACCTTTTGCCTCCTGCAACGCGTGTTCACCTTTTGCCTCCTGCAACACATGTCCAGCTTCTGCCTTCTGCAAGAGATGCCTGTTTTACGTCTTGCAACAGTTATTCCTTTTCTGCCTACTTCAATCCTTGCTCCTTTAGCATAATATTTCAGTGAAAGTATATATATATATATATATATGCTGATGTGTTGCAGGAGGTAGAAAAAGAGCAAGGATTGAAGTTGGCAGAAAAGGAACAACTGTTGCAGGATGTAAAACAAGCATCTCTTGCAGAAGGCAGAAGCTGGACACGCGTTACAGAAGGCAGACATGTGTTGCAGGAGGCAAAAGGCGAACACGCGTTGCAGGAGGCAGAAGACGGAGACACGTTACAGGAGGGAAAAGGCGGAGACGTGTTGCAGGAGGGAAAAGGCGGAGACACATTGCAGGAGGCGAAAGGCGGACACACATTGCAGGAGGCGAAAGGCGGACACACATTGCGGGAGGCAAAAGGCGGACACACATTGCGGGAGGCAAAAGGCGGACACACATTGCAGGAGGCAAAAGGCAGACACGCGTTACAGGAGGCAAAAGGCAGACACGCGTTACAGGAGGCAGAAGATGGATATGAGTTACAGGAGGTAAAACAACAGGATATTGTTGCAAGAAGTAGAAAAGAGGCATGTGTTGCAGGAGATAGAGATGGAATATCTGTAGCAGAAGGCAGCAATGGGATATCTGTTGCAGGAGCATGAAAATGAGCATGTGTTCCAGGAGGCAGAAAAGGGCATCTGTTCTGGAAGGTTGCAGCAGATAGAAAAACAAATGTTTTCAATCCTAGAGTCAATGTAAAAAGAGAGAAACCCTTTCAAAAATTGTGCCACTTGTAATTTTAGTCAGAGGTGATAATCCGAGAACAGTACTCCTGCCTATAACATCATTATGTCTCTAAGGTATATCATTGTTATTTGTCTTATTTTAAAATTTCAATAAAATCAACTAGGTGAATTAATTTTAAGTTTCTCTGCTAGCTAATTGGACCAAAAAATATTCTACAATATCAAAGCTTTTATATAACTTGAAGCAAATCCATCAAATCTGGCTTAGCATAATTTCAAATCTAATGAACAATTACTTGAAAACCAATAAAAAAAAATTTCTTTTAATCTAAAAATCACTATTCAGATTTTAAAAGATTCAGTCTTTGGTAAGTTGTTGTATAAGTTGAAAGAAATACCTTCAATTTATTGACCAACTGAAATAATCTATACAAACAGTTGGTTTGATCCAACTAACCCTTATATAAATAACAATCTCCACCAGCTTATGCAAAGTCAATTGATTAATCTCTTTTTTGACAATTTATCAATTTTTGCTAATTATTACAAGCCAGAAAATATTTTTAGATTTTAATATATTTTGAGATAATATTAATTTACTGAAACAAACTCTGCTACTTTAACCCATAGCTGGAGGAGAAGGTTGTTTCATATCTTTCTCAGGGTAATTTGCACATAAGTGAACATAACGAACCCTACTGGAATTTGAACTTTACTCTCTGAATTCCATTTGCCAGCCATTATATATTACACTACCCTCATATCCAAGCACCTGATATTCCCGACTTATCAACCATCTATGTATTGACCAGGCTTCATGTTACTTTAATGATGAGATGACAATTGGTGTTTTAACATGCTAGGATCATAAGCATAATCAGAGCCAAAAACTCTGCAATACTGTGACACAAAGATGCATGTATATGCACACTCTCACTGAACATACAAGCTAGCTGTTAGTAAGTCAACTGTTCAACTTTGTAATCTACCTAGATATATATATATATATAGGTCACAGCAAGTAACTGCAACTTCTTTTTCACACAGAAATATCCATTTCATTTCACACTTTCTTCAAAGACAAAACTAATTTATATTATTTGTTAAAATAATTATTGCTACTTTATTTGAAACTACAACTTTTTCTCCTTGTTCTTGATTGCTTGAATTTAATTTCAATCTTTTAGTTTAACTTCTTTGACAAGGTGATATTTTTGTTTGAAGATAGTTTATTTCAGATATAAATAATTGTCAACTCTGCTTCATGAAATAAAACAATATATTTTTCTCTCATGCATTTTTAGATTTCAGTGTTGTAGAGACCTAAGTAAATGTTCCATGTTTGTAACACAATAAATGTACTGTTCTCATGTTAAAGAAAAAGCCAAATTATTGTTGAATCATTTTAACTTCTGGTTTAAAACAATTGTTGCTTTCTACCAGATTACAGTTATTTTCCTGTAAGTAATTTACAAACATACTTCAATATATTATGAGTTGGCACATTTACATTGAGAGGGCCACTACATATTTGACACCTTTGCACAGTAAGCACAAGTGGGTGGTGCATCTGCATAATATACAGAAGTAATACTTCTTGAACTTTTATGGATTTCATCTGAAAGAATCTGATAATTTTACTTTAGTGACTCTTAATAATTATAACAATGAAAATAATCACTACAAAAAAATCAGATTTTCAAATTAATTGTGATTTATACAGGAAATCATATGACTTATCTTTGGATTAACAAAGAAACATGCAATCTAGTTTTATTCTCTCTCTTTACCAATTTCAGAACTGACTTGTCTATTAATTTCTTCCCTTGTTAAAATTAATAGTTTGGTTCTACGGAAGGATCTTATAATTAGAAACATTCTTCTAACCAAAATGGTTCAAATAAGTTTTGGTACTTAAGTTAAATATTCTCAGTCAGTTGGTTATCTTTCTTTTTTTTTTTTTTTTTTAATCATTTCACCCCGAGCAAGGCGGAAACGCCACTGATGTGCAGGGGGTTACATAAATGTAAAAAAATGTAAAAAGATTAATTAGAAAAGAGTGAGGAGTACAAACTAGTTAGAAAGGAACAATAGAAAGCAGGTGCGATGACAGATACATAGGTGGAGAGAAAGGGAAGGTTATACAGGGGTGGGGAGAGAGCTAGAGTCCAGTGGTTAGTAGATGAGTATTGACTTTGCCTTTAAATTTAATGTTGATGATTCTCAAGTAATAGTTTTATTTGATCATTTTTAATCCCAGCTGGTTTAACTGACAGTGTGGGGTATTTTGAAACTTCACAATTCCTTTCTAACACTTGCCTAAAACATTCTTCTAAATGTCATGTTGCTTCAGATCGTGGGTAGTTATTTCCACAATCTCATTTAAGAAATTTATTGCCGTTTCCTTCTTCTTGCCTTCAGTGCTCTGTGAGTGTCAAATTTTTTAAGCATTCTGTACTCATTATGTATCCTAGAAATTTCAACTAAATCTAATTGCAAGTATAAACGTCCTTTTTGTTTCCCTTTTTCTCGCTGCTCACATGTTCAGTCCATGTTATTCTCACCATCTTTCTCTAGAACCAAATTTCTTTTGCCTCAGATCTTTTGTACAACTGTGTGGAAATTGTTCAGCATTCATTGTCATATAGGAGGACTGGGTATCTTGATGTGTTATAATAATTAATAAGTTTGTTTCATTAGAACAGTTACAACTAAGTAGTGAGTTTGATCTGCACTGGGTGCCCCATACTTTCAGCCATGTGACACATCTAATCTATGCTTAGATAAATCACCATGTTTTAGGCACCTCGCCATGGTGTAATGGTTAGCAAGTTTGTCTCACTAGAACAATTACAACTGAGTAGTGAGTTCAATCCTTACTACATGCTCTCTACTTTTGGCCTTGTGCCACATCTAAGCTACACTTATAAAATCTAAACTTATTTATAAATGAAACTTTGTCTCTGTGTGTCTGTGTATCCGTTACCTATAGACTCTGAAACAGCTGAACCGATTTTCTTGAAAATTTACACAGTTGTACTATAAGCATCTGTGAGTGTTTTTAGCTAGGTTTTGTGTCAAGGTACTCCCAATAAATATTGAAAATCGATAATTGAAAAAATCGGGTTATAGAAGGAATGGTCCGATTTTAATCAAATTCGATACACTCATAGACAAAGACATAAGAAATGATATTCAGAAGTTTCAATGTTGCAGTTCTTACAATAGTGCAGAAAATTGATAATATATATATATATATGTAAAAAACATGATGTTTGTTTGTGTGTGTGTCTGTTTATCTGTCTGTATGTCCTTTATACAAATCCACAATTTTTATCTGATTCTCACCAAACTTCACACAAATATTCTTTATGCTGAGTCTGAGCTCCAGGACCATGGATTAGTTTTAAAGCTTTCATTACACCCAAGCAATGCTGGGCTATACTGCTAGTTACCATATAAGAGAACTGATATTAAATGTCAATTGAACACACTTTTCTTTGTTTTTATTTAAATTTTCTTGTTTCTTTATATTTTGAGTTTTTGTGGGGCATCTTTCTGTATGTTTTCAGATTTCACAAAATTAAGTCTTTTTTTGGGGTTGAGTCAGTTTTTTCTTCCTTAAAAAGTGACATGCTGAAAACATTGTTTATTTTCATCCATCAAGTTAAAAATCAATAAACAAAAAATACTGAAATTCTGACAGACTTATTTACAATTTTATTTATTGAAAGATATTTCACCAATTTCATGATTAAAATCTGAGCAAAATATGTGATAAACATCTACAGTTTCATTTCTGAGTCTTTGTAATGGTTTTAAAGTGGTTATTTATAACATTGGAGTATTTTTCATGAGTGCAAAGAGAACAGACTGAAATTGAAGCTTCTCTGCTTTTTATTAAATAAGACTCATCAAGGTGGTATCAAGTAAATACTTAAGGAAATATGACATTTCTCTTGACCTTTCAGCCTATTCATTGACATTTTATCCCTCTGAGATAGAAGTAACTATTTAATCTGTTCTACAGATTTTATTGGAAATTTGATTAAGAATAGTTACAGGTCCAACATATGCATAAAGCACATGTGCATTTTGAAAAAATAAAATCAAGGTATGGTTTTTATTGTATATAATTGCCAGATAATTCCTTTAAGTTGAATTTTTTTATAATTTTTGCTTTTTTAGCTTGTATGTTAAAAAACCATATGAAATTAATTTTTTGTCTTGAAAATTCAATTATGAAGAATATTTCAATATCCATATATTTTTTAACACATTTTAACAAAAAAAAAAAAAAAATTTTCCAGAACAAAAATTTGTTTGTGCTCAAAATTTTTATTTTAATTCATATTCCGAGTAATTTGATTTGTTAAATCATTGCTTGTTTGCTTCCTATGACATCTACTTAATCTTTTGGAAAATAAAACAAACCTCCCAGGTACTGTATATATATATTCAGCCATCATTTATTTTATAAAATAAAATATTTTAGGTTTCAGTTAATAAAAGTTAACAGGTTGACTGTTACATTTATTGTCAATATTTGACATATATTTACAATTTTTCAAATTGACCACACTTGACTTTCAGAATAGTCCTTAATCTCTCCTCAACGGAAGTGCATAAGTTCATCATCACCTCTTCAATTAAATTGTAGCATGATATTATAAGTCAATTAAATTGTAAATTATAGTCAAATTATTATCAATTAAATTGTAAATTATAGTCAATTAAATTGTAGCATGATATTATAAGAGCTGCTTTCACGTCTAAAACAATTGAGTATAAAATACATGAAACATCATTTTCCAGTATGAGTAGGATCACAAAGTCTATAAGATTAATCTCATGGCATGATGGAGACTAAATTGACTTGTCAAAGATCTATAGAAATGTTTTTTGTGCCAGTTTTGTATAAAACTGATTGTGTGTGTGGGAGCTTCATCGTGAGTGAAGATATAGTGACTTCCAATTGTGGCTGACAATCAAGGCAACACATTACTCTCCAACATTCGCTACTAAGTCCTACTGTTCATTTTCACTCCTTTAAAAATGAATAGCAAAGGTTAGAAGCAACAGCAACCTAAAGCATGATACCAGCTGGTTTTTGTCAATAGAAATGTGTTTTGATACATTCAAGAAAATTTTGGCAGTTGACCACAGCCTCAACAGTAAAAACAACTTGTTTGTTTGTTTTGCTTAATGGCCTTATTAACCTCATAAGGGTTATATAAAGCCAGTATATTTTTGGACACAAAGTTATAGTGAGTTAAATTTAAATTTGGTTTTACAGTAACTTGATTTTGTGGTTATATTATGCTGGAGATGTGTAATTTTTTTTTTTCTTTTTTTTTTTTAATCATATCACCCCGAGCAAGGCAGTAAGGCCACTGGTATGCAGAGGGCTACGTAAGAGTGAGAAGATTGGAAAAGAGAAAGCTGGAAACCACATCCTAAACAGGGAACAAGGGATGAGCCTCTAAACCAGTTCAATAGACGTGGGTGGAGTGTGAATCGGGCGGGAAGGTTTCATAGAAGTAGTATTCAATTGGAAGTTTGTATTTATGACAGTTGTAAGTCATGCGTTTTGCTTTAGTTGATATATATGTAATATGTTTGTTTTTTAGATTTTTTGATAGAGGCCAATTTTCTTGAGGTATGACAGTAAAATTTGAGAGTTGGTTTTTCCAAATAAATCTTTAATGTTTTCTTTGTAGAAATTATTTCTTGTTGGTGGAACATCAATGCATTTGGTTAGAATATGTTTAATTGTAAGTGGGGTTTGACATGGTATACAATTTTCTTAAGAGATATGATTGGGTTAAATGTGTATGGCCCATTTTTTACTTTATTTTCTATTCAGTTTGGTATTTTGTTCCTGCTTTTTTTATTTTTGGCATTATTTTGTGTAATTTGTTGTTGGGAAATTAATTCCCATAAGTTTGCCATCTTTCCATTGTGTATGTATTGATATTTCTTTTGATATCTGTGTAGGGGGTTTTAAAATGTGTATTAATTGGGATATTTAGGGCAGTAGTAAAAATCTTCTAGTTCTGTGGCATGCTGCATCTTCTTCAGCATTTTCTGCCCTCTTCCAAGCTGGTTTTACTTAGAGGAACTTAAGAGCAGCTGTCATCTTTGAATCTTGTATGGTTGTTAACTGGAAAACTTCTTTCACAATCCTCTTTAGTGGCCTATCTGAAATATCCAGCTCTTTTGCTATTTTCCTCATGCTTTATGGATTTCTCTTCACCCTCTGAAGGCTTCAATAAATTGTTTCTTTCTGGAATTTCATTTGGTGAGGTACATACTTGATGGGCTTGAGCAAATGGATAGCAGAGCAGGGTCTAGTAGGAGTAACAAGAGAAAGGCTGTTAACAGCTACAAGGGATAGGGAGATGTGGATGGCCATGATTGTCTACGTCCTGAAGGGACACGGAACATAGAAGAAGAAGAGAATGTTTGCTCCTCTTGAAACTTTTTCCACATTTTAAAAAGTTTCTTTTGAAAATATTCAGCAGGTTTCTTCCTACTAGCCATTTTCGATGCAACAAATTGATCATGTTTCATTTGAGCCACAAGAGTTGATTAAAATGCAAGCAATAAAATAATGTTAGGAAGCTATACGAAAAATTTGAAACTATGTTTATAAATAGGTATGTTCCCAATTGTATTTAAATAATGGGTAAATATTTATACCTTAACCAGTGCATAAGTGAAGTTAGCAATAACTGTAATATTTTACTGCTCAAGAGAGGGACATGGTAGACAGAGAGAGATATGGCAGACATGATATAAACATATCTATAAACAAATGGAAACCTGAAAATAAAAATATATCTTTTTTTTAAATAGACTTTCGTTTTTATTTTTAATAAATACTGAATGATTTCCTCAAAGATCCTTCTAGAAAAGGATGCTGAGGATAATATGGACAAAATGTGAGAAATGACAAAGTTTTGAAGAGAAAAGAAATGAAAAGGAAACTTATATTTAACATGAGAAAGAAACAGTTGAAGTTTCTTCAATACATAATGAGGAAGGAAAGCTTGGGGAATTTGATAATCAAAGGAACAGCAAGAAAAAGAGACAGGGAAAACAATGTGGGACATATTTGATAGGCTTAAGCAAATTGCCAGGTGTGACAATGGAGATAAGCTCCCATTATCTATAAAATGCTCCCATGGCATGCTTGTTCAAATAACCACTGATAAGTAAGTTCAGCCCCTGGCTTGCTTGTCGTGAAACTAATTTTACAGACCGTAGAAGGGGTGAAAGGCGGGTCACTGGTGCCTCATAACCAGTTGCTTCAGGTAGGTGAAGCTCGTCATCCTGGGAAGGCAGTTCACCTAGGGGAAGGAAAACCTTAATTTCAAACCTCCGCTGCCTTGCAGCCATATCCAGTAATAAAAAAAGCTTCAAGAGTAAACCTCAAAGTAAAATCAGGAGTCAGAGTCCCTAAGGCAGTACCCTGTTGTATTCAACTAGTTCTGGCAACTCCTGCAATGGCACTGGTCCCAAATTGTAATGACCTTTTCGTTCCTTTAGTCTAATCAGTGACATAGAGAGAGGGGACATGATACATGGGCAACAGCCTGTTCTTCATATAACACTGTCCAAGCTTGCATCCAACCATACTGCACTAATACACTAAGCCTGGAGATGATACTCCAACTTTGCCCTTGATGTTGACACAACATGGGGAATGACAGTTACCGGTTATAAGTTATCGCTCTATTGGTTAGGGCATCAGTGCCAGGGGTTGTTCTTGTCAGTGGGAGAGCTTCTTCAATCTCACTGCCATCACAGACAAAAGACAACAGATGGAAAGATGGGTGGGGCACTATTCCAGCCTCTACTCTCAACAGAATGCTGTGATGACTGCAGATCTTGATGCCATTGAGAGGAAGAGCTCAACACTGAGCCGACAATGGAGGAATTCAGTGAGGCCATCGACAGCTTGACCACAGCAAAAGCTCCAGGCAGTGATAGAATTCCTATTGATCTTATCAAGCATCACAAGACTATCCTACTGCTTCCTCTGCATGAAGTCCTCTGCCAGAGCTGGAAAGAAAGGCCTGTACTACAGGACATGAGGAAGGCTACAATCATCACTCTCTACAAGAACAAAGGCAACTGTTACAGAGGCATCTCTCTACTCTGCGTTGTGGGCAAAGTCTTTGCTTGGGTGATCTTGTTCCATCTGCAGAAACTTGCTGAACATGTTTACCCAGAGTCGCAGTGCAGATTTCCATCAAAATGATCAGCAGTAGATATGATCTACTCACTCTGTCAACTCCAGTAGAAGTACAAAGAACAGCAGATTCCCCTGTACGTCACTTTCATCAAGCTGACCAAGGCGTTCGACCTTGATAGAAGGAAGGTCCTCTTCAGAATCCTGTCCAAGATTGGCTGCCCACCTAAGCTGCAGAGCTTCACTGAGTCCTTCCATAACAATATGCGAGTTACTGTGAAGTTCAACAGCAACAACTCGGAGCCCTTCAACATCTGCAGCAGGGTCAAACAGGGTTGTGTCCTTGCTCCCACTCTCTTCGGAATGTTGTTTGTTGATGATACGGCATTAGCATCCCACACCCAGCATAAACTTCAAACACTGATAGATCATTTCTTTCAGGCATGCAGAGATTTGGGCTGACTATTAGCTTGAAAAAAAAAAAACAAAAAAAAAAAAACAAGCATCCAGGGTCAAGGTACCACAGCACCACCAGTCATCTCCATCAATGACTATAAGCTGGATGTGGTCCATCAGTTTACCTACCTTGGCTCTACTATCACTAAAAACATCTCCCTAAATATAGAGCTCAACAAGAGAATTGGGAAGGCAGCTACAACTATTGTGCATCTCAAAACTCATATTTGGACAAACTCCAAGCTGACAATGAAGACAAAGAAGGCAGTATTCAATGCCTGTGTCATCAGTAGACTGCTATATGGTAGTGAGACATAGACCACATACACCAGGCAAGATAGGTGTCTGAATACCTTCCATGTGAGAAGCATCCGACATATATTGGGAATCTCATGGCAAGACATGGTGCCTAACACTTAGGTCCTGTCTCGAGCCAGTCTGCTTACTATGTTCACATTCCTTAAACAGCGCTGACTCCGCTGGCTAGGCCATGTCTGCCACATACCAAACGGTTGCATTCCAAAAGACCTCCTGTATGGAGAGCTGGCCTCTGGAAGAAGACCCACTGAACTGCCACAACTGTGGTATCGTGACATCAGAAAATGCCATATGAAAGCTGTGGGCATCAACACTGTATCATGGAAGAGTGTAGCAGTCAACCGGCTCAAATGAAGAGGAACCCTGGCCCAACAACTCAAATCAAGGAAGGAGCAACTAAAACAAGTTGTCATGAAAAGGTGGGTTTGCAGAAAGCAAAATGACAACTCAGACAGAACAGAAACAAAACATAAATGCAGCCTCTGCAACAAAGACTGTCATTCCCACATTGGTTTCTACAGTCACAGACGCCGATGCTCCAGTCAAGCCGATAACTAGGATGCTACCCATGGTCAACCCTGACCGACAGAGGCCTACTACTATGACTAAGCAAATGAATGGCAGAGTAAGGTTTGGGAGAAATAACAAGACAAAATATACTGAGAGCTACAGGGACAGGAAGATGTGGAAAGCCATAATCTCCTATGTACTGGAGAGACATGGCATATAAAAGAAGAAAAATCTGCAACTTGGTTCAACGGAAGCAAAATCCTTTTAAAGAAGACTGCAACTATTACCTCTACATGCACTTAATACAAATAAAAACCAGATTATTCCGAACATTTAGCATTCTCAAGAGAATTTCTTCTCGTAAGTGTCAAGTATTTTGTCTACAATATTCATTAGAGCTAAAAATAGTGAAAGAATATGTAATTAGAAGATACTAGTTTTAAGAATGGATTAATTTTTCAAAAATTTACTCTAATATACTGAAATCATAGTTTGACTGAATCTATGGCACTGCACAATATTTGTCATTTGTAAATTTTATCACTTTGTTTTCTTTTGTCTTCCAGACATTAACCAAAATCATGTCAACTCAACAACACATATTGATGGAGACCAAAGTATAAACAAATGTTCACAGGTGAATTATATAGTATAAAGAAAAGGTTTAAGAAAATGTTTCTGAAACATACAACTATGCACTGTAATTAGCATGAATATAAAGTTTGTCCAAGATCTCTTATCTGCAGATTATGCTAAAGTCCATTAAACTTGTATTTAGATAAGTCTTATTCTATTAAATTTGTATGTAAATATATTAAGCCTCCAAGTAGATTGTGTGTGTGGGAGTGTGTAAAATATAGTTTTAAGGTAAGCTCTATTTATGAGTTAAAGTGCATATGTGAATAAAAAAGTGGACATTGAAGTCAACACCAAGAGATGACAGTCTATTTCATGCTAATGCAATTGTTAGTCCAGGTGATTTTGCTCAACTATTTCTATATACAAGTCAGAGATGCATTATGGATAGTCTATTGTATTATTTTAACAGTTATTTTGGTAATGGTTGTGTTTTGAATTATTCCAGGAGATACTGAGTGGGAATAATTGAGGATCTGTCTGCAGTTTTTTGGCTATTTATAGTGTTGTTTGTTAAGATTTTTTTATCTATTATTTCATTGTTGGACATTATTACATTTTCTTGTTTTTATCCATGCATTCATGGCTTGTTATTTTGTATATTATTCACTTAGTTTATCACTTATTTGTTTGGATGAATTTATTTTACTTATTTTTGCTTATTTATTTAATTTCTCATTCATCTCCCTAGTTCTCTCCTGCTTGCTCGGATGCCATTGCCCACAGGAATCACTTCTTCTGGCTTTATCAGAGCCATGTGTCTGATTATAAGAGGCACATTTTTGTCTCTGCTCATAATGAGTGCAAGAGGATCCTAAATGATGCTAAGCTGCTGTTTGCCAATAGAATGAAGCAGCATATACCATTCCACAAGTTCAGGTCCAAAAACTACTGGTGGCTCTGTAAAAATGTGTTAAAACAACAGCAAGCTCTCAATCCCCACTTTAATTAAGTAAATTTGATTGTGGTCCTCATTGTTTGCTTTTCTAATGAGTACATATATGTGTGTAAATATACACACTGTAATAGATAGTAGTGTAGTTTTAAATAGGGAATTGAGAGATTATGCTATTAATCCTTTTTTTCCCTAAAATTCCTTGTTATTGTCTTCATCTAGTTGCAACTGACTAACATCTTACAGTATAATAACCATTCATTAGACATAATAAATTCAAGATCTATTTAAAGCAATAACTTAATATAAATCAATTTTACTAATTATCTAGCTTTATTGGAGCCATGCATCTGACCATAACAAGCACCTTTTTGTCTCTGCTCATAATGAGTGCAAAAGGATCCTAAATGATGCTAAGCTGCTGTTTGCCGATAGAATGAAGCAGCATATAGCATTCCACAAGTTCAGGTCCAAAAACTACTGGTGGTACTACTACTCAATCCCCACTTTAATCAGTAAATTTAAAGTCCCCACTAAGTCCACATTTGAATTGTCTGGAGTATTCATACCTGACTTCCTATCTCAGCTCAACTGAGTGACATATACAAAACCTCCTCACTGGTTTCTAAAATAATTTCAAAGCTTGACCTCCATAAGATGAGCAGAGGTGAGGGAACCCCAGTCATCATCATGAAGAAATGTGCCTCACTGTCCTCTCCAAACTCTACAACTACTGCCTCTGCTTCTTGCTTTCGTACCTGTCAGAATGGTATAACTGGACACTTGTTTGATTTAATCAAATCATTCCTACCAAATTGCATAATTTGTATGGAACAGGCATACTTCTAGATCCTATCATATGAACACAAACATTCCTCAATTCCTTATCCTAGGCCCTATGCATTTTCTGGTTTCCATTAATGATCTCCCTTCTGTAATTAGATCTTTAGTAGGCATCTACACTAACGACATCACCATTTATTCTTGTCTCAGTAAAAAATCTGCCAAGGCTGACAAAGCAAACCTTGCAGCTGATCTTGAAAAGGACCTCCAATCTGTGGTGGACTGAAATAAGAAATGATTCATAAATTTGAATGCTTCCAAAACAAAGCTGCTACCCTTTAACCACCATAGCCAATCTCTCCTACCCACCTATCAGCATGGATCAGACTAGTCTCCTTGAAAGCAATACATTGTGTTTCCCCTGCCTCACTCTTTCAGCTAACCTGAAGTGGAATGACTATATCTAAATTTACTGCTAGTAAGGTCAGGTCACTGAGTGAGGCCAGAAGATTTTTTCTCAGTTGAATCCATCTTGCACATATACAAATCAACCATTTGTCCATGCATTGAATACTGTTGTCATACATGGTCTAGCACCCGTAGTATTCATCTCGGAGTTCTCAACAAAATCAAGAGGAGAATCTGTAACGTAATCGATCCAAATTTAACAGTTCAACTACAGTCACTTTCTCACCAATGAGATATGGCTTCCCTGTCTCTTCTAAAAATATTTTCATGGGTTCCGCGCCAATGAGCTTCACTCCCTGGTATCAATTGCAATCTGTTATCTCCTTGATTCCCATTCTTCTCTTATTCTTTCCAAGACACCCACTGTATCTTGTTTTTCTCTCTTTTGCTCTACTCTTAACTCTCTTCACTCCAGTATTTCCATCCTTTTCTTATCCATTCGACAACCTCTGTAACATGATCCTCTTTCTTTTTGCTCTCCTCTTATGTAGTCCCACTTCACACCAGTGGCAGTACTGCTTTACTTGGGGTAAAATTATTATTTTAAAAAAAAGAAAAAAAAATTATTTTTTTTTATTTTCAGTTTTTAAGTAAAATAGGAAAACTTTGTTGTCGTGTCTGTATTTTGCGGGGAGTTCCAATTGTTTCTTTAGTAGTTTTGTGTTGGTCTGGGAAAGTACTTATAGGTATTTTTTCCTCCAGGCAGAGTTTATAATTTTTGAATTTATTGATATAGGTTGATGCTGTTTTCCTTATTTTCCAGGATATTTTTGGAATTATTTGATTTTTGTTTTTAATCTTCCAGATATGCTTAGAAAGCATTCTGTTGTTAGTGTATTTACTATTTGTAAAGGATGTTTTTGTGCATAGTTTCTTTGTTTTTCAAGTCTTTAGCATAAAACAGACTGTCACCTCAGGGTGTAGACTTCAATATCCACCTTATATATATATATATATAGGTGGATGTGAATTGTGGTGAAATGGATATTGGCTTAAAATGAGAATTTGAAGAGCTGAGTCCGAATTCCAGTTGAATTCATTGCATTCACTTATGTACATATACACTTGGATAAAGTATTAATCTCTCTTTTCTCCCTCAAGCTATGGGTTGAATAGCAGGACAGATTGAATTCTATAGCCTTGGCTGGCAATCAGTCTCCTAAAGAGATAAATGGCAACCTACTGTGGGAAAATTTTGGCCTAGTCAGTCATAGATCGAAAGAGAAATTATTGCCTGAGCATGTATCAGGTATAGCACTTAACTGATAGACTTATATATATATGTGTGTGTGTGTGTGTGTAGATAGATTTATAGATAAGTATAAAGAAATTAAAATAAATAAATATAGATTCTCCTTTTTTTTCAATTAAATTTTGCTTTTCTCCACATTTTAATGATTGTTTTCTGTGAGACATTGTACCAGCTTCCTGTGAAATAAAACGTCTTTCACATGCAAAATGCTGAACAGAAACAGTATTCTTCCAAATTTGCCTAAGATATGCCAAATCCTTATGTGAAGATGTGACTTCAAATACCACTTTGACATGCTTTTATTTCAACATACTATGGTCAGTTGTATGCTCCTCAAATTTTGATGGCTTGTATGTGTTTGATATTATATTTCAGTTTATCTTTATATCTAAGAAAAGTCTTCCAGTGTTACACACCCCTGTCTGGAGTTGGCCATGGGTGAGAATTTTCAGTAATATTATCATTCATTACACACAATGAGATACTAAAAATTGCTTGTCTCAGCCCAACTACATCCCAAAAATTGGTACCCAGTATTTTTATGTTCCATCATGAAATGACGAATCCATTTGCCAACTACAAATTAGGGGTACTAAAAACAAGCAGGTACAGAAATTCAAATACCTGGTAAGTGTTCTAACAAAAACAGAAAGTGAAACTGAGATCTGAAGACCAATTGACATGATCAGAGATTAAGATGAGTAGACAGGAAAATTTCACAACAAACAAAGAAAGTACTGGATTGCGATATGATATTTATTTTTCAATATGGCAGTGAATGCTGGACAATGTCCTCAAAGATGAAAGAGAGACTTGAAGTAACCAAAATATGGTTCTACAGATGGATGCTGAAGATACCATGGACTGAACATGGATTTCATATGTACACAACCTGTATATGAAGAGGCTTGTTTTCCTTTTTCTATAAGTGCACAAATTGCTAGCAAATAATATCAAATTAAACAAAACCATGTCAAAAATCGTAGAAAAATCTCCAAAGTTGAATTTGGTGAACTGATTTGCACATTTGTACTATAAATATAAACAACTTCTTTCTATTTAGTTATCCATCAGCCTTTACTTATCCCAGTAGATTTAAATTAGAATTTCTCTTCCCATTAATGTATCATCTGCTATATGAGATTTTTCTACTTGAACTTTGTAAGCTACTCTTTTCTGGTATATTCGAGACACTTCCACATTTCTCACCTGATTGCTAACATCTGATTAGTCACTCAACAAAAAAAAAAATGGAAAAGAAAACGAGATCGACAGCCTGAGTTTTTTTGTTGTTTGTTGTTTTTTTTTACAGTAAGAGCCACTCAAGGTAGAGTATTACATTAGGAGACAATTTTTGCAGATAAGAGTGGATGAGAACAACTGACCTTAACATTGAACAAGTTCAGATTGTAGGAATTTTTGGTATAGTAATAGCTGCTCTCAAAATTATAAAAATAAAATCACAAAATGAGCTTCAGGATTCTCTTCCTACAAAAAAATGTGCCCTTTCTTTCCTCCAAAAATTTTATCTTGTATGATTCAAACAATAACTGAAGCATCTGACTTGAAGTGGGTACCTTGTCAAGAAACAATACCTAACTAGCTAATTTCCTAAACCAGTATAACTGTCATAAGTTACTTGTGGTTTTGCCACAAACCAACATAAACTTGGCAACTGTCAATATTAGTCATAAATATTTAGAATATAAAATGTACGTAAAAATATAAGATTAAGTTTTAAAATTAAAAAAAAATAAACATGCTGTGTTTTGATATGAATGCAACCATTGCAAAAACCCAGAAACAAAAGTAGTTTCGTCAGACAAAATATTTGGATGAATATTTGAATATCTTAGAAAGATTACAAATGAATGCAGACATTGGCTTACACAAAAGACAATTTATGTCTTTCTTTCTATATATCTTCAAAACACTAACCTTCCAGCAACTACAGTTTCTACTAAAATGGTTTTGTAAAACAGCAAAAGGGATTGCTGCCTGATGATGCCATCTTGGTAGAAAACATAGTAGGATTGTAAGAAAGTCAGTGTTTAAGATATTCTATATTTTAACTTAACCTACATTTTCATTTTTTGAAAACTGTATTGAGCACTCTTTTAATTGATAGGCCTGAGCAAATGGATGGCAGAGCAGCGTTTGGGAGATAACAAGAGGAGGAATTTTATGAACGACAAGAGACAGAGCCAAGTGGAAGTCCATGATTGCCTATGTCCTGAAGAGACATAGCACATGAAGAAAATTGTTCAATTTATTTATTTATTTTTTAATTCTTTATTTCCTGATGTGATAGCTCAGCTTTAGTCACTTTCCCATGCCCTAAAGTTGTCTTTCTTTGTCTTTTCTATAAATACTTTCACGGTAATTGTTCAGATGAGCTCTTTGATATGGTACCTAGACTTTTTGAATTTAAGCACAGTACTACATTGGTGGTGAATTTGGATCAATTTTTAGTTAAGCTAGCTAGATGTAACCATAAATTCTATGATAACAGTTTTTTTTCTTACACGTCTTGTTTGTGAAACTGTTCTGGCTCTGTGCTTTCCAGTCAACTTTAATCTGTAAAAATTTGAATGCAATGTCAATTGCTATCTACTGTCCTCCTCATTACTCTTTCCCTTTCCCACCCACTATTAATGTTTCTCTTCTTAATTCTTCCACATCCTGTAACCCCTTGTGATTTAGAGGCTTTACTGCCTTGCATGGGGTGATAATGATAAAAAAAAATTTAATAGAGGATATAGATTTACAAAAATTTCAGGAAAATTTAGTCATTTCATGTATATAGATGACTTTATAAAAAGTCTTTACTAAGTAAAAGGAATTGGAGACCTTAATACAAATGGTTAGGATCTTTCATCAGAATATCAGGATGGAGTCTGGAATTAAGAAGTGTGCTAGTGATGTATGAAAGGAAAAAAGAAGCCACAAAAGAAATTAAATTACCCAACCAGGAAATTAGCATGATGCTTAACAGGAAAGAAAATTACAGGTATCTAAGAAACATCAAAATAGATTCAATTAATCAGAACAAGATGATAGAAAAAGTCAGCAGAGAGTACCTCAGAAGAACAAGAAAAATACTAAAAACCAAATTAACCTATAGAAACTTGATCAAAGGATTAATGACTTGGCCATTTTTTCTTTGAGATATTTAAGACTTTCTGAAAATGGACAAAATAACTTGGGATTTTGCATTAGAAAACAATGAAGTTGATGTCAATACATCAAGTCCTGCACCTATGAGATGATGCAAACATCATTATTTGTGAAAAGGATAGAGGGGAGATAAGGTATTGTTAGCATAAAAACTGCATTGACTCCACAAAGAGAACAATAAAAGACACAGAAAAACAGTAGTAAAAAATTGCAAAAGAATTAATAGAATTATCAACAGAAGAGAAGGAAACTCCAAAACAAGATGCTTAGATGAAAAGAAAAATCAACTGCTATTTCAATTGTCAAATTGAATGAATTGCAGATGAAACTATATGGACAGATGGAAAGTGGACATCTGAAAAAGGGAAACAAAATCAGTACAAACACCATAATCAATTATATAAATACAAACTAATAACATATACACAAAACTTATAGAGAGAAAAAAATAAAGTTCTTCGAACATAAACATTCACATACAATGCTCAATCCAGGCCAAAAAACCCAATGTAGTTATCATAGACAAAAACAGAAAAATAGCACATTTTGATATTCCAGCAAACCACAAAAGAATGTGTGATGAATAGGAAAAAAAAGTAAACAAACAACTGAGAAATTAAAAATTCAAAACATTATCTAATCTAAATCTAAACTTATTTATAAATGGAACTTTGTGTGTGTGTGTGTGTGTGTGTGTGTGTGTATCCGTTACCTAGACTCCGAAACGGCTAAACCAATTTTCTTGAAAATTTACACAGTTGTACTATAAGTGTTTGCAAGTGTTCTTAGCTAAGTTTTGTGTTGAGGTAACCCCGATAAATATCGAAAATTGATAATCGAAAAAATCGAGTAATAGAAGGAGTGGTCCAATTTTAATCAAATTTCATACACTCATAGACAAAGACATAAGAAACGATATTCAGAAGTTTCAAGGTTGCAGTTCTTACAATAGTGCAGAAAATCAATAATATATATATATATATATATATATAAAAGACAAGATGTTTGTGTGTGTGTGTGTTTATCTGCCTGTATGTCTATTTTTTCAGCCCTTTTGTTTTAGTTTTTGCTTCGGATTTGGCTCTAAGTAGGTATAATCATAGTTCTTAGTCTCAGCCATGATACCATTTACTCAGAGGACTTATTTAGCATTCAAAATTCAGTTTACGCTGAAAAAAAACTTATTTGATATCGATACCAGGAAATCAAAACTTGACTTACAACCATTCATTTCTCTTTCAGTGTCCAGTTTTGCTTTAACTGAAAACAACTATTGCTTTTTAGTCTTTCGTGCCAACGTCCAAAGAGCCTGAGCTCCAGGACCATGGATTAGTTTTAAAGCTTTCATTACACCTGAGCAACGTCGGGTTATACTGCTAGTTTATGATAATACAGTTATGTTTTCTGTGAGAAAAATTAAAATGGTCCCAAAACAG
The DNA here is from genome assembly GCA_037127315.1 of Ascarosepion bandense. Classification (NCBI taxonomy): domain Eukaryota; kingdom Metazoa; phylum Mollusca; class Cephalopoda; order Sepiida; family Sepiidae; genus Ascarosepion; species Ascarosepion bandense. Next base: position 1,229,397 of record JBBBDQ010000627.1, read on the forward strand.
CAATGACTGAAAAACTCAAAAATCTACACACCAGCATTCCTGAAAGCAGCTGAAATCTTCAATAGAGGCAAGAAATTACTACTTACATTCAATTATAACTTAAAAATAAAATATTAGTTTGAATAAATGAATATACAGTGACAACAGAGATAATAAAAATATATTTCACTGCTAATCTTAATCATGTCTTTTTGGCAGTTGTGGTTGATATCTAAATCTAAGTGAACAGTAAAAAGTAAAGGATACTTACTAAACATGTTCTCATTCTCCATCTACAGTATTATAGATAAATCATATATAGTAAAGACTAGTTTACCCAAATCGCAGAAATAAAAATTAACATAATTAAGACTCTGATATTGAAATAATTTTTCAATTACATTGGATATAACACATCACTCAATAAGTCCCAGACCTGACATATAGATGACACCACTGATAAAAAATCCATATGATTTTTATAAAGTACTAAATTTCAAATGGCGTTTGACAATATTTGGGCTTAAGCAGATTATTAGTTTACAAAACGCAGTTATTTAAGTAAAGCTACTGTTGCAAGTTTTCAAAACAATATAAAATTCAGAATATCATCTGTTAATAAAGCATTGATTTCTGATGAAAAAAATACTGTTCAAGCAAAGCAATGGCTTGATAAGTGTTATTCAGACTCTGCTCCATCTGACCCATTGATTAAGAAGTGGTATGCTGACTTTAATTGCAATCATACAGACACAAATGATGCTGAGTGCTAAGGTCCCTCAAAATCAGCTGTTGTCCCAGAAAATGCCAAAAAAAATCCACAAACTCATTTTGGCCAATTGTAAATTGAAGTTGCATGAAATAGCAGAAACGTTGAATGTAGCAAAAGGCAGAGTATTCACCATTTTGCATGATTTTGTCAATGAGAAAACTGTATTCAAGGTGGGTGCAGCGTTTGCTCACAATCAATCAAAAACAACAATGTGTCAACAATTCAGAGCGTTGTCTACAACTGTTTCAATACAACAAAAAGTTTTTGCATAAATATGTGATAATGGATGAAACACAGATCCACCACTTCACTCTGGAGTCAAATCGGCAGTCAGCTGAGTGGACAGCAGCAGGTGAAAGCTATCCAAAATGACCAAAGATGCAAACATCAACAGGTAAGGTTTTGTCCTCCGTATTTTGGGATGCACAAAATATTTTGTTCATCGATTACCTTGAGAAAGGAAGAACCACAAATAGCGAATATTATATAGCATTATTGATGCATTTGAAGGACAAAATCAACAAAAAACAGCCACAAACAAAGAAGAAAAGTGATCTTTCACCAAGACAATGCACTGTCACAAGTTGATTGAAACAATGGCAAAACTACAGGAATTACACTTTGAATTGCTTCTGCATCCACCCTATTCTCCAGATCTAGCCCCCAGCAACTACTGGCTGTTTGCAGACCTCAAAAGAATGCTCCAGGGAAAAAGATTTGGTCCCAATGAAGAAGTGATTTTGGAAACAGAGGTTTATTTTGAGACCAAAGACAAATTGTTCACAAAAAAGGCATCAAATTATTAGAGAAGCATTGAAATCAGTGTGTCATCCTAGAAGGAGACTATGTTGATGAACAAAGTTGAATTTTGCCTAAAAGTTGTTGTTTTATTAGTTAGCCCAGGAATTTATTGAGTGATGTGTTATTTGTGGTCTGAGTAATCTAAAACTTATGTATACAACTAACTCTATTGCCCCATGTAAGAAACATTTCTTTTTACATAAAAAAAATTTTTTTAAATATAAATATTTTTAAATAAAATTTAACACTCAAGAAAACAAACAAGAAACAAAAAATAATCATTATCTACACATTGATCTTGAGTGATGTGATTTCTTTGTTATGATAAGACTTACTAGCAATTAGTAATACACCATATTGCCATAACAATTGAATATCTTATTAGAGAAGTGATATCAGATTGTATGACAATTACACACATCACTGCTACTCTTCTTGCAAACATTACACCCTATCTCAAACTGTTTATCTATTTATAGACTTTGAAAAATTTAATATTGATTATATATATATATATATATATATATATATATAAAGAGAGAGAGAGATAGAGAGAAAGAAAGATAGGCAGCTTGAATTCAATCACACGAGATTTGCCAAATTTAATTGGTAAGGTCAGTATTTACCATTTTTGTACAATATTTTTCCATTTTTCAAATAAATTGACGCACTTAAAAATCACAATTGTGGATAAATTCTCCAAATTTTATGATTTGGTTTGAATATTTGCTAATGCTTTTCACCATTGTCTTTTATCTTATAGCCAGTCAATATGACTTATTTAGAAATTTCTGATACCACTCTGGCACAAATATCTCCAGTTTTTTCTATTCGGGGAAACTCACTGAAAGTTAATATGAGACACATTGACAGGTGAAAAGTTACACTGCAGTTTGTCTTTATACCTGAGCCATAGCATCCAACAGTCCTTTGTCAACTGTCAAGCTGGCTATACATAAACACCTCAGGTATTCTGTCATCACTCATCATTGCAATATGAACAGACTAGTTGCATTAGGAAAGTTTCAATTCTACGAATGTTGCATTTTGCAATATCAACATTGGACACTATATATATATATATATATATATAAAACTTCTTGTGGTAACATATTCATTGATAATACAATAATATAATAGCATCCACAAATTAAAAAAAAAAATAAGGCTAAAAATAATAGAAACCAACACTCAATAATATCAACTATGAACATGATCACAATGTGCTGACCTTGTTTGGAAAATAAAACATTACTGAAACTCAAGATACATACATAAAACAATCCATATATTCAATTCAAAGTAAAATAAAATTCATTCTTGATAATGATGAAATGTATAACAAAAATTGTTTGGATAAATAAAACATTTGGACAATTTATCAACTGAAAAGAAAAAATTTGTAAGATCACATGAAAAATTACATAAAAAACTGAACCACAGAATCTTGTTTGCCATTTTTAATGAAACTTGCCTAACAGAGGGATTGCTGCTTAAATACACTACATATAAATTGTTCTTAAAATTATTATTATTTTCCAGTCAGGATCATACAGTCATTCTAAACTCAATGATTTTGTCATTAGCTGCATAGTAGAATGTGTTTCACTAGGGCTACATAGGATTTTGAATTCAGAGTTATTGTACTCTTAAAATTGCTACCACTAAAGGTTGAAGAGCCAAGTTTATTCTATTTAACCCATCACTAGGGGAACATTCATAGATTTGTGTTTCTCAAAGATATTTCTGCAAAAAAGAATTTAATGAAACTTTGACTGGAATATAAATTCAAGTTTGATTTCTTATTCTGAGCTACTATCCATTACATCACCTGTACATGGTATATATGGGAGAATATGATATATAAACTCCTTATATCAAACTAACACTTAATTCTATGACAAAATGGAAAAATAAATCTTATGTTATACATTTTCTACTTTAAAAGCACTTCTTCAGACTAAATGATTTTTTCAAAAGAATCATGAAGAGGGAGGGGAAGTAAAATATAAAATTTCAACTGATATTTGTTGGTTGGTTGGTTGGTTCATTTAACCAGCATATCAATCTTCATTAAGTCATTAAAAGGTTTTTTTGGTAACATTTTTCATTCAAAAAAGTTTTCTTTTTTGGTAACATTTTTCATTCAAAAAAGTTTTGTTGGTAAATACTTTCATAGTGTTTTGACCCCAACTTGGCGGTTAACTACTTACCTATAGCTGGGACCCTAACAGATGCTACCACTCTGGGTCAGGGGGGACCTGGGAACAACAACAATTAAGAGGTGGTTCCATGCTCCTCACAACCTCCCAATCAGAGGCCTTGCTGCTGGATGCAGTTTATGGTCATACCCAGGACCGCTGATATTTATTGAGAAAATACTGAAAATACAGGGATATTAACTTTAAATTAAGTACTCTAAAAATGCCTTTTTGGAGTACAAAACAGGTTTTTTTTGGGGTTTTTTTTTTTTTCAATTTTGTCATTGAGTTACTCACAAACACACAGATATAATGGATTGTCCAGAAAGTTCATGTTAATTTTTAAGGGAAATTAAAATACAAAACCAAATTATGCCATTATATATTTATTTAACTAAACAGAAACAATATAGTTGCTTAACCTTTCTCCATTTTTTTTTTTTCAACTTTCAAAAGATTGCATTTTCCCAGTATTTTGGTTGTTTCTTGGCAAATAACTCATGAAGGTATTTTCTTATGTCATTTAAAAAATTAAAATTTTTACCATTGAGATTATTTTGTAAGAACTTGAAGAAATAAAAAAAATCAAAGAAGCAATTGCTGGTGAGTATGGTAGGTGGGGTAACATATCTGAGCCAAGCTGAAACAATTTTTGCTGGGTTGCCAAATAAATGTGAGGTCTGACATTATCCTGATAGAAAACAACACCTTTCCTGTTGACCAATTTTGGGCATTTTTCTTAAATAGCTGCCTTTACTTTGTTCAGTTAGAAGCAGTACTTTTCAAAATCAACTGACTGGATATTTGGCAGAAGCTCATAGTATAGGATTTTTTTTTTTTAATCCCATCAGATGCACAATATGACTTTGTTTGGAAAAAAAACCTGATTTGGAGTGGGGGCTAAAGTTGGCTTATGTTGCTTACTCCAGGATTTTCTCTGCTGAACATTGCTGTAAACAATCCATTTCTCATCACCTGTCGCAATTTGCTTAAAAAAGGGTGTATTTTCATTGTGTTTATACAGCAAATCATAGATAGAAATGTGATCCAAAAGATTCTTTTCACTTAGATCATCTGGTATCAAAACATCGTAGCAACTTCAGTACTCAAGCTTCACTAAGTGCTCATGGATGGTGGATTTTGATAAATTTAGCATTTTTGCCAATTCCTACATTGTGTAATGTAGGTTATTCTCAATCAATGTCTTTAGTTGTCATTTGTAGTAGGGGAAGGGGTTCTGTCTGTTTTCAATGAGGCTATAATCATCAACTGTAAACTTAGTGAACCACTTCCATACAGTTCTGTCAGATAAAGTACCTTCACCATACACAGTAAATATCTTTTTTGTTGATTGCAAGGCATTTTGGCCTTTATGGTAATAAAAAACATCAAGTGTTTAAAATTTATAATCTTTTTTTTCATAGGGATGCAAAATTGACACAAATTCAATAATTGCTCCTAACTGAACGAAGTAAAGGCAGCTATTTAAGAAAAATGACCAATATCACTGAACAGGAAAGGTGTTGTTTTCCAGCATGATAATTTTCAAACTTCACATTTCTTTGGTAACCCAGCAAAAATTGTAGTTTGGCTCAGATGTATTAACCCACCCACCAAACTCACCAGTCATTGCTTCTTTGGATTTTTATTTATTCAAGTTCTTGCAAAATAATCTCAGTGGTAAAAATTTCAACTTTCTTTCTCAAGAGATAGGATGAAGTGTGCACTAATCAGAAATCTAAGTATATTTTGCTTTTTTTCCAAGTTTTTTCATGGCTTCTGCTCTAACAAGCTTTATTCCTTGGAGTCTGACCCTCATCAATTTACCCATGCAATTAGATTGGCAACTAAGTCCCACCCTTTTACCATCAAAACAGCCAAATGTAATTGGCAGTTCTAATCCAGCAGTTTCTTTCCTCGTACATCCCTCCTGTGGAACTTCCTTCCTCATGCTTGCTTCGCAGCTAGTTACAATTTCCAACATCAACTGCCATCTTCATGACTCCCATCTTTCTGTTTTCCTTTCTACAACATTACCTATACTGTTTTCTTTTCTGTCATCATTTCATTGCATTGTAACCCCCTGTGCACCAGTAGCAGCATTGCCTTGCTTGAGGTGAAACAATCATTAAAAAAAAAAAAGTTATATTTGTTGATTAAATTTTCATTATGCAGATTAAATGTTCATAAATAATTAGCAGAAAATCTAAAAAAAAGTTAATTTAATGAAGGTGCAGCATTTTTCATTATAAAAATGTTAACATTTACCACATCTGTTATTTTCTTAAGTGAATTTTTTATCTTCAATTTCCCAAATATTTTTCAGTTTTCTCAAGTTAAAAGATTGCTCATATCTGCTACCCAACCAAGATCTCAGAAGTAAGGCTTTAAATTTTGGTTTGTTTTTTTTTTTTTCATTTTGGTGTTGCAGGCTTTGTTAAATCAAGCTTTGCTGAAAATCCAAGGGTAAGTTTTGGCAAATAAACTAATTTTTTGTAAATTATAACCTCAAATAAATATTCTTTCATTGTCATTTTTTTTTGGTATTTATACGCACATGAACAGGTGCCAAAATGTAAGGAGACTAAGAAGCTTTGCCCAAAAATAATAAAATAGTTGATTGTTAATGCAGTTTTACTCTGTAAAAGTGCCAACATAAAAATAAAATAATGGAAATTCAAGAAAACTAAAGCATCAGCCAAACCACAATACAACAGACACTTGAATGACTAGCTATAAAGAGACATATGCTGTGTTAAATGAATGAACTTCTTTATGTGCTGTGTCCCCTCATGGCATAGGTGATCATGGCCCTCCACAACTTCTTGTCCCTTGTAGCTCTTAATAAACTTTGTGTTATTTCTTTTAAGCCTTGTCCCACCATTCATTTACTCATGAAGTATGTTATGTATTGACTTTCTCTTTCCCTCTGTGAATTTTCCAAGCCCTTTTATTTCATTATACACCCTAGTGATGTAATGAATATGCATACACCTTGGTTCCTCCTCACAGCAAAGTGATTGGCTGGTGTCGGCCATAAATACAGACTGAAGCAAGGACACAGAGGTCTACAACCATACAACTAGAGGTCTACAGGTTTACAACTATTGGTCTACATTTATTGACTATGCTTCAGGATACTGCATACGAGTATCATCCATGACAGTTACTTACTAGATTGACCTGCCCGATTGCATTTGCCCAAACCGTTTAACTACCTCAAATGAGATATATATATATATATATATATATATGCAAACTTATCACTTACTCCTTTCGAAAAACCCTCCGTGTATATATGCGGAAGGAAAAAATGGTTGTAAAAAGAAAAAAAAAAAGAGCTAAGCACATGAACATCAGGCAAAGCGATTTGAACCGAGCCAGTATGTAGCCCAAAGAAAAAACCCGAGATGAGTAATCAATAACAAAAAAGTGCTCAATACGTAAGCAGAGCAGAATAAGTAAATTAACCTAGTGAGCCAACAAACCTACCAAGGTTTCACCTAAACGGAATTTCAGGGAAGCTAACCTTCCCTGAAGATCTGTTTAGGTGAAAACTTGGTAGATTTGTTGGCTCACTAGGTTAATTTACTCTCTATATATATCCCTTTCCTGGTGATATCACCTAGAAACCCCTTTCTGATGTTAAGTATTAGTATTGGTTTTGTTTCTATAATCTCCAAAACTTTGTAGTTACTTACATGTTCAGTCCATGGGAACATCAGTATCTTTCTGCAGAACCACATATTTTCGTTGCTTCAAGTCTAGTCTTCTCCTTGTTTCTAGTGACTAGAAATTCTAAATGCAATGCATAAAGAGAAGCTTTAGTGACAACAACAAATGAGATCATCCAGAACAAAAAGAGACAAGAAAGAAAAGAGTAAATGACAGATAAAACTCTTAATATGATTTAAAAAGTGACAGCAAATGAGGCAAAGCAATTGTACAAAATATAGAACATTAAAACACAGAAATTAAAAATAAATGCAAGCGAGCAAAAGAGGTATGTCTCAAAAAGTGTGCAAAGATAGAAAAAATAAGCATCATAGATAAGGCATACATTCAGAAAAAAATAACAGAACAAAATATATGCTCAACAATAGGACACAAAACTGCAAAAGGGTGCATTAGTTGAAGAAAAATTATTTAAAAAATGTAATGAGTATGTTGGAGACCTCTTCCATAACAAAAGAGATAAGCCTGCAGCATATGAAACTGTAGAAGGACGGAAATATTGTAGAAATATTGGTCAGTGATAAGATCAGCATTGGACATAATGAATAGAAATAAACAGCAGTATGACACTATTTGGAAAGGTGCTAGTAGATTGAAGAAAATACTAGAAGATAGAAAAACACTCATTTTCAAAAAACTGAAGATATGCTGATGACTGGACAAAGGAAGACCGGGGGGGGGGGGAGTAATTAAGTTTTTTTATCTGCCAGAAAGGTAAAACAAAGAGCAAAGGAAAATAGGGAAAAAAAGAAAATTAATTTTTTTTTCCTCTGCTGGAAAGGTAAAACAAAGGGAACATCTGGTTTTGGTAAGAACTGAGATGAAGTGATAGCATATTCTAAGGTCCTCCTAAGAAAGAAATAGATAATATTTTTATGACCACTGAATATGAAGCAGCCACTGTGCATGAAATTCAGCCAATTGATAAGAACTAACTTTATAAGCAAACAGGCATCCAGAACCCCACCACCCTCGAAACAAATATGTATTTAAATTTTTTGTCTGTTGAAATGTAATAAACATCTCAAATCAAGGGATCGTCCCCTTTTTTGTCAGTTGTTGCCAAAAGAATTGAAATGATAAATCCCAGGTGTGAAAACAACCACACACAAGGGCATGATAAGAGAGAATTTTCAAGCAATAATTAAAATTTGGATGTTTGGGCTAGACCACACCTACCCCTGGGTGACAGGTTTAGTCAGATGACCAAAGAGGAGGAGGCTCAAGTAGGAATTTCTTGGGCAGTGATGGCAAGAGGCAGTCACACAAAGCAGAAAGAAGAGGGGTTTGATCAGGTGATCAAAGGAAGGCAAGGGGTCAGTTAGAATTTCAAGGTGGGAGGAGGGTTGGTTGGTTCATTTAACCAGCATATCAACCTTCATTAGGTCATTTAATGCTGAAAATCGTTTTGATTTGTTTCATTTAGTTTATTTGTTTTATTGTTTTTGTTTGTTTATATTTTGGGGAGGGGGGATTAAAAGGTTTTGCTGGTAACATTTTTCATTCAAAAAGGTTTTGCTGGTAACATTTTTCATTCAAAAAAGTTTTGCTGGTAACATTTTTCATTCAAAAAAGTTTTGCTGGTAACATTTTTCATTCAAAGAAGTTTTGCTGGTAACATTTTTCATTCAAAGAAGTTTTGCTGGTAACATTTTTCATTCAAAAAAGTTTTGTTGGTAATATTTTTCATTCAAAAAAGTTTTGTTGGTAAATACTTTCTTAGCATTTTTACCCCGGTTTGGGGATTAACTATTTACCCATAGCTGGGACCCTAACAGGTGCTACCACTCTGGGTCAGGGTGGACCTGGGAACAACAACAATTAAGAGGTAGTTCCATGCTCCTCACAACCTCCCAATCAGAGGCCTTGCTGCCGGATGCAGTTTATGGTCATACCCAGGACCCAAGGGAGGAGGAACTACCTCATATTTGGACATTTGCAGGGAGAGCCCTGATTGGTTGTCTGGGGAACATTAACATTCCCAGGGCACATCATACCCCACCCCAGCCCTTGAGTCTATAAAAAAATAATAGTGCACCATGTGAAGGAGATTCAATGGCAAATGTGGAGACCAGAGAGAGAGAGAGAGACAACCACTATTTCACCTGATCTGATGTGATTTGCTACCCTAAATAAAAATTTCCTACTTAGCCTTCTTCTAGAAGTTTCATTAAAAACCAAAACATCACTATGACATGATAATCAGGAAGGGTTGGTAGTTATTGCATGGAGAATATAGACCTGTTTGAGCCATCAATAACTGTACTAATAACTTTGAATTGCAGGAATTGCATATAAATACTTTTCTTTTATGAAAGCTATTTTTTTGTGTGACTTTACTTTGACCAGACCAAATCAAGTCATCGATTCCAGTAAACCATTCAGACCAAGCCAATCTTGTGATCAATCAATACTATGTGGAGTGACATAGGGCTTGGGCCAAATCAATCAACTTGATGATCATCCAAGGAAACCGAGCATGAATACAGACCAGCTTTGGGGTAGACGTCATAGCAGAACAAGCAAAAAAGAGGCTAGCAGCATCAATAAGATAATGGAAATAATAAATGAAATAGAGTAGTGGTGATTAGGACAGGTTAATTTTTGGATCCTGGTATGGCACTCAATTTGAAGGTTGGAGCTTGACAGAAGAAATAATGACACAAAATATTTTTTTCCAAATCATTACTTTATTTTGGTGAAATGAGTTCAAATTTCACCTTTAAGTTCAAAATCATAGCATCGTTTTGGTGATCCGTGAAAGTCTTATAGTACAGCCTAACAAAATTTATAATTTACTAAATCTTTATAAACTGCATATAGGCAAGATGTACGACACAAACACTTTATTACTAACTCCTTGTACAATCAAATAAGACATTCATTTATTTCAAAGGGAAATTCTATTGAACTATTTACCTATATTATGATGTAATATGTTCTACAGTGCAGTAGTTTTAGTGTGATTTTCAATAAACAAAGCAAATTGTAAAAATTTTGTCTTGTAATTTGTACCCAGCAGTATTTGGTATTTTATACATCTTTTTTTTCTTTTTCTTACTAATTATTAGTTTTCACTTATCAAACAGAGTAAAACAATTGCATATTTTGCTTGTGGTGATTCATAATTAGAATTCTGGTTTGAATATATTTCCCATTAAATGTATTTAATACAAAAGCTATCAAATTTATTTGTACTTATTCTTGAAATGGTAACATTTTGAAATCAGTTTCTAAGCAAAAACCTGCAGAAATTAGTTATTTCTGTACATTTTTTTTCAGATGGTTTTGAAAATTAAATGCTCAAAAGTTAGTGAAGACTATCAACCTAATTTTTGGTATCAGTACTTATCACATTAAATCCCAGCTTTCACACAGAGTGCAATGTTGATTTTCTAAAAAGATTAACAAATCAATGTGCCCTACTTGTGACATTGTGACATGCCAAAATTCCTTTTTTTATGTGCTGTATCCCTTTAGGATATCAGCAGTCATGGCTCTCTACAATTTCCTGTCATTTATAGATCAAAATAAATTTTGTTTTTTTCTTATCTCTCTTAAACTTTTTTCTGCTATCAATTTACTCAAGTTCAAGTTACGTGTCATTTTCTTCTGTCCCTCTTGCCTTCAATACAACCTGTGAGTATCAAATTTTCCAAGCCCTATAAACTTCAACTATCTCTTTCTGGTTCGAAGTATAAACATTCTTTTTGTTTCCATTTTCTCTAAAACTTTGTTGTTGCTCATATATTCAGTTTATGGTATTTTCAGCATCCTTCTCGAAAACTACATTTCTATTGCTTGAAGTCTTTTTTATCTGTGAGGAGATTGTCCAATATTCACTACCATAGAGGAGGATTGATATCATATAACAGTTTAGTACTTTTGTCTTTGGTTCTGACAAGATTTTTCTGTTTCCTAATACTTTGCTTAGCTTTTGAAAGACATCTTTCACTATCTCAATGCACCTTTGGATTTCAGTGTTGCACTTATCATCCTATGTCAGCACATCTATTTTCAAAGTATTGTCTCAGAAGGCAATTGCAAATGAATTCAAAATCCATCAGCCCATCAGCTTACTGAAACACATAACTGAGCTTATTTGAATGCTGAAGAATAGAATGAATGGCAGAATGAGATAAAAATAGAATGAGAAAAATTGTGCCTATTTAATGATCTTCTTTTCTAATGTACAAAATTGGTTTCACGAATATGGTTGTTGTGCGCATATAAATTGACCCAAATTCACGTTTTGATGTCCAGGCTTCTGACTCAAGTGTCAGGATCAAAGTGAGCATGTGGGGAAGGAAAAATTAATAGCATTTTAAGTAGATTATATCATATTTTTGAAACAGTCTATTTTTTGATAATGGTAATATTAGCCATTTCCTTGAACATTTAAATTGAATAAAACTTGACATTGATGTAACTCATGACTCCAACATGAAACAAATTGTTTGTATAATGAAAAATGTTGCACTGAACAAATTATCTTTTGTTTAAATGTTTACATTTTTTAAGCATGAAAAAATTATTAAAAATTTCAACTACATAATGAAAGATTAATAGAGTAAATAACATGTTTTGAAGAATATTTTTTATAGGTATTCAAAAAATACTGTTTGAAGTTTTTGTTTTACTGTACTGGTCCAGCTGTCATTGGTCACTCTGATCAAAATCCACTCTACCCATGTTGTGTTCTTGATCTCAAAACAGTGGATGATCAAATGTCGTAGTAATCGAAGCACTGAGCTGAATCGTGTCAGAAGCTATATTAAAGGAAGAAATATCTTCACAAACATAAAAAATAAATGGAGGAATCATTGGGTTAATCTTCAATTGGTTTATATAGTTCTTGCTATAGCAAAAATTAACACTTCCTGCATCAATCTCTAAAGCAACACTGGGCCTCTTCAAAATTTCTATATTCTAAGTTCTTCAAAATAAGAAGATCTGGAGGCAGCTGATGTGGTGACTAAAGGCATGGATACAGGAATTTGCCATGCAAGTTCTCAAGCTCTCAAACTATATGCTTATAAGCAGTTCAGCCCCAATCTGGGGATTTGGTGAATCAATAATTTTTGCATTAAGCCCTACAAAGGGTTCTCTCTTTCCTATTTCTGCTTTCTTAATTTTCCAAATTTGGAGAATTATCCACCTTCCTTGAGAATAGTCAAAGGGATCACTCCTCCCCTCAACCTGCTTCAGTTTACATCTTGTATCATTACTCCATACAGGTAATGATAAATTCTCCCTTTTCCTCCACTTTTTAGCATCTAACATTAGTCTACTTCCTAGGGCAGGAACAACTGTCTTTGTAACAAATTTAATTCTTAAAGCATGTAGGCAAAAAGGTGGAGTTTTATTCTAGACATTAATTTTAATTCTCTTGATTCTTTTCTATTTACCTGGACTTATCTCTGTCCAGTGAAAATATAAACCAGATCACTTCTCTTGCCTACTAATGACAGAACTTGTTTTTGTAACTTCTATCCTATTGAACATTTACCCTTAAGAAGAGTTTGTTCTTATTTAAGTTTCCCAATTTGTTTTTGTAAGCAAAGATTTAAGCCAGATCTATTCCTATCCTTGTTAACAATATGCATTTTCCTGATTCCTTAAGGAAGAGATAAAATTATTTTTCAATTTCTTTCACACCATGCCAGATCCTCAAATAAAAAAATAAATTTAAGAGCATTGTCACATTTGTAAGGGTAAAAGAATCCATTGAGCTCTTTCTTTAATTCCCAATACCAGGGAAAAAATGTATTCCACCCACTCTCTCTCTCTCTCTTTTCTGGCTTATATTTTATATTAGAATTAAGCTTTAATATAGCTTTTCTAGCACATATTTTAACATTAACCATTTCATAGCACTAGTGTCATATCATGTCACAGTTTTCAATTCACACTAATATCCTTAAAAAGGTATGTCTATGACTTTTCCCCATCTGGTTATTAATTATTAATTATTAATTAATGATTATTAATTTTAATTTTTGGATTGTTGTTTAAGTTGGACATAAATAATTTTCCTACAATTAAATTTAATTATAGAGAAATTTTTATTTTGCCTGTATTTCTGAGATGAGTCAGTCAGTCAAGTGCCATACATGATACACGCTTGGGCAATCATGTCTCGAAAGAGACATGACTGACTGGGCAGAAGATTATCCCGCAGTAGGTTGCCATTGCTTTCTGCAGTAGATTTGTTGCCGACCAAGGCTATAGAACCCAATCTGTCCTGCTATTTAACCCATAACTGGAAGGAAGAGATGGATTAATACCTTTCCCAAGGGTATTTGCACGTAAGTGAATACAATGGATTCAGCTGGAATTCGAACTCAGCTCGCCTGGTTTCTCGTTCCAAGCCGATATCCACTGTACCACAACGCACATCTGAGATGAGGCATTGTCAATTTTTACAGTATTTACATTGTTCAGACTATTGTTCTCATTGTCATAATCACAATGTTTCGGCTATTGTACACTCTGGCCTTCTTTAAGTGACGTACATTGGAATTCTAAACCAAACCCATATGGCTCAGTGGATAAACATTCGTTGAAGTAATCCAGTGACTTGACCCAAAATGTTGTGAGTTTAATACTTGGCCACAGCAGAGGTGAAGAAAATCTTAGAGTTGAATTAATGAAGAAAAATAACTGAAACAGAGATTTCTAGAAAAGATATGGCACATGGAATGAGAACAATCTATTCTGGTGAATGAAATAAAGGGTTCTGTTTGAAATTCCAAAAAATCACCTGAAAATCCCTGGAGTGTACAACAGCCAAAACATTGTGAATATGAAAATAAAGAAGAGAACAATAGACAGAAAAATGTCAGTAGAGTAAAAAGCTTGTATTCATGTTTAAATACAAATAAGTACTAATGATTTTATATGATGCAATATCACTGAATTTGTTGAAATGGGTTACTTTCTCTATTATTTCAATTTAACAGAAGAATTATCAACAAATTTAAGGAAACAGAATTGAATCCAAGTTATTGCAGCACTTTCTAAATTAACAAGAGATTATTCACAATTTAAACAGAAATGTGCATTTCATTGCAGAAAAATGCTATGTCTAAGGATATTTTAAGAGTGTTCTTAAATTTATTCTTTTTTCTTTTTCTATTTTAATTTCTATTTGTTTTTACTAAGTGCATGTCTACATGTGGTAATAAGTCCCGACAGCATTTAAGATATTTTTGAAAGAAAATACCCAGTGAAATGGTTAAGTAAAACCAGCTGTCTGTGAGTCATTAACTTAGAAAATGAAAATATTAGGTATGTGCAAAAGTTTCCAGCAAGAAACCATTTTTAATTGCATAATCAGTGGATAAAGGTGATGTAATGGCTATTGGCACAAAAATTTAAAGTGTCAGGCTGAGTTCAAATGCTGTCTGAGGCAGATATTTTCACTTCGCACTAATACTCTTAGGAAAGGTATGAATCTATCTCTTCTCTCCACTAGCTTTGGTCTATATGAGCTCTTTTGTTTTGGCAAAGAAACCAGTCTAGCTATTCAAAACTATGGAAAAGACAACAAGACACCATTCTATCTCCCCAAGAAGTAAGTGCAATTCACTGATATTAATGAAATGGAAGATATGGAGAGCCATGAACACCTAAGAAAAATGGCATTAAAAAAGAAAAATCAGTGTATAGTTTTTCTAAAATGAATGTTGGGAAGTTTCGCACATGTCAATAATATTTTAATTTATTCTTCTAGTTCAAATTTTATTTTAACTCTTTACTGAAAATAGATGCACGTGGTGAGAGTCCTGTGTATAAAGACAAAAAGAAGGAGGCATATACACACACATACACCAACATATATTGAATTCTATTCAATAAGCAGTTAATGAAGTTTTTTCTTAAAAGCATAAACAAGTAGAAGATAAAGCACTGAAACTTAACTTTAACCTACATTACATATTTTTTAAATGACACCCCTTACAACACATCTTGACTCAATCTGCTACACCTAAGCCTTTATTACTTGGATTTGTATTTATAATAACAGTTAACTGAATACAGAGTAATATTTTGACACTTGAATTGATAAAGAGTGTGTCTCAAAATGCCAACAAATTTGATATCAAAAGTAAAAAATAAACATTTTTATTTTTAATGTATATATATGACAAATTAATTGAAGTTACAAGGCTCCATGTGCTTTGCATGTAGATGTCCATTTGCAATGTTGAAAGTATAGATGCTGGAGTGTGATGCTTATAATACCATCAGCTAATGAATATTCCTGAGTTTGGTAAGAATTTGATTGAAGGGGTAGGCAGTATGATTCCAGTAGATGTTGAGAAATTATAATGACTTTATTTTCTTTCTTCACCAGCAGCAGACTCTTTTTGAAGTTTTTTTTTCATGTTGAACCACAAAAGCTATCTGCTTGAAGGAAATATATATATTTAAAATATGTAAACACAAGCCATCCCACAAGCATAATCATAAAAGAATAGAGGACAGGCTATCAAAAAATTCATCAAAGCAATATTTGATGAAAAGAAAAAAGATTATGACGATGCCCTAAAAGATCTGGCCATAAAAACATTTTAGAATACAAACTCCAACTAAGCAGACAAAAACAATAATAAAAATCAAAGCATTATCTGGTTCAACCCACCATTTAACTGAGAAGTAAAAACCAAAATGGGACAAATATTTTTTAAACTAATCAATAAATACTTTCCAAAAAGCTCAGAATTAAACAAAATTCTCAATAGAAATTCAATCAAACTGAGTTATAGCTGTGCTAGTAATTTAGAAAATTGCATTAGCAAAACACCAGAAACCTAAATAACAATGTACAAAACAACATCATTAACAAGGAAAGTAACTGTAGGGACAAAAATAAAAGACCACTTAACAATCTTTGTAATACAAAAGGGATTACTTACAAAGCAAAAGTACAAGACATAAATAGTCAAAGCAAAACATATTTAGGATCTACCAAAGACAGGTTTAGTCAGATGAAATAAATCTACATTTAAACTGGTAAAACCTAAAAAATGTACAAAACTGGCTAGCCACAAGTGGAAATTAAAATTAAAGTATGGATAAGATCCTGATATAACTTGGAACATAGTAAAAACAGCTAAACCTTACAATAGTGGTAAAATATGCAGATTATGCTAGGAAGAAAAATTAGCTATTATGTTGTTCCCAGACAAAAATGAATTACTAAATGAAAGAACCGAAATTATGCCCAAGTGTAACCATACCAACAAATACCTACTTGGATCATACAATCATGAATGAAAATAATCTAAGTAACTTCTCCTAATTTTGAAAATTGTGCTTTCATAAAAGATCCCTGTTATGTGAGCATTTGAAAAACGGTGAAATCAGTTATTGTAAATTGCCTGCAGACACCCAAAGGGAGAAACCTAGGTCACAAAACAATTTCTTTCCAAATGAAAAATATTCAAAAGTTCTACAATATAATTGTATTGAACACTTTTTAATATAACTATTTACTGGTCTAATTTAATTATGATGTAAAACTAATTAACTAATTATATATATTTTAATTTATTTTTTTAAACATTATTTTTAATCTATACTCATATTTGAGTAAATGTTCTGTTTTTTGTATTATTAAACAGTATATTTATTTAGACCTACTGATCTGAATAATTGAGAAATCTTGTTAGAAAAATATGCATCCTTCAGCAAAATTTGAAACCATCCCCTAGGGGAAACCATCATGAGATCTGACATGTTTTAGACCACTCAACCACGTAGGATTAGGATACAAAACAAAACAGATATAATTATATATTAAAAAAAAAAAAAAAAAAAAAAAATCAAGAAAATGTGTGTTCAAAAGCACAATTCAGGATTAGTTTAATCAGAAGTTCTATGTGGTTGAGCAGTCTAAGACACATCAGATCTAATGATAGCTTCCCATAGGGGACTGAGGTTAAAATCCTGCTAAACACATTTTTTTAACATGATTTCTCAATTATTCAGGCCAGTAGATGTAAATAGATATACAGTTAAATAATACAGAAAACAGAGCAACTATTCAAATCCGAGTATCCAATAAAAATAATGTTTAAACAAATAGATTAAAAATATGTCAGGTTTAATCCATTTTGTAATGAATTTTGTAAAATGTATATATATATAATGAAAACAAAAGAAACATGAAAATTTTTGTGTAGTGATATAATGCTTTTATAAACCATTGTAAAAACAAAATTACTATATATATATATATATATATATATATTGAAAGGAAAATTCAACATATAAACGGTTATAAATGCAGAAATTATTTCAACAATCTAATTTTACATTATCTCCTTCAAACTGTTGAAAAATAAAATTCACTCAGAATATTAATAAAAAAATTAAAAAAATGTTTAAAAGAGGAAGTGAAGCTTGTATTATTTAAACTCAAAATAAATTGAGAATAGATACATCAGATAACACACATAACATAATTCAGACAAAAGGAATACATACATTAAATCACTCCTACACAAAACAAATCTTATGAGAAAATATATACACAAAAAAAATATTTATGGAATAGAGACACAAATAAGAGATACAGATGAGATATATACACTAAATGACACAATTATATAAAAATGTATAGAATATATACACACAAAATAAAGGGGAAATATAGGAATAGACAATATAAGCCCACAGACATAAACGACTAAAAAGACAAAAAGAGGGAGAGAAGGAAAAAAAGAGGAAGAGAGGCAAAAATACACGACAGTCACAAATAATACATTAAAAAAATATTTTAAACATAAAAACTCATTCAAAAAACTTTTCAAAAGATTCTCTTGAAACATTTCGCACTTACTTTTTTAAAAATCACTTCAAAAATAGTTTTTAAATTTTCCTAAAATATTTTTTTAAATGTTAAAAAGTTCACAAAAGAAAATATGATACAGAAATTACAAATGCTTAAAATAATACAGATAATTATGAAGAAGCTAATATAGTAAAAAAAAAAAAAAAAGATATAGTCCCCTGTGTTCAACATTACAAAAACAAAGTCAGTTTTCACCAGATTTAAATATAGAGAAATAAAATAATGTAAAACTATAAGTTATAAAATAAAACTATTAGAAAAATTTAATGATAAAGTTTCAAGTAAAGAAATTAATTATTAATTATTATTAATTTAATTTATTAATTAAGAAATTAAATTGAGGATAAAGTTTTAAATAACGAAATTAATCGACTAAATAAAGATTTTGGGGAAAAAATATAAAGTAAAAATAACAATATTTAAGTAAACATTAAGAGATAATAGATAAGAAATAAAAATTATAAGATATAAAATAAAAAATTAAAAATATCAATAAAAATATAAATGAAGATAAAAATAAAAGAAAAAATGTAGAGATTATGAATAAAAACATTAAAATAAAACATATAAGAAAGAAAAAATAAATAATAATCTCTATATTTTTATTTTATTTTTAAGTCTATTTATAATTTTTATTGATATATTTGTTTATTTTCTTATAATTTTCATTTATTATGTCCTAATTTTTATTTAAATGGTTTTTTATTATATTTTTCCCCTAAATCATTATTATTTGGTCTATTAATTTCTTTATTTAAAACCTTATCTGTAATTTAATTTCTTTATAAATTAATTATTGTTCATTTAATTTACTAATTATTAGTTTCTTTATTTAAAACTTTATCATTAAATTATTTTAATAGATCTGTTAATTTGTTTTATAATTTACAGTTTTACTTTATTTTATTTCTCTATATTTAAATCGGCTGAAAATTGACTGTTTTTGTAACGTTGAACACTTGGGACTATATTATTTTTCAGTACATTAGCTCCTTGGTAATTATTTGTGCTATTTTATGCATTTGTAATTTTTGTATCATATTTTCTCTTGTGAACTTTTTTACACTTAAAAAAAAAAAAAAAGAAATTTAGGAAGATTTTAATACTTTTTTAAAAAAAAGGAAAAAAAGCAAAATTTTTAAGGAGAATCTTTTGAAAAGTTTTTTGAAAAGAGAATTTTTATCTTTAAAATTTTTTTTATGTATTTATTATTTGTGACTGTAGTATGTTTTCACTTCTGTTCTTTTTTCCTTCACTCCCTCTTTTTGTCTTTTTAGTCGTTTATGTCTGTGGGCTTACATTGTCTATTCCTATATTTCCCCTTTATTTTGTGTGAGTATATAGGTGCATTGTGGTCCAGTTGATATCGGCTCGGAACAAAAAATCGGGGAGCCGAGTTCAAATTCCAGTTGAATTCATTGCATTCACTTACGCGCAAATACCCTTGGGAAAGGTATTAGTCTGTCTCTTCCCTCCAGTTATGGGTTAAATAAGAGGACAGATTGGGTTCTATAGCCTTGACTGGCAACCAATCTACCGCAGAAAGCAATGGTAACCTACTGCGGGATAATCTTCTGCCCAGTCAGTCATGTCTCTTTCAAGACATGATCGCCCAAGCGTGTTTCACATATGGCACTTAACTGACTGATATATTCTATACATCTAAACTTATTTATAAATGGAACTTTGTGTGTCTGTGTGTATGAGTGTGTATCCATTACCTATAGACTCTGAAACAGCTGAACCAATTTTCTTGAAAATTTACACAGTTGTACTAAAAGCGTCTGCAAGTGTTCTTAGCTAGGTTTTGTGTTGAGGTACCACCGATAAATATTGAAAATTAATAACCGAAAAAAATCGGGTTATAGAAGGAGTAGTTTGATTTTAATTGAATTTGATACACTCATAGACAAAGACATAAGAAACGATATTCAGAAGTTTCAAGGTTGCAGTTCTTACAATAGTGCAGAAAATCGATAATATATATATATATATATATATATATATATAAATATATATATAAAAGGCAAGATGTTTGTGTGTGTGTGTGTGCGCGTCTGTTTATCTGTCTGTATCTCCTTTATACAAATCCACAATTTTTATCCAATTCTCATCAAACTTCACACAAATATTCTTTACACTGAGTCTGAGCTCCAGAACCATGGATTAGTTTTAAAGTTGTCATTACACCCGAGCAACGCAGGGCTATATTGCTAGTTTTTATATAATTGTGTCATTTAGTGTACATATCCCATCTGTATCTCTTATTTGTGTCTCTATTCCATAAATATTTTTTTTGTGTATATATTTTCTCATAAGATTTGTTTTGTGTAGGAGTGATTTAATGTATGTATTCCTTTTGTCTGAATTATGTTATGTGTGTTATCTGATGTATCTATTCTCAATTTATTTTGAGTTTAAATAATACAAGCTTCACTTTCTCTTTTAAAAATGTTTTTTTTTTAATATTCTGAGTGAATTTATTTATTTTTTAATGGTCTGAAGGAGACAATGTAAAATTACGTCATTAAAATAAATTCTGGATTTATAACCATTTAATTATGTGTTGAGTTTTCTTCTCAGTATTTTATAAGGTCCTGGAAAATATCTATTGAGCTCTCTATTTTTCATCTAATTAATAATTTATATTAATTAAATAAAATCTTTTGGATTATACCTTCTGTCTTTACGGGTTTGCCATTATCTCCTATGTATATATATATATATAGTCATCCGCAGACAGATCTGTTTCACTGTATCACAGCTCATCATTACAGTTAGACTGATTGCTTTTAACCCATGATTGAAACCTGATCAAATTGGCGTCAGTCGGCAATTCTACCTCTGCGCTATGTCCGTTCGGTAGAAGAAGGCAGACTTTTTAGCGTGTATATTGTCATTATACCCACCCAATATAGATAGATAGATAGATAGATAGATATTGGGGGAAAATGTATGACAAAATAAAAAATAGTTTTGTGCAATACATTTTGTCCTTTAGGACTTAATCAGACTAAATTTGTTACAACTGTAGTGACATAAAAATAATTATCTGCCCTGCGATATCAAGGTCATGTGACAATCCTGCAAAGGTGAGTTGTAAAATAAATCCATTCAAGATAAACACTGACCAAGCAGCAAGAGATAACAGCTTCACATGGCTATCTCTATATGAAACTCTTATCTGTGACATTCAGGTGAGATTGTTTTTGTCAATATTTCTTATTGCTTATTATTCCCAGTGTGCAATAACATATATTGCAACACAGGTAACTTAATTTTTTAAAACTTTCATTAACAACTATCTTATGTGTGTGTACTTATATATAAATGTTGTGTTGAACACATGACAAAGTTTTCGGTTTTTCATAATATTTTATTTCTTTGTTAGTATTAGTGAAGCCATTTGGTTGAACTAAAATTGTTGAGACACAAGCAATTTTAGTTCTCCACAGATTCCTTTATCTGAATTGTCATGTCATGACTGTTCTTGAAAAAAAAAAGGGGGGGGGGGACCAGTGGAGTTGTACTCCATTACCTTCTCCAAATCTGATTTCTAAGTATTCCTTATTAAAGATCTGATGCCACTC
Source organism: Ascarosepion bandense (assembly GCA_037127315.1). NCBI lineage: Eukaryota > Metazoa > Mollusca > Cephalopoda > Sepiida > Sepiidae > Ascarosepion > Ascarosepion bandense. The sequence goes on from JBBBDQ010000627.1 coordinate 1,251,336, forward strand.
AAGATTATAATGTCTAGTCTACCTTGCTATTTAACCATTATAGAGATGAGATGAATTCCTAACTTCCCAAGGTCATTAGTGCAATAGGGCATGCAAAAAACTAGGTTGGAAATTGAACTCAGCTTGCTGATGTCCTTTTACACATCTGATAACAGTTATACTGCTAAGCATAAAAATAATAAAAACCAGTGCAGTCAGCAGAAGCTAAGATTACATAGTCACTGGGAACTCAATAATTTTCTCAATGCCAGAGCTACATACAGTCTTGAATTCTGCAGTATCCTTCTCCTAGACTGGTTGCCACTCAAGCCTTATCTGTTCTATTTTAACCCTAGCTGAGTAAAGATGAAATATTTACACAAAAATAAATGTAACAAGCCTTACTGGAATTCTGAAAACTATTTCTCAAACTATCTATTAGACCATCCATATCTCCATAAGAGGAAAAAAATACTACCTAATAAACATGAAAATGAAACCAGACTTGACTTCATAAGATATTAAAATAAACTACCTAATAAGATATGAGAAAATTGGAAGAGATTGGAATTTAAATTGCTCTTACTAGCAATTTTATACCCAGCCCTTAAGAAATACTTGAAACCTTTTTTTCCCCCCTATATTGCCTCTAATAATCACTGGCTTATAAATTTTGTAAAAAAGCTTGAAAATACAAAAAAGATCAACACTGTTTAGTTTCTTTCTGTTGTGATCATACAAATCTTTTTACAGTTTCAGCTACATAGAGTTAACTCAAGAATAAACAGTGTATAAATTTTACTTAATAAAGTTACCCAAGTGTGTGCAAGAATACTGATGCTGACAATTCAGATATAAAAAAAATCCTTTATTCAAGTGAAAATGCAAATATTTTGTTAAGGTGGCTTAACAGCTGTTGAGAGTAGTTAATTTTACAAAAGCCTGAGTTTATGGTTTTTGAACTAAAGGAAGAACATGAGCAGGTTTGATTGCTTTCAATGGTGATTGGAATTAAATGAGGGAAAAGAACTAATTAAAAAGTTTAATCAATTTGAAGAAAGTAGATGTGTTGCAACTTTCTTAAGGTATCAAACCTGAATATTAGCCTGGAGACAATTTAGTATAACTGTACATCACTCCATATCCACCTGCAACACATGCCAAGTCAAGCAAAATATTAAGTAATAAATTACTTATCTGGAAAAAAATCTTGCAATTTAAATAAAGACATAGCCATTAGATTGGTGTACTGTCTTTGGCAGAATAATTTTGGAAAGAAGAGCTTTTCAAAAACAAGATCAAAGCTAACCACAGCTCTGTAGTTTGTTTATATAAAAACATTCCAAGATGTTTTATAGGGATAATAGTTTTTGGAAGGTAGGTTATCAGAACTTTGTCAAATGACTGGATGGCCATATGCTTTCTAGAACAAATGAGATCCTTAGATAATATGAATTAATGGCCAAATCATGCCAATTTATCAGATAGCAGGATAAGTTTCATCAATTTACAAATGTACAGCACACTTAAGGGAGTTCTACTGAGGCCGTCAGAAAGAAGTGAGATATAGAGATCTAAGAGAGATATGGCATAAGCAGACCATCAAAATTATCATCCCAACCTCAGACAAAGTGAGAAAACAAGAAAACATACAATTGTTTTGCCATCATTATACTTGTGAATGAATATATTCAGGTTAATGAATTATGGCCCTTGACCTAAAAATGTATTAGTTTATTTCTCCTTCTCCTGCAGAGCCATATAATATCAGAATCTCCCTTTGTTATGAGTTTTTGTTTTTTTTTCTTTTGAAATCCTGCTTTACACTGGTAGCAACTACATCTAACAGCAAGGCATTTGATTGGAAGATTGGAAGTTTTTAAGACCACAGTACCACTTTTTAATTCCTGTTGTTCTCGGGTCCAGTTTGATTCATGGTGGTAGCACCTGTTAGGGTCCCAGCTATGGGAAAATAGTATCCCCCACCTAACACAAAACAGTATGAAGTATTACATTTTTATAGTAAAAATACCAACAACACATTTTTTATACACAAAACAATTACTAACAATATATTTTCTGTAGTTGAAGATGTACAATTTCATTCAAAATATTGAGATTTTAGCAGTACATAATCCATAGAGGTTGATATGTTTTTTGTTTTTTTTTTACTTTATAAGATAAAGCTTGTGAGGCTGTGTTAGAAATGAATTTAAAGAGCTGAATGAAGGCAAAGAAATGGAAAAAAATTAACAAATGAAATATATCAGTTTAAAAAGACAGGAACCAGTCATCCTTTATAAATTATGTATCTTTTGAGAAATAAACAGTCTTGAGTATAACAGTAAACGACACCGAGCAACAACATCTGATCAAGAGATTGGAGGTTGAAATCATCTCTTAATTGCTACTGTTCCCAGGTCCATTCTGACCTGTCATGGTAGCACCTGTTAAGGTCCCAAATATGGGGAAAATAGTGAACCCCCAAACAAAAAGAAAATATATTTTTATAGTAAAATTACCAACAATACATTTTTGGAGCAAAATGAACAGCAATACATTTTATAGAAAAATGACTGTAGTTGATACAATTGTGTCAAAAATATTTAGATTTCAGTAATGAATAACCTATAGGGGGTGATATGCTGCTAAACAAAATCAACCAAGCAAATTTTGAGAAATATCAGATATCCACAGATATGTCAGTTCCTGCTTACTTTATTTTATATTATAATTTATTATATTTGACCAACTTTGTAGCAAAATTGAGAAATTACAATATTTTATTAGCAGAATTTGTACTAGCATACAGAGCACTGAAAAGTGTAAACTTATCAGATGAAAATGAAAACATTTTTTGAACTACAGTAAATTAACTAAATCTTCGAACTAGGTTACAGCAACTTCAGAGTGTGAGATGGTATTCCCATGTTCATTTTGCTGATAAGTTTCAATAATCAACCCTCTTATAATAAAGACCATTGTGTATATATATATATATATATATATATATATATATATATATTTACTTTCCTCCTGTCACAGTCATGGAGAGAGAGACAATAGTGAGGCAGCATCAGCTCATTCTCTTTACCACCAGTTATTAAACTGTTACCAATTATGAAAGCTCTTGCCGCATGTTCAGTTTTTAACAGTGCCTTATTTTATTCTTTTTGCAATAATTATGTTGGCGAGTCGTGATAATATATATATATATATATATATATATATATATATCTTCTCTCTTAGAATAAAAACCATTGTGTGTGTGTGTGTGTGTGTGTATATATATATATATATATATATATATCCTGTCTTATAATAAAAACCACTGTGTATATATATCCTCTCTCTTATAATAAAAACTATTGTATATAATATATTTCCCTCCTGTTATGATCAGGGGTTTGGATTATTTTGCTTTTTTTCCTCATGCAAGATACTCAATATCTACTCATATATATCATTTTAGATGGCATAAAAATATAAATATTTTACCATCATTTTTAATGGCACAGGACCACTCATTTTGCCCACTCATTTTGATTAAGAGTTACCTTCAGTCTAATAAGAAATAGAAAGTTTTAAAAACTGAAGCAAAATAAGACGACAAAGTGTATTTTGGTCATTGATCAGGCAGATGGCCTTTTCAGTATTAGAGTTAGAAATTCCAAGAGAGCAATGATAAAGCTTAGCTTTGGTAATTTTACTGTAAGAAGATCAAACTATCCGAGGCCTTGTAGTAGGCCTTCCGGCTGTAATGTCTGTAGCTGTATTTTTCATTGCCCAAGAAACTGTCCATTTGCCAATTCCCAAGATAGCCAAGCAGAATATATAACAAATACTTGCTAATCAGTTAGAAGCTAAACAAAGATAGCACTTCCTTTTTGAGTGAAACTCTGGGAGCTGTACTTTTGGACAGTGGAGCATCAGTAACTATTCGTAAAATGTTGCCAAATAATATTAAGAGAAACATCAAAGTGCAGGAAGGTAAAAGACGTTATCAATTTGAAAATGGAGAAGTTTTACAATCATTAAGTCAGATTACACTGCTGTGTATTCTTGCAGGCATTAGAGCAGACATTGTACTGATGAAGTTAAGGTGGATATCCCTCTTTTGTTAAGCAAAGCTTCTATGAAGAGAGTGCAAACAAGATTGAACTTTGAAAATGACACTATTCATGCTCAGAAAAAAAAATGAAATGCAATGTACAACCTCAAGGCACTATTATATTTCCGTGAGTCCATGGCTTTTAACAAAGAGTGTCAACGTCTAAAAGAGAAAATAAATCTTCCTCTGTATGCTGTGCCCCTTGAGGACATGGCTTTCAAAAACTTCCTATCCTTTTTAAGTTATACTTTTTTGCTGTCCCTTGCAATTCCTGTTCTGCAATCCATTTATACAATCTCATTAAGTAAGTTACTTACTGCATTCCTCTATCCTTCTTGCCTTCAATGTGTATTTCTCCAAGCCTTCTTTCCTCATTATGTATCCAAGAAAATTCAACTATCTCTTTTCGATCCTAAGTATGTTTTTTTTATTCCATTTTCCTTAAAACTTCCTCATTGCTCAAATGTTCAGTCTATAGTATTCCCAGTATTCCTCTGTATAACCACATTTTTTTTATCACAAGTTTTCTTCATCTGTGAGGAAACTGTCCAGTATTCACATATATGAGCATTAATATCACATAAAAGTTCAGTAATCCTTTCTTTGTTTCTAATGAAATTTTATTTCTTAATACTTTGCTTAACTTTTTGGAAGATATCTTTTACTATTACAAAGCATCTTTGGATTTCACTGTCATATTTTCCATCTTCTGTTAAAACATTCACCACATATTTAAATCTTCCTTGTAACTCTAATTTATAGATGTTTTGTTACTCTTGCTAATAAGCATACATTCTCTTTTCTTACAATTGATGGTTAGTCCTTTTTTGTCTCTTTTCTTTAATACCTTCTGTAGGAGTTCCTGTAGTTTTCTTTCCATGTCTGCTATAAATAGTGTGTCATCTGGATATCTTATATTGTTAAGATTGGTGAAATCAAAAATAAATTCTGTTAGGAGTTATAATTCTCTCAAGTTTGCAACACTATAAAGGTTAAATAGATTCAGTCATAAGATATATCCTTGTACACTCTACTATATTTTTTTCATATTTACTGAATTAAGTTTACTTCCAGTATAACTTCTGGATTATTCTAATATTTTACCCAAATAAATCAATCTTACCTAGCAGTTCAAACAGCTCTTTGTGTCATACCACAACAGAAAATTTTTGCATTATCTATAAAATATAAATATACAGATCTGCATTTGTATTACTCTATCATTCTAAGCATGAATATCACATGACTAAATTGTATAGATACTTTAGCCATCCAATTTTGCTATTTCCTACAGGTATCAAATATTCCTTTTGCTGGTACTGGATCCTAATAATGTAATGAACTCCAAAAAAAATCTGAAATGAGAGAGCAAACTCATGCATGTTTTTTTCATGATGGTGACCATCTCAAAGAAGTAATATTCAACTCATAAAAAAAAACTATACAACTGCATCAGACTTGTCAGTTCACAATTTCCCCATATGTACAAGCTACATAAAATACACAAAAAAAAAGTACCTTTCTGGATCATTTCAGCCAATACTTCATCAGAAGATACCATTGACATAAGGAATTGAAAGGAGAGAAATACTTAATTTATGAGGTTAAACTGGAAAAAGTAGTGGCAAAGTTGAAATAAGAGTAAAGAATAAGTTATTTGTTAAAAAGAATTTATGAATACAATGAAAAAAGCTTCAACAAATCATAAAAAGGAAAACCTCGCTCATAGCTACTACACAGAACAAATGAACATAAAATGTTTTCCTTTCGCCTGCATAGACTTGGTCTATGTAATTTAAGGCAAATGAACTCAGTACACATAAATAATAGTCCAACCAATCCTTAAACAAGATTGAGAACCAGCCATCTTTATAAGCCTTGGCACAATCTGAGCTCTCCAGCAAGTACAAGCCAATGGATGAATCAAGCAGAGTTTGGTGTTGCCTTCCTAGGAAGACTTTAGTTACTGGATATTCTATACATAAGAATATGCTGGCCAATTCTGATTTCTAGTTGATGATTGGTCTGTTCCATGTATTCAGTGTCGTCACACTGACATTTGTACTTGTAACAACAGAACTCATTTGTAGGTGGGAGAGACTATCCTTAACAAAAGAGAAAAACACAGATCAAATCCTAAAGACAGCACACAACCTAACAGTAGTGATCCACAAGAAAAGTAAGCAAATCAAAAAATCCTTTAGGCAGTTATTTATAAGAAAAAGGTCAATCCAACATAAAAAAAGGGGATCAATCAAAATGACAAGAACAAAACAGCTCATTATTAAGAGATTAAACAGACACACATTCACACACACTAAAAGGAAACTAACACAATAAAAAGCAATAAAGATAAAATCAACCACCTACAAATAATGCAACATGAAAAAGAAGTCAACACAACAAAAGCAATTAACCAATTGTAGAACTGCTCACATATCAAAATATCAAATTACACCATGTTACATGAAAAAAAAAAAGAATTAGGCATAACAGTAGTTTGAAATTCAGCCCTGAGGAGTGAGGACATACATTGCCCTCATGAAACTTCTCAGTTGACATGAATCTACTCAGTTAAGTGACAAACTTCACCACATTAATCCTACACACACACACACACCCAGTATAATGTTACAAAATTATAACAAATGCTGTAATATTGTTTTAATAGTTATTGTTGCTAAACACATATTTGCCTCGGTTATAAATTGATTATAAATGAATCATTATCATAAATATGTATATTCAGAAAATCAATGTTTCAGCCATTTGCTGCCTATTTTGAAATATATACCAAACAGATTATCAGAGTGAGAAAGTGCAGATACAACATACAGCACAGTACAAGTTCATTATTGCTTTGGTAATCTTCAACTCTGGATGTATTGTCAGTAAAACAAAGAGCCCAAAATGCCAACTACACTCTGTGGATACCAAAATCAAGCAGGTACAGAAATTCTAATAGCCAGGGAGTGTTCTAACAAAGGATAGAAAGTATGAAACTGAGATTCAAAGGTGAATCAAGGATGCATTCCAGAAACAGAGTATTGAGAGACAGAAAAATTTCACTGGAAACAAAGAGAGTACGGGATTGTTATCTGATGTCTGTTCTTCAATATGGCAGCAAATGCTGGACAATCTCATCAAAGATGAAGGAAAGACTTGAAGCAACCGAAATGTGATTCTACAGAAGGATGTTGAGGATATCATTGACAGAACATGTGAATAACAATGAGATTTTGGAGAGGAAACTAATACTTAACATCAGGAAAAGACAGCTGAAGTTCCTAGGGCATAATGAGGAAGGAGGGTTTGGTACTCACAGTTCAAATGGTGGGAAAGAGAGACGGGGAAAGCAACATGTAATAATACTTGATGGGCTTGAGTAAATGAATGGCATAGCAGAGTTTGGAAGAGGTAACAGGAGAAAGCATGTTAAGAGCTACTAGAGACAGGGAGATGTGCAAGGCCGTAGTTGCCTATGCCCCAAAGGGACATGGCACATAGAAGGTTCTTCAGCTAGGTGAGAACATGTTTTAAAAAATGATCTGAAGTAATACTTGCACAATATTCCTACCAACACTTGGGTATAAATGGTCAATGAAAAATTTTAATAGTATTATAAATTATTATGGCACACAAGATAAAAAGTACCAGTAGTTGTTATGCAAGTGACATTAAAATCTCAAAAGCTATTGAAAGCAAGCCTAGCATTGTCAAAAATTCTAAAAATGCATCAAAAGGTGAGCAAGTCCTACAAATACCAATTGCATATGAAATTGTGAGTTCAGGCAATAAATATTTAAACATTATATAATTTTTGCAAAATGAATTAACAGATTAGATGTGAAAAATATATACATGCATACTACAAAAAGAATTTATCATGAAAATATAATTTTTCTATATAAAGATTTCTCATTAAGTTTTGCAATGACCAACAATCTTCAGGGAGATGACCTGGTACCTTAAATAGAAAAACTTTTCTTTAGAGACTAGTTTGCTTAATTTTTTTCTTTCAATTAATTTTAGAATACCATTTATAAATATAGCTAACTGGATTCAAATATTTATAGATTCTCAGGGTGCTTTCTGTTTTACCTTATATCCCATGCTGATGAGGGGATTTAAAAAAAAAAAACAATAACAATCCTAAATTGAAAGTAGCTGCTGACAAATCTAAATGATATTACGGCAATATTTTTAAAGTATATTCTGCATCTGTGAGATACCAATGTAGAGAGACTAGACAGAAACACAAACAGGAAAAGGGGCACCCAGAGACACAGACAGGCTGGGGAGTGAGTGGAGAGACTAAGGCACAGATGAGAGGAGTGTGCAGAGATACTAAGGTATAGACAGGAGTGGAAGCACACAGACCACCAAGTTACACACCTGATATTGTCAAAATTTTTATAAAGCATTTTCTATTTCTGAGTGGCATAGATAGAACAGAGGCACCAAAAAACTGATAAATGGGGTGTGCAATGTGCAGACACACCAAGGCCTTACTATCTATTTTTTGCAAACATGCTTCCATGTTGCATTCAAAAAAAATTACTGACGCAACTTTTTATTCCATTCTTTAGTTACTAGCACCTCAATAACAAAAAGCTAATCGCAACATTTATCAGCAAAATAATATTAAAAATCAGATAACTATTATCATCATCTTTGCCAGAATCTCTCAATTAGAAATTTGCATCTCAATGAAAATATTGCACATTGGTAAAAATAAACAAGTTGTTTCTGATTTTGATGAGAGCAGAAACTTGGGGCAAAAAAGTATTATGCCAATCATAAGTTTCTAGCCAAAGGGACATCAACAAAATTATTCTCCCCTGATTGATCAATGAGTGGTTTATTGGAATTCATGTGCAATTTACGCTGTAGTGAACAGAAATTTGTGATGTCATCTGGTCATTTAAATTCTTATAAATTAATTTCACGTTGTCTTTATGAATAGTTCACATTTTTTTTTTGCTTTTTCATTAGTTTTTTATTTTTAATCATTTTTTTTCTTGAATCATTTGCATTATTTTCATAATCCTCCTGTCAGCCTCCAGTGTCTCAAAAGCATTTTTAAATTCATTTTTTCTTTTTCATGTAGTCTGTAAATTGTATTCTGTTTTATCTTATTGCTCAACTATTATTAATAGTTTATCTCCTTGTCTTTATATTCATTCAATATGAAAGCAAATTTTTATTCTACTTTATTATGAAAGAATTTTTTAAAATTTTAATGGTACTTTATAAGAATAAAATCAAAGAAATCCTTTAAATCTGTTAACAAAACAAATGCTTGAATTTTTTATATAATATTGTTTATAAATAGTTGTTTGCCTTCCTTTAAGCTTCCTAAAATATATTATACATAAAGTAACCAACTATTTTAACTGTTCAAATTACCTGCAGGAAGAAACGCTTCAAAGTATTTGTTGTGTTTAGGTGTTTTTTTTAAATACTTTCCATTGCTTCATTTCGATTGTATAAATAGGGAGTCCCCAATAGTAAAAGCAGAAAGGAGAAGCCATTGTTGGGGGGCAGTTTTTCTCATCCCTTCATGATGCTTGTAAGTAAGCATGCATTCCTAAAAATAGTTGCTTATATATAGAAGTAAACACTGAAGTCAACACCCTGTTTCATTCTAAATACAACTGTCAGTATATATATATATATATATATATATATATAGAGAGAGAGAGAGAGAGAGAGAGAGAGAGATATCCGAGTGAATACAGAACGAAGTAAGAATACTTACAATGTCCAAAACATTAATTTAAAACAGTGCTCGATATATAATATATAGAGCTGTGAATATTATAAATTATAGTTTAGAACATGTACATAATTATTCTATATATATCCGCTACCAACACCTCTAAAACTAAATAAATATAAGGAAAGAGGATTTCCATTACTTTACACACCACCTGATGAGACATTGAAGTTTCAATGTCGAAACAAACGTACCTTTGTAGCGGATATATATATAGAATAATTATGTATATGTTCTAAAATATAATTTATAATAAATATATATATGTGTGTGTGTGTGTGTGTGTGTGTGAATGTACATTTACCACTGAGCATGCTTTTACATCTTTGTATAAATACAATAGTGGACATATGCAGATAGATACTATAAACAAATTTTTGTATGTACACTTTTGTATATCTATGCAAATGTAGGTTTATAAAATATATTTGCATTTAAACCTAAACATTAACATACAAAATAAAATCACTAAGAAGGAATGTAACTGTGGGGACATAAAAAAAGGCCTACTTAACAGACTTTGTAAAGCAGAAGGGGTTATTTACAAAGCAGAGGAATATGACATAGATGGACAAAGAAAAAAATATTTGAGGGTCTTCTAAAGGCATTTTTAAATACAGATGGAATAATAATAAGTCTACATTTAAACTGAAAAACCCCTGAAATTGTACCAAGCTGGTTAACCAAAAAGGGAAAATAAAACTGAAAAATGAAAAAGACCCTGAAATAACTTGGAGTATAGTGAACATAACCAAAACATACAATGATAGCAATGTATGCAGATTGTACCAGGAGGAAAATTTAACCATTATGTTGCCCCAGAACCAAAAAAAAGTGACTAAATAAAAGATCAGAAATAATGTCCAGATGTAATCATACATATTAATACGTACTAGGATCATACAAACATGGATGAAAGTGTTGTAAGATCCTTAAATAACTCCTTCCTAATCTTGAAAATGTTTGGTTGTTTCAAAATTCCAGTTGCATGTTCATAAAAAATCTGTTTGTACATTTGAAAAATGAAAAAAATCAGTTATTATAAATTGTCTGAAGATACCAAAAAAAGACACCTCCTAACACACTAACTCACACCCATTCTCTCAAACACTCTTCCTATGTACCTCCTTACTCGTCTATCACCCTCCTTCTGACATTTCCTATATCCAATCGCTCTCTCAGCACCTTCCCCTATGTAACCCCCTGTGCTATAGTGGCAGTGGAATGCCTTGCTTGGGGTGAAATGATTAAAAAAAAAAAAAATATTGAAACCTAGGTTGCAGAAATTACGTATTTACAAATGAAAAAAAAAAATATATATATATATATATATGTGTCTGTGTGTGTGAATAAAGAGACAAGAGGAAAATTTTTCTCAGCCAACTCAATTCATTCTTTAAAGAAATTTATCAAGAAATTTCCTTTTTTTTTAATAAATGACTATTGTTTAAATTGTGATCATATTATTATGGTTTGTGATGAACATATATGCTTTACATCTTCAAAAACATGCGGTCATGAATTTAAGCATATTATTTATTAAAAAAAAATATATCTCTGTAACATTACTCACTTACTTTTGTCTTATCAGACTTTCAATTATAGCACTTTGTGACCTCCACATGTTTTGACTGATCTTTCAACTAACTGATGAATATTCATGAATGTTCTCAAATTTAAAAGCCTTGTTAAACCAATAACATCCTTGGTCTTAAATATAAACATGTGCATCAAAATAAACTCTTACATTTGTCTTGATAAAGTCTTTAAAGGAAGAAATACATTGGCTAAGAATATTTTCTCCTTTTTTATTCATTTTGCTCCCTTTACAGATACATTCTAACTGACGGGTCTGGGCTGATTCATGCAATCATAGTGAAAATCCGGGCAAGGAAAAATGACTTCGTCAGAAATCAAACTAAACAATTCACAAAGAAAGAGAGAAAGAAAAACGAAGAAAACATCCAAATGAATGCAGTAAAAATCTGTTTGTTTATTAATTTTGGGAGAAAAGAGTGGTTATACTCAGAAAGTCCGAACCTGATTTCCTGTTTTCGTTCACGTTCTGTGCCTAATTTCCATTGAAATAGCCGAAAAAATCCGCAAAAATCATAGTTTCTGGAAACGGATGACACTGATGACGTCATCACATTATCAACTAATAAATCTGGGCAATTTTCTCTGTGCCCGGTTTTTTTTCTTACCATCAGCTACGGCCCTATATATCCTTTCACCCCAAGCAAAACAAGAGCCACTAACACACAGGCTATTACTGTGTGTGACAGAATATAAGAAAAACGTTATTAAGGAATAACAATAAAAGAACAGAGTTTCAGAGGACAAATGATAGAATTATATTTTTAATATATTTTTTTTAGTGATTTAAAAGTGCTTTCATCTGTAATATCTATTTTTAGCACACAAAAATAAATACTTTTTTGCAAAGTTAATGTTTCCTTTTTAAGTGTGAAAAGCAGAGTTTAAGAATCCCTTGCTTATATTGTGCCAAACCTTTGATCTAATAAAAAAGTTTTAAATAGAATAACAGGAAAATTAAATACTTTGCATTATATTTAGATGTGTTTTTTTGTTTTAGTAGAATCAGGTTTGTTTTAATAAGCTGAATGCAAAGAAAGATGTAATCTAATACTTCAATAACTATGAAATTAATACATGATTTTGTGGGGATGTGTTTTATCTTTAGTTTGTTTTCTGATAATACACTGTCTTTCAGCTATTCTAACATTTGATGATAATTTTTTGTCTTGTAGTCAAATATGAGTAATGTCAGGGCCAGTTTGTACTATCCACAAACACCCCCCCCCAACAGAGAGGAGCCCTATGGGGGCTCTAGACAGCAAGTACTTTGTGACCCTCACTATCTTATCAACATTTTCTGTTTTCTACCTATGTATTTTTTAACTAATGTTTGCCCAATACTAAGTCCAAGAGCCACTCAAAGTAGAAGGGTTATTATGTGAACATATTAGCATAGAAAAGAACAAGTGTTAAGAGTACAGAGCTGAGGTAGAATTTAAAAGAAACTAGAAACCCAATCCTAAACAGGAAACAAAGGATAAACCTTTACTTCTGTTCAAAAGAAAAGGGAGGAGTGTGAACCAGACAATAGGCAAACTTATTTACATATGGTACAAATTAGTCTAAGCACAACTGGATATTAAAGGATTAAAAATCTTTATGGATTTTGAGGTCATTTTGGGATTTTTTTTAATCCAAATCAATGAATCTTTTTTTTTTAATAATCATTTCACCATAAGCAAGCAGGACCACCACTGGTGCGCAGAGAGTTACAGTGAGAGAAAAAACAAGGTACAGGGGATGTCAAAGAAAAGATGGGAATCAAGGAGATAGACAATGGAAATTGATGTTGCATTTAAAATTTTGGAGTTTGCAGCTAACAAGGAAGCAAGCAAACAAAGAAGAGATCCACAAACAGGAAGTGAGAGAAAAACTTTTTGAGTTGAAGAGACAGTTATATTTAGGTGAATGGTAGAAAAAGAAGAGATAGCTTACTGAGTTTTCATGCTAAGTCTCAAAAAGACTATATAAAACTCACTATTTTGCATCCATGATGTTAAATGTGTCAAAATTCTTCAACACTTTAACAAGAAAAATCTGAAGTTGATGCTAAAAATTGCCACAAAACATTGTTGATATACATGATGTCCATAAAGCCCATATGCACTTTAAAAAATGTTATAAAGTTTAAAGTATAGTTATTGAATAATTCTTTACCACAAAATTTGCAATAATTTTTAGATAAGTAAAAAAATATTATCATTAACATCGTATTACCCTTTGTATTGCTAATGATGGAGGATATGTGGAAACTTAAATAAAATTTCAATAAAACCTTGAAACATAGATTTGCTTCTTTCTAATCCTTTTTACAAATGACTCTTTTTTAAATAACCGCAAAATGAAGGTCATTTTGAATGGGCATGCCTCTTCATCCTACAGCACGAATGCTGGTGTCCCACAGGGCTCTATCCAGGGCCCGACGCTCTTCCTTATTTTCATCAACAACCTCCCAGATGAGATCAGTTACCAAGTAGGCATCTACGCAGACGATACCACAATCTACTCCCGCACCAGTAAGAAACCTGTCGTGGCGGACAGACATAATCTCACTGCTGACATTGAACGGGATCTATACTCTGTGGTGAATTGGGGCAAGAAGTGGCTTGTCAACTTCAATGCGTCTAAGACCAAGCTGTTGTCTGTCAACCATCACAGGCAACCTCTCCTGCCTCCCATAAGCATGGACCAAGCGATTCTCCCTGAGAGCAACACACTACGCCTCCTTGGCCTTACCCTCTCCTCAGACCTCAAATGGAACCACTATATTGATTCCATAGCTAAATCTACTGCTAAGAAGGTTGGGTCACTATGCTGATCCAGGATGTTTTTTCCGCCTGAATCTATTCTGCATATATACAAGTCAACCATCCGTCCGTGCATGGAGTACTGCTGCCATTTATGGTCAGGCGCCCCTGCTGTTCTCCTCAGTGTTCTCAACAGGCTCCAAAGGAGAGTCTGTAATGTGATAGGTACTGATCTGGCGGCTCGACTGCAGCCACTTCCCCACCGTCGAAATGTGGCCTCCCTTTGTCTGTTCTATAAATACTTTCATGGCTTCTGCTCGGACGAACTTAAGTCACTGGTGCCTCCTCAACAGGTGTTTACTCATGCAACCAGACTGGCAACTGGGTCCCACCCATTCACAGTCAGGTTAGTCAAATGCAGACGACAATTCTACTCCTGCAGCTTCTTCTCTCGCACTTCCCGCCTGTGGAACTCTCTCCCATATTCTTGCTTTCCTGACGGCTACAACCTCAAGAAATTTAAATGCAATGTCAATACTCATCTATTAACCACTGGACTCTAGCTCTCTCCCCACCCCCGTATAACCTTCCCTTTCTCTCCACCTATGTATCTGTCATCGCACCTGTATTCTCAGCTTCCTATTGCTCCTTTCTAACTAGTTTGTACTCCTCACTCTTTTCTAATTAATCTTTTTACAGTTATGTAGCCCCCAGCTCATCAGTGGCATTTCTGACTTGCTCGGAGTGAAATGATTAAAAAAAAAAAATTTCTATTGCAAATACAAATGAAGTTGTAAATTTTTTAAAGTGCACACAAACTTTATGGACACCCTGTATTTAAGATAGAATTAATATGTCTCTAATTTGTATTCAGATACATTGCATTTTTTTCCCCATTAAATTGTTGACCTATATTGCCTGAAGACACATTAATGTACATAATTAGGTTACAATAAAATTCGTATTTTATATGAATACGACCTTATGAAAGGGATGTGCGTTGTGGTACAGTTGATATCGGCTCGGAACGAGACACCGGGGAGCCGAGTTCGAATTCCAGTTGAATCCATTGTATTCACTTACGCACAAATACCCTTGGGAAAGGTATTAACCCGTCTCTTCCTTCCAGTTATGGGTTAAATAGCAGGACAGATTGGGTTCTATAGCCTTGGTCGGCAACCAGTCTACCGCAGAAAGCAATGGCAACCTACTGCGGGATAATCTCCTGCCCAGTCAGTCATGTCTCTTTCGAGACATGATCGCCCAAGCATGTATCACGTATGGCACTTCAACTGACTGACCTTATGAAAATTGAGATGTAATAGATGGGGCATATAGTGGTTGGTAGGCAGCACAAGACCCATGCACCATCTGTGAGTAATATTAAAGTCTTTAAAACTTCGAATTACTTTTTTACTATGATGCTAATTTAAAATGGTTTGAATTGGTTGATGAATTTAAAAAAAATGAAAATAATTTCACATTAAGACATAAGGATAATCAACCTGAAAAATGATTGTGTGACATAAAAAGTACTCTTAAAATAAAGAATTCAAAATTTCAAATTTTGTGAACCTGTATAAAGTGAATAAAAACCTTCTCTGCCATACTTACAATGGTTAATAACAAAAAGTCTGAGTTTTATCTGTCATATTGAAAAATTGATTTGAGAATATAAAACCATTTAAGAAAAAACAAGCTTTCAATGATAATGAAAATGTCTGTTCATGACAAGACACTAAATTCAAAGTGTTCAAATTCATCTAATTTTATTTACATTTTTTAGAATAAATTTTAGTTTTGTTATTCTGACTATCCACCATGTTGCAATACTTAACTATCTTCACAAATAGTGTATTTTACCAAGACAAATATCTTTTTTAAAAATTCTTTAATATTTTCACTATTTCCAATCAATTTATATTTTTTCTCTTGGTTAAGCTAAAGTTATATTGTCTGTTCAAATCTAAGTTATAAAACATTTCCTTATTTTTTTTTGGTATATCTTTAGAAAATATTTTAGCAGGGGAGGGGAGACAGGCATTGCTGTAGCCACTACAAATGATTGTTATAGTTTTTGCATCGCACAAAGCTAAGTGACATGTTTCTTACATGTCGAAAACTGAACCATTCGGCCAAATGACTTTTTCTCCAAGAGGTTTATGCAATTCAAATTCTAAGATATTTGGAGCCAAACTTAATGTTCAAAGCCATCAAATAAAAAACCAATAAAATAGAAAAAATAAAAATTCCCCCAGGCTTCACTTCAGCCACTCTCCATGGTGCCACAAAAGGGATGTAATACATTTAAGGGTCAACTAGTGGTTTTCAACTTTTAATGCTCTTGTACTCTCTCATTCACAAACTCACATTATATATAACACACATAGATACACACACACACATTTTATACAGCAAATAAATGACTAGAGAAATATTATCAAAGCAAGACCAGTCTGTGGACTTTCAAAAAAAATTCTTTTGGTCGGTCATTGTCTGATGTTTTCTTAACATGCTGAAGTATAATAATTATTGACAGTTTCTCAAAATTAACTTTTCAAAAATAAATTTTTTCTCAAATTAAGGAGAAAAAATATCAAAAGAATATTAAAATTTATGATCAATGGTTTCATCAAGATTTCATGTAATAAACCCAACAGTATTTCATAAAATATTTAAATAAAAATTTTAAAGAAAAATGTACTTTTTCATTAGCTTAAACAGCACGGGTCATTCAATAATAATGGTAAGATAGTTGTTTCTATACAGGTAACATTCAGCATTCAGTGACTGGACAGTTAGTGTTGCTGTCAGATGAAATTTATTAAATATTTTTTTCTTAAAACAGTTTTTCCAGATAACAGAGTTCTCACATCTGCTGCTATTGCTTTTAATAGTATTGATAAGAGTCTCCTTACTAACATTTTGATTATAGATAGTTTAGAAAAAATCAACATTTTCATTCTATCATCCATTATAATTACATGCGATATTCATTTTAGTCATTGCTGCTTTTGAAAGTCTTCATGTGATGTAGTTTTTCTCATTTGTAAAGTTTCTTGGTTTGTGATTATGTAGTGCCACTCATGGTGCAGTGGATATCAACTCGGATCGACAAGTCGGGGAGCTGAGTTCAAATTCCAGTTGAATTCCTTGCATTCACTTACACACAAATACCCTTGAAGGAAGGTATTAATCCATCTCTTCCCTCCAGTTATGGGTTAAATAACAGGACAAATTGGGTTCTATAGCCTTGGTCAGTCTACTGCAGAAAGTAATGGCAACCTACTGCAGAATAATCTTTTGCCCAGTCAGTCATGTCACATTTGAGACATGATCGCCCAAAGCATGTATCACGTATGGCACTTAACTGAGTGCCACTCTATAATCAGATGATGCATTGTCTTCTTCCAAAACTAAAAATGCTAAACTTTGATTTGCTTAACCCTCTAGCATCCAACACACTCAAACCTGTCCCATAAACAAATGAGTAATTTTACTTGGAGCGGGTGCTGAAAAGTTCTCTTCATAAAATCAAACACTTCCAAAACATCAGTATTCTAACATCAATTTAGGAAGTGGATCAGCCAAAAACTTTTCTTCGCCCAACCTCATATTACAAATCTTCAGAACTCATTGATCTCAATTTGAACAAGAAGGAGGGAAAAGATAAATAAAAAATTTAAAAAATAAATAGTACAACAGCGTTTTTCCCCCCTCAACATAGTTACCAAAATCTGCACTTGGTTGTTTAAGTGGGTTGGCCAAGAATTTTCAGCACTCCTCTTCATCGTAGAAATTTTCAGGATTTATTTCTCTAAATTTAAAAAAAAATTTAAAAAAATGAAAAGTTAGTTATCTTTTTCTGAAGCTTCAAGAGAATAAACAGGAAGTGGATGCAACTTGCACTTGGAAGAATGTTGACACATTAAATTGGTATAGTTTTTTTTATTTTTTTATTTTGCCATCTTTCTAGACTCAAGCAAAATATTCTCCATTGACTAAAATTGCATGTCATTTTTGTCAATCAATATTTAAATAACAGTATAGAAATTTTTTACATTTTAATTCTTGCTGCTTTTTATTACAAATCTTTGACTGTTGTCATATTACTATAAATAATCCACACATATTCTATAAGAATTATCTGTTATCTTTGAGATTCTGCATTTTTATGACAGTACCTAAATAATTAGGCCATGAAGGCCAACCAACAGAATAATAATAGTAATATTAACCATACTTTTTGCATACACTGACCAAACAACCAGTGCTAACTTCAGGCAAACATTACCAAGTCTTTCCAATAAAACAGTTTTTTTTTGGAAAATAGGTTTTGCAAGTCCAGTAATTGTTATTGCTTTTTCCAGCATTGATGATGGGGGCCTCTTTCTTTACCATTTTGCTTGAAGTAGTGTGGCATGTCAGCATCTTTATTATGCCATCATCATTTTCTCTTCAAGTTAATTCTGATATTTGTTTTAATTGTTGCAGCTATTGAAAGTCTTAAAGTGATGTGGTTTCTCTTAATTGGTACAGTCCTTTTTGATTCTATAATACCAGCCTACATGGTTCAAAGAAGGGTGGTCTTTGCTAAGACCATCAGACTCCATTTGCTCAAAACCATTTTTAGCCATTTAGTTGAGAAATCAGTTGTATACAACTGACAGTTTAGATATTTCTGAACAAGTTTTGTACCATTCATGATGCTTATATGAAAGTCTCAATCTGACAAGGCTTTTTAAGAGCTTCATGTTTGTTTTTTAGCAGCATATCAACTTCTTACCATTAGTAATTTCTGTGACAAAAATGTATTTCTGGTATTTTTTTTCCTTAAAGTAATGTATTGCTAGTAATTTTTAGTTTATAAAAATGTATTGTTGATAATTATTTTTTTTTATTATGAAAATGTTTTGCCGAGAAATTATACTATAAATGTTTTTATATTTTTATTGTGCTTTGGCTACACCTTGGGGGTTAACCATTTGCCATAGCTGGGACCCTAACAGGGGCTACCACCTTGGATTCACATCACATCTCCACAGGGAGACAGGTAAATACTTAAATGGTAAATGATAGATTTTGTTCGTTTTACGTTGAACTTTTGTTGAAGTTATATTTTGGAATACAATTTAAGAAATTGTAAGATATATGAATTAATGTCATGAAAGAGTGGCTTGGTTAGTTGATTTTGTTTAGTAACTTAACCTCTAGAGGTCATTTAATGCCAAAATCTAAACATTTTGAACAATTTTATAGCTTCAACTAAATATATTTTGAATGAAATTGTATGCCTTCAACTTCAGAAAGTATACTGTTGGTATTTTTTTTTAATATAAAAATGTATTTTTATACTTTCATTGTGTTTGCTTTTGATGAGGTGGGGGGGTCACTATTTGCTCATAGCTCAGACCTGATCAGAATGGACCTGGAAACAACAGCAATTAAGAGGTGGTTCTAAACTCCTCAAAACCTCCAATGTCCCAATTAGAGGCCTTGTTGCCAGATTTTAAGTACATGACTCAAGTTTTTAAGCAAATATTTTAGTTTCATAACAATTTGCAGTTATGAGTGAAACAACTAACACAAGCTATAAGTCAATTTTGATATCTTTATTTTAGTCATTTTAATATCTTTTTCATTTCTCTAACAAATATATGTAGCTATGCTGTAAATTTATAAGAAATACAATATACACATGTAGTATTAGATATAAAGTATCTGAAGTATCAAGAAGAAGTATTGTTATTTATTACTTTTGCTACTATTTCGAATATTAGCTTATATTAGTTACTATTTCTTTCATGTTAATTCTGTTGCTTTAGAAATAAACAAGCCACTGGCTTATTTTTTTTATTTCCAATCTGTGCTGCTTACTTAATGATCTGAGAGTGACAATCAGGAGTTGTGATAAAAAGCAACAAAAAATAAGATGGAAGCAATAGTAATCGATGAAGTGATAAGGAGTCATGATGTTCATCTTTGCTGCGAGACATTCTTTGAAAAGAATCTGAAAGGAGGAGCTGAAAACATATCTTACAGGCATACCCAACAAACTGATGCCTCTTTTTAAAAGGTGGATGGATTTGCAGGTCAGTTCAAAGTGTTGCATAAAAAACATCTCCATCAACTATTTACAAAATTTATACAACTCATTTCTTATTTAAAAAATAAAAATAAAAAAACACAATTATTTAAATATTTGTCTATATCTCTGATATGAAATAGTATTTATGTTATTTTGACTATTATCTTCATCTTTGTTGCCATTTGTTCAACGTTTCAGCCATTGTGCACTCTGACCTTCTTCAGGTGCTAGGAATTTCAAATCGAACCCTTTATTACAATCATTAAGGTATATGAACTCCATTCCTTGCATAGTAGTGCCTCTTCTGGTAGTCATGAGTTATCTCCCTCTAACCCTGTAAGTTATTTGCTCACCACTGCTGTAGCTTGGTACTGAACTCATAACTCTTTGGGTCAAGTCACAGTAACTAACCAACATCTATATCCACTGGACCATGTGTTTCTTGACTTGACCCAAAGAGTTATGAGTTCAATACCAGGTTACAGCAGTGGTGAGCAAATAACTTACAGGGTTAGAGGGAGATAACATAACTACAAGAAGAGGCACTACTATACAAGGAATGGAGTTCATATACCCCAGTGATTGTAATAAAGGGTTCGATTTGAAATTCCTAACACCTGAAGAAGGCTGAAGTGCACAACAGCCGAAACATCATACAAATGGCAACAAAGATGAGAAGAATAGTCCAAATAATGTAAATACTGTAATTATTTAAATATTTGCATCTTTTGCTTTACTTTTTTTGTTTGTTAAATGTTCACCTAATATAAGGCCCAAGAGCTACTCAAGGTAGAGGGCGACTGAATGAGGCTGTTGTATGAACATAATAGAAAGAAATGCAGACTATGTGGATATGTAAAATAGATAATGGTCAATCCTAGACTTGAAGTGGTTAAGATTGTAGTGAAAAAGTCTGTAACTGTATAATCTCATGTTATCATTGCTAATGACACTACACACTTTAAGTACATTAACTAAGAAGAAAATTTTGTTATAAATAAATATTAGGAGATAATGCCAAAATACACTACTGCACTTAATGCAAGGAAGGACTCAACACCCTAGGAGTTATTATTGTACAAACTAAACAGCTTATATTAAAAAAATACCATTCATCACTTTAGATACTATCTTGATGTGTATATATTTAATATGCATATATTAAAAAAAACAAAATCCTTTTTAATGAAGCCTTGCTCCTAACCATGAACTATTAACTTTAAACTTTCTACTTTCCAAAGAATATCAGGATATAGACAAAGGAATTCTAACTACCATACAGATACAATATTGTTCCTAAAAATGGCCAACAATGTGAAATTTTGATCTCAGTATATAATACCTTATTTGAAAATTGGAAAAAATGGAATTAAAAAATTAAACAGACAGATCTTCTTGGTTCTTTTTGGTCAACCTGGTTTAGATAAACCTGCTTAAATATACTTGATTCAAAATAAATATTTTACACATAAAAATATTTCTTTTTTTTTCTCAATCATTGGACATAGATTGATTTATAAATGTATGCACCAGTCATTGATGAGAAACATTTTAAATTTTAAACAAGAAACAGTTTAAATTTTAAATTTAAACTTGGATTTTAAAGAATTTTTTAAAAGCATAAAAAGAAAGAAAAAAATAGAAAATCACAGCAAATTCCAGTTCACCAAATAAATATTTCAAGTTCAAAAGAATATAAGCAAACTTAAGACAGAATAATATAAAAAAAAAAATACAATTCTCAAATTTAAAACATACTATTGAAGACCAGATGCTGCCCACCCACAATTCCCTCTCCCCAAAAAGCTATTTCTTAGGTCATCTATGTGAAGTTTAGATGCCAGGTAGACTTAGATGCTGTAGACAACCAATACCTGTACCTCAATCTAACTATATAATACTGTAATATTATAGAGTTAGTTGCTCCATATGATAATAAATATAGTAATATAAATAAATAATGTAGTAATAAAATAATAAATATTGCAATAATACTATAGTAATGAACAAATATAGTAATAATACATAATATAATATATCCTAATATACACACATAATAAATATCATAATAAATCTAAACTTATTTATAAATGGAACTTTGTCTGTGTGTGTGTGTGTCCGTTACCTATAGACTCCAAAACGGCTGAACCGATTTACATAAAAATTTACACAGTTGTACTATAAGTGTCTGCAAGTGTTCTTAGCTAGGTTTTGTGTCAAGGTACCCCGATAAATATCGAAAATCAATAATCGAAAAAATCGGGTTATAGAAGGAGTGGTCCGATTTTAATAAAATTTGATACACTCATAGACAAAGACATAAGAAACGATATGCAAAACTTTCAAGATTGCAGTTGCTACAATAGTGCAGAAAATCGATAATATATATAAAAGGCAAGATGTTTGTGTGTGTTTATCTACCTGTATGTCTGTAGTTTTTTCAGCCCTTTTATTTTAGTTTTTGCTTCGGGTTTGGCTCTAAGTAGGTATAATTGTAGTTCTTAGTCTCAGCCATGATACCATTTACTCAGAGGACTTATTTAGCCTTCAAAATTCAGTTTACAATGAAAAAAGCTTATTTGATATCGATACCAGGAAATCAAAATTTGACTTACAACCATTCATTTTGCTTTCAGTGTCCGGTTTCGCTTTAACTGAAAACAACTATTGCTTTTTAGTCTTTCACGCCAACGTCCAAAGAGTCTGAGCTCCAGGACCATGGATTAGTTTTAAAGCTTTCATTACACCCAAGCAACGCCGGGCTATACTGCTAGTAATATAATTATGCAATGATATAAATATAGTAGAAATATATAATACAGTAAGGGTGTTGGTTCAAATACCATTTTTTTGCAATTATTGTACTCACTAGGTGCATAAGTTATGTAAAAGACTGAATGGTAGATGATACAATATGAATTTCAAATGCTAAACTTGCCTGTACCTACCAGTAGCAAATAATGAAAACAAAAAGGTTGAGCTTGATAATGTTGAGTCTGACGTTTTTGATCAGTCTTGCTATCTTAGTGGCATTAACTGCAGGTGAAGGTGCAGAAGCAAGTTTAATATCCCATGTAAGATCAGGTTGGTAAAAATTTAAGGAACTTTTGGCTCCTCTAGCATCTTGAGTATTTTTTACACAGGATGAGAAGAAAGCTATATGCAGCTTACATTAGAAGTGTTATGCTGTATGGTAGTGAAACCTGGCCGTTTAAAAGAAGTTGATATTAGTAGAATTGCTCTGACATGCAAATGGTATGGCAGATATGCAATGTCAATCTTAGATATAGAAAATCATCAGAGGAATTAAGAAATAGGCTAGGTATTACCAATAAAACAGATATTATACATCAAACAAGATTTAGATGGTTTGGGCATGTTGAGAGAATGAATATAGAAAACCTGGTCAGCAACTGTAGGTTTATTGAGGTCGACGGCTAAAGAGGGATAGGTAGACCATGTGAAACATGGACCCAGCTTTTCAAAGACATTTTAAGAAAGTTGAGATTGCAGGCAAACCTTACACAAAATTGAGTAGCCTGGAAAAGTGCCATCAAGAAAACCCCATCCAACCCATACTTGCATGGAAAAAGACTTTAAACGATGATGACAGTAATAACTAAAGTAATAATAATACAGTAATAAAATTAAATAAAGTAATAATAATATAGTAATATAAATAAACTAAAAATTATACAGTAACATAATAATAACAAATAATATGATAATAAATATAATATAGTAATAAATAAGGTGTTGCTTAATATGCCATCAAATATGGTAAGTCCTTCATTATAGTCAGTTTACCATCACATCAATAATATATCACAGATCCATGAACTCAGAAATAATAATCCTAATCCATAAAAATTCTGTATATGGAATAACATTTTAATCCACATGTAATCTTTCTAATCTTCTAATGCTGTTTTACAAGTTAATCAGATATACATCACAAAACACATCCATATTATTGAAAGCCAGCAAAGGGTTTCTATCTCTCGTGTCAGTTTCTCAATAGACAGACAAGCAAAGAAGGAAGTGAAATAAAAATAGCAAAGGCAAGAAAAGAAAAATTTAAATTTAGTAAAAACATCTTTTTTTTTAATTTTTTTTCTTTTCTATTTTTCTTTTACTAAAGTAAAGCCTCAGACATCATTCCAACCTGCTGTGTGTAATGCATTATCACCATTCTTTACAAGATATGGAGGAAGGAGAGGTTGTAGGGAGAAGGTTTAAAAAATCAATATAATGTTGGCAAACACAAAAATTTTGCTTGTTTTTAAATTGAAACAAAGAAATTTTGTTGTTGCACAGTCAGTTGTAATTTATTTTAGAATGTATATATGTAAGAGGGTGCAGTAAAATTCTACCAGACTCTCTCATATATATATATATATATATATAAGTTGCATTTTTGTGTCTCTGACAAAGATAAATTTGTCAATACTGATGGTGGACATACCACAATTCACCAAGATAGCTGATTTTACATCTCTTAGACCATATCTCCATAAGGACCATTTAAACCAACATCAAAATTTACCAAATATATATATATCTGGTATTAAGTTGTTATGATACTTAGTCCCAATTGGAGTAGATAGACTAAACTATCGCCCGGTTCACACTCCACCCACATCTATTGAACAGGTGAAGAGGCTCACCCCTTGTTCAGGATGTGGTTTCCGACTTTCTCTTTTCCAATCTTTTCACTCTTACGTAGCCCCCTGTGCTTCAGTGGTGTTACCGCCTTGCTCGGGGTAATATGATTTAAAAAAAAAAAAATTGCTGCTCTTTTAGTGGTTTTTTGGTGCATTTTGATAGGCAGGTTTTTTTTGTTAAAGTGCTGTCTCTCTCTCTCTATATATATACATATATATACATATATGTTTCTTTTCTTTTTTTTCAGTGTCTTGATTACACAGACAGTCACACTGTTTAAATAATAAATCTACTCAATCATTGATATTCCCAAGATAATATTAAGGGTAGTAAGAAATATATTACTTCAAGCGTTATTATAGTGGATACTCATATTTGAAATAGATGCCGCATTTTTATTCTAAACAGTGTGGATTATGCCTATTGGTCTGTGCATTTAAGAAATCTCAGTAAAAGAAATGATAAAAATGTAAGATCAAAAATAAATCTATTATATTAAACATGTTAAAAACGAAGCAACCGGTTTCACTCCCACTTTTCAGACCTCATCAAAAGATTAACTTAAATTAAAATACATTATGGAATGAATGAAGGGCAGGGAAGAGAAAGGAAAAAAAATATAATGTGAAAGGGAAAGAAGTGCTAAAGGCTAATGATAGCAAATCCCAGCAAACATTCACACTGTTTACAGAGAGAAGGTTTTTCAGTCATGAATTGAATTCTTGGCTGCTGGCGTCCATAGACACCATATATAACACATTAAAATCTCCTCTTCATGCACCAATAGCTTAAAGGTAGAATCCCTGAGTGATGCCAAATCAGTCAGTTTCTTCTTCTTCTATGTGCCCTGCCCCTTCAGGACGTAGGCGATCATGGTTTTCCACTTCTCCCTTTCCATGGTGACTCTTAGCACGCCTTCTCCTGTTACACCATACAACCCTTGTTCCATCATCCACCTGATTATGTCCTTCAAATATGTTATCCATTGCTTTCCCCTGTCTCTTTTTCCCTGTATCTGGCCTGTTAGTATCAGGTTCTCCAAGCCTTCCTTCCTTGTTGCATGTCCCAGGAACTTCAACTGTCTCTATCCCAGCTAAAAGCAATCAGATGTCTAGTCACACTGATGAGCTGATATACAGCAAAACAGGCTTGTATGTGGACAACTATATATATATATATATCCGAGTGAGAACAGAACGAGGAAAGAAAAATTTTTTCCATCCAAAACATTAATTTAAAACATTGCTCGATATATGATGTACAGAGCTGTGAATATTTATTATAAATTGTGTTAGAACATGTACATATATAGAAAAAGTTATGTACATGTTCTAAAACATAATTTATAATAAATATATATATATATATATAAAAATTTATGTTTCAACGTTATTTTTAATAGACATTCATATTTGAGAAGTTGCTCAGTTTTTATTATTAAACATTATATTTATTTATTTACATCTACCAGCATGAATATTTCAGAAATCTTGTTAGAAAAATATGTGCCCTCAAGCAGTATTCGATTAGATCTAATATGTATAATCCTTGAACTTCCAGATCAAACAAGATTTCTTGAATAATCAGACCAGTAAATGTAAATAAATAAATTTTGTAATAGTAAAAACAAAGCATCTACTCAAATATAAGTGTTAATTAAAAATAATGTTTAAACAAATGAATTAAAAATATGTTGAATTTAACCCATTTCCTATATATATATATATATATATATTTCAGTCAAGTGCTATCTGTGATATGCACTTAACCAATCTTTATTTTTTTAGTCCATAATGAACCAGGCAGAAGATTTTCCTGCAGTAGGTAGCCATTTCTTTCTGTGGTAGACTGATTGCTAACCAAAGCTACAGAACCCAGTCTATTCTGCTATTCAATCCATAGCTGGAAGGAGAAAAGATGGATTAATACTTTTCCCAAGGGTGTTTGCATATAAGTGGACGCAACAGATTTAACTGGAAGTCAAACACACATCCTTTAATATATATATATATATATATATATAGGAAAAACTACTAAAAAGTTCTAAGTTTAAAAATGTATTTTTTTGACAGTATTTATTTATTTTTATTATTATATATATATATCTTTGATATTTCAGACCAGCCTCGGTCTTTCATCAGAAACAAATGATTTTAAAATTTAATATTTAAACTAGAAGCATTCATCATGAGGAGCGTCTGTCACAAGATGTTTACATCACGTGACATAGAAAGCGATGTAAACATCTCGCGACAGACGCTCCTCATGATGAACGCTTCTAGTTTAAAATTTAAATTTTAAAATCATTTGTTTCTGATGAAAGGCCGAGGCTGGTCTGAAATATCAAATATATATATATATATATATATATATATATATATATATATATATATATATAATAATAGAAATAAATAAATACTGTAAAAAAATACATTTTTAAACTTAGAACTTTTTAGTAGTTTTTCCTATACATATTAAGACATTATACGTGGATTATCATTATATATATATATATATATATATATATATATATATATCTCTATAAATTCAAATAAAACTTATCGGGGAAATAACCATTTTCAACATGTCATTTTAAGGCATGCATTCTTCAACCCCTTATAAACAAAGAATAATGCAAATAAATCTCAAAGGAACAAAAGATTAATGTGAAAGAAATTAGCCCCAACTCCCCACAAATACTTTTTGGGTATTTCTTTGAATATTTGTAATAAGCTAAAAAGGGAAAACATTACTTGTCCTTAAAATGATTATATATTTAAAATTCTTTTTCTGAACCTTTTCTAAAAATAGTAAAATATTTAGCTTGGTGTTTTTGAGAATGGCAAAAACATGTCTTACCAGTTATAAAAGTAGGTTCCTATTTGTCTGCTTATTCTAAAATTATTCTCTACAAGCCAAAAACATGGCAGAATCCTCCCAACACTACTTAAAGAGAACTACACATGCAGGAAAGTGTGAATGTCAGCTAATGCTTGTTCATAAATAAGGTGTGTTCTGAATTTTACCTTTTTATCCTTTGCATTTCAGCAATATAGAGAAAGATGTAGATTCAGTTTTGCTGGATTATATCTAATATAGTACTTCGACCATAAAATTTTACAGACCTGCTAGACTATAAATTTTAAGACGGGGCGGGGGTAGACAATGAAACCCAGGAAATATACAGTATTAAAAGTCGTACTCCAAGAATAATTCTTTTCTTAAATCATAACCCAAAAAATGCTATTCATCCTCAATCTGGAATAGCAACACTTTCCTACTTAGCAACAACACCTTTTCAAGCCCACCCACATATTTATCTTTAATCTAATCCTATTTATATAAAATATTTTACAAGTATAAGCCAGATAATTTAAGGTACAGAGAGATTTATTTCCTGGTTTACTTCCAACTTGATAAGATTTTGACTACAAGATTCATCATACATAAACAAAACTTTCTACTTTTGATGTAAAGTAATCATTCATCAAGTAACGACAAATGATTTTACAAGTACAGTTTTTTTTTTTTTTTTAAATAATTTAAGAAGAAATGTTTGTTTTTCTTTTGAGCTCAGCATCACAATATCCTGGGTAGGACTGTAGTCTGCCTACACTGTTCTTCTGCAACTTGATAATTCTTGCAAGCGCTATAATTCCACATTAATAGCACCAATCTGACACTTAGCCTCTGTATTCCAGAACAAGGCATCAGCCTGAGTGAAGTGGAATTGGTTCTCACTGCATGAAGATAATCTTCAGAGAAGGTTTAAGTCTTAACGCAAGAAATACAAAAACTAAAAAGAAAGAAAAAAATTGTATTCGTCTTCAGTGAAAGTTTTAGCAGCCTAAGAAGTGTATTCAAAGACAGAATAAGCAAGCAGATCCTGAATAAAAACTATTGAATATTCTGGCAGTTGCAATCCATTTGCAAATAAAAGACACCATGGTGATTTTTTTTAAAGAAAGAAAAAAATTTAAAAGATTTTGTTTTAAATTTTAAAAATAAAATACAAAATGTAAAAGTGAATGGATGTTGAAGATATAGATGAAAAAAAAATATTCATATGCTTCATAAAATTTAAATAATTGAAATAAAAAATTTGGATGAAAGTATCACATAGTGAAAGAAAAAGAAATTACTTTGCACATATAATTTGTGAATGTGTATTCTTCCAATATCTATGTCAATTTAAAAATCAGGATACTTTATTTATATGAATATATTGGTCCTAAATATGTAAATTTTAATAGAAATAGTTCTTGAGGTTTCTGTCTAGAAATTTGATTCGTTTTCTTACAACTATTTTATACAAGTTTTATAAGTGCAGAGAAATAAAAAAACCATTAAGTATCTAAAAAATCTATATCAAATATTTGGAAATGAGAAATTTACAATATTATAGGTCATATTATTTGAATTAAGATGTTAATCTAAGATGTTATATTCTTGAACTGTCCATTGCATTCTCCTTCAGGTATTTCATGTCATACTTAATATTCTGATCAGAATATCAAACTGAACGATCAACTTTGCAAGGCACTGAAAAAAGTCCTCAGTAGACCTAGCATAGATATGAGTCCCATATTTGAGTCTCTGATTAACAAAGGAAGGACACACAGACAAAAACTTTCACAATTAAGTTTAAGGATACAAAATTAGAACACTGGATTATACAAGTGGTGCATTCTCCTTTTTCTTCTTATTCTTCTTCTTCATGTGCCGTGTCCCTTCAGGACATAGGCAATCATGGACTTCCACTTGGCTCTGTCTCTTGTCGCTCTCAGTAATTTTTCTCTTGGTATCTCTTCCAAGCTCTACTTCATCAACCATTTGCTCAGACCTAACAAGTACATCTCGTGCTGCTTTCCCCTGTCTCTTCTTCCATTTATCCAACCTGTGAGTATCAAGTTCTCCAGGCCCTCCCTCCTCATTACATGTCCCAGAAACCTCATTTGTCTCTTCCTGATATTCATTATCAGTTTTCTTCTTGTTTGCATCGTTTCCAACACCTCATCATTTAACACATGCTCTGTCCATGGTATTCTCAGCATCCTTCTGTAAAACTACATTTCTGCTGCCCCAAGCCTCTCCTTCATCTTTGCTGAGTAAATTAAAGCATTGATTGAAGTATTTCTTGTTCCTTTGGAATAGTGAATCAAAAAGTTCAATTTTCTGGATCAGTACAAAAAAATAGAAAAATGATACTGAAGGTAAATTGAGTTGAGTATTAACTGATATGAAATATCATCTAAGCATGCAAAATGGAATACAAGCATTTAGAGAGTAGACTGAACAAATGGTTTGTTTCAGAATTCTGAGAAGGTCACTGAGTACAACAACAGATGCCTGAAGGTACAAAGGCTAAAACGTGAGTATAACAACCAAGATGAGCATGATGGATGGAAGAGCAAGACATGTAATTAACTTTAGAAATAAAGAAATTTAGAAACAGACATGTGATAATTTAAATGCATTAAAAACATTGAAAATAATGTCTATTAAAATTATTTTGAAACGCTTCAAGTGAAGAAATGAATTCAGATAAATATCAACTTAAATCGGAAATATTTATATGAAATTACTAAGGGTAATTAAATAATCTTTGCAATGATTTAAGCCAAAGATATTTTCATCTCAAAAATAGTAAATACTAATTGTTTAATTTGTTTTCTACAGTTTATCAACCCATTGCAAGTTATTTAAAGCCTGAAAATATTTTTAGATTGTAAGAAATGTGGTGGGGTAGGATAATAAGCTTCAGTTCTATACTCCTAATGCTTATTCTTTTCTGTACTAACATAAGTCCACGCAGCAACCCTCTACCATGAGTAGCTCTTTGGGTGTGTCTTGGATGAAGATTAGTGTTAAAAAAAAGTGATGAACCCATACCAAGGAGAGAAGAGGTGAATTCATAATTTTTCCAAGGGTATTTGCACACAAGATAATTTTTTTTTTTTAATCATTTCACCCCAAGCAAGGCATTCCATTGCCACTATTGTGCTTGGGGCTACATAAGGAGAGGTAAATAGGAAGAGTGGTTAGATAGAGGAAATGTCAGAAGGGGGGTGATAGATAGTTGGGTGGGTGGGAAGAGTGTTTGAAAGAATGAAAGTTAGTTTGTTAGGAGGTGTCTATTGACCTTACATTTAAACTCCTGGAGATTGTAGCCATTGGGGGAGCAGTCATGTGGAAGAGAATTCCACAGTCGGGAAGTGCGAGAAAAGAAACTGTTGGAGTAGAAGTTGCAGTTGCATTTTATCAGTTTCACTGTAAAAGGCTGGGATCTAGTTGCTAATCTAGTATCTCATGCAAATTCGAACCTAGGGGGCACCAGTGATATAATGATTTCAATGAGAATTGGAACTCAGTTCTCCAATTAACAATTCTGAGTCATTATCCATTACACCACCTCCACATCTAAGGTTACAACACCTTATATTAGTAAATACTAAAGAACACTAATAAAATATAATGTAATTATAACTTTCTCCAACAGTTTAAACAGAAAAGTTCAGCTATATCAAATATTGTTCTGATCACTGGACTTCTTTAACACATTTCAGCTACTTCATTCTTTAGCCTAAGAGAGGCGTATTCTTTCTTTCATATCACAAGTCCTTTCAGAATTTTGGTGCTTTTGCATCTTCACAAATTCTTGTTATTTTTATTTTATTTTTTTTTTTAACTTTCTTCAGTTTTCTTCCTGAATATTCTATAATGGGACTTACACTTAACCAAAATGCCAGGTAATATTCATATATATCACCCATCACTAAAAAAATGATGAGAAAATGGTTGGTTTCCTGTACAGCTCCTCCTGCTCTCTACCTTTACAAGAGCCAGATCAGGCTGAAAACGAAGTACTGTTACTGTATATATGCACAGGAGCTATTCAATCTTCACTTTCCAGTCTCAATAGAGTTCAAAAGAGTTTGCATTTTTGTGGGTTATGAATTAATTTCTATTCTACAACACCATTTCCAAGAGACAAAACATCACAAACCTCGGGCTGCTCTACCACTATTTCCATGGAAAATGTTCAGACACACTTATTCTTTATTTCCCCCAGATTCAACCTTCATGGCTAAGATTCATCATATCACGCTCATTATAGCAAACCACTCTCTTTCCCTCTGTATTCTATTATTGAAAAGTAAGTTCTACTTAAGCAGCTTCTTCCCATGAACCACTGCTCATGATGTTTTCCCAATCACGACCATTTTAATCTATTCAGGACTAGGGTTATCTTCCTCACATATTTGCATAAACTGTGCCTGTTATATTGTACCCCTCTATCACAAGTGGCTCTCGGGTCTAGAACATTTAAAAATCAGTGTTATCTGACCATCTTCTTGTTAAGATTATGTCTACCAACAATAAATCCTGGTAGGTCATCCATTTCTCTTTGAATCAATTTGCTATATTGGTTGAATAAACCTTAATCAGAAAACATGACTTAGTCAAACTCCATTTTTGTATTTAGGACCTATTAGCATGCAGGCTGTTTAGTCTCATTAGTATTTACAAATTATGAGAATACCTTCCCCATGTAAATTGTAGTGTATTACATTAAAAAAGAACTTTCTTTATTAAAGTAAAAGAAAAAAAAATAGACATGTAGTAAAAACAGTAAACAGTAGATTACCTGAAATGTTATGTTAACCGCAAAAAGTTGAAAGGTTATGTTACCTTCATATGTCCCAGTTTCTATGCCCTTACAATATCTTCATTTTGTAACCAGTCTTTTAGTGGCTATTAGGCCTTGTATTGGGTGAACAATAGTTGAAAATAAAGACTGTTAGTTAAGTTAATCAGTTTTCAAAATTATAAACAAAGCTTAACTATTTGTCTATATTTCTGAGATGAGACACTGCTTAAGGAGACATGGCCCAGTGGCTATAGACATTGATAAGTTCCTGACTTGACTCTTAGAGTTGTGAGTTCAATACTAGTCTACAGCAGTGGTGAACAGGGGTAGAGGGAGATAACTAATGACTTCCAATCAAGGTTTTATGCAAGGAATAGAGTTCACATACCCTAGTGATTGTAATAAAGGGTTCAGTTCGAAATTCCTAGCACCTGAAGAAGGCTGGAACGTACAACGGCCAAAACATCATACAAATGGCAACAAAGATGAAGACAAAAGTTCAAATAATTTAAATACTGTATAGCTCAACTATATCAATGTGAGACTTCCAATTTTAATTCTTAAATAGGAAGAAAAATAGGTTTTAAAAATTCATGACTTGTCAGATTAGATTTTATATTGAGCCCTTGATTTGACATAATGTTTTGCCAGTTTTAAATCAATCATCTAAAAAGCTTAAGTGAAGCTTACAATATATGAAAAAGAACCAAGGTAATGACTATTATAACAGATGTATTTATTTGCTCCCGTAGAATTTTCTTTGCTCAGGGAAAGAGAACTGACCAGCAACCAGCCCAGAGATTAACTCCAAAGAGTCACAAGGTTTTGATAAAGATCAAGGGATGCAAGCGATTTAACTGTGAAATCTTAAGTGGTTGTCTCTTATTCCAGTGATTGCTTAATGCAGATGGAAAGCTTCTAATGGACCTGCTACCATACTGCTAAACATTGATATTTTATATATTTTGTAGTACCACCAGTGATAAAGCAATGGTTTCTTTCATTAATCTCACCATGTTTGTAGCGGACAGCCAAAACAGCAGCATCAATAGTTATGATGATGATATAGCAACAGAAGGTTCTTGGACAGAGAAACTAAACCCCTATTAACAGAAAGCAAGCAAGAAGTGTACTTACTACTTCATGTGCTATGTTCCTTAGCAACATAAGTTATCATAGACTTCCACTTGCCTCTGTTCCTTGTCGTTCTTAATATTTTTCTTCTTGGTATCACTCCCAAGCCCAACTCTGCCATCTCTTTATACAAGCCCAGCAAATATTCCTTGAGCAGCTTTTCTGTCTCTTTTTCTATCTATCTGTCCTTTGAGTATTAAATTCCCCAAAACCTTCCTTCCTCATTACATGTCCCAAAAACCTCAGCTGTCTCTTCCTGATGCTAAGTATAAGTTTTCTTCACGCTTGCATCCCCTTCAACACCATGTCATTGCTCACATGCTATCCTCAGCATCCTTCTGTAAAACCACATTCGTGTTGCTTCAGACCTCTCCTTCATCTTTGAAGAGATCGTCCAACATTTGGTGCCATATAGAAGGACAGATATCACATAGCAATCTAACACTCTTGTCTTTGTTTCTAATGAGTTCTTCCTGTCTATTTAACCTAATTATCTGTGGTAGACAAGTTCTACCTGTTGACAGTGAAATCCACAGTTCATTCATCCATGTGCCATCAGGATGTTGCTCGTCACAATTTCCTGTCTCTTGTTGTTGTTAGCAATTTTTTTCTCTTTGTTATCTTTCCAAATCCTTGTTTTGCTAACCCTGTATTCTGTCAAGTCTTAATTTGTGAACTTTTTGCCTTATTACTTTTGCTTTGCCTTGCATATATTGTTTGTTTACTTTGTATTATTTTTTGCCCAGTTCTTGCTTATTACAAACTTTGTCAATTCTCTTTTGTTGGCCAGTTCTATTACTTATTTTACATTTAACCATGGCCACTCACTCTATACTTCTATTTTTGATAATTTTACTTTTCATGATTTAAAAAGCATAATTCTTTGTTACCTAGATTATTATTAGAATTCAAGAAATTCTTGAAATCAATTGCAGGAAGGAGGAACTAAATAGCACTGTTCTCTCTTCTCAGAGTGCTGGTTACATTGTTGTAATCAATTTCAGAAATGTCAAATGAAACTATGGGGTATATTGTTCTTATTCCAAAACATGTCACGTCCAATGTCTTTACCAAGAATTTGGAAACAGAAATCTTTATTTGATCTAAGGGGCTATATTGTTATCTTTAGTACACATGTCATGCCCAATGTCTTCCCGAAGGAATGTGAAGCAGAATCTATAGTAGGAGATCAGTTGATCTTATTCATACCTCTGTCATATTTGGCATTCTACCAAGTGAATGCCAAACAGAACCCTTTATTTGATCCAGAGGGCTAGGTAGTTCTCATTCCAACATCTGTCACATCCACTAATCTTACTCATTTACTTCAGTAATCATAACTATTATTTATTCTTTATGATGCAGATTTCAGTTTTTGCAGAGCTGGCCTAAATTTCATGACCAATTTGTGAAATTTATAATGCAATCTATTTGCCCATTAGCAGACTAATCAGATTTTAATTCAGAATTGTTTTTCTCCTAGATTGGTTTACAGCCAAAGCTTGAGAGTGAAGTGCACTCTGTTATAACCTATAACTGAGGAGGGAAGAAACAGATTCACACCTTTCCAAAGGATTTTTGAGTGAAGTTCAGTCTAACAAACTCAGCTCATTGATTTTCTTTATAAGACAATGTTACACTACCCACAAATCTAAAAACAACACACCTCTTAAATGGTTGTATTTAACATTCTCAGTAGAAAGCAATTGCAAGTGAGGCCTGAGGAAAACCACTGTGTACAACAACTGAAACATTAGGATAAAGACAACAAAGAATTCAACAAAGATTGTTACAAATTAAGCAATGTGTTGTGGTCCAGTGGATAGCGACTCAGAATGAGAAATCGGAGAGCAGAGTTCGAATTCCAGTTGAATTCGTTGCAATCATATACACGCAAATACCCTTGGGAAAGGTATTAATCGGTCTCTTCCTTCCAGCTATAGGTCAAATAACAGAACAGATTAGGTTCTATAGCCTTGGTTGGCAACCAGTCTACCACAGAAAGC
Source organism: Ascarosepion bandense (assembly GCA_037127315.1). NCBI lineage: Eukaryota > Metazoa > Mollusca > Cephalopoda > Sepiida > Sepiidae > Ascarosepion > Ascarosepion bandense. The sequence continues at coordinate 1,287,095 of JBBBDQ010000627.1, forward strand.
AATGGCAACAAACTACGGGATAATCTTCTGCCCAGTTAGTCATGTCTCTTTTGAGACATGATCGCCCAAGCGTGTATCACGTATGGCCTTTAACTGACTGATAACAAAAACAAAGTTTCGTAAATTATTATCAAACCTTTCTCATTTTGCTTTTTGTTCTTAACAAAGTAACAATTTTTATTATGACAGTAAAAATATGATTGTAAATAAATTAAGCTCGGAATTTCACTACTTTTAATATCCTAAATTTTTAACTTTACCACTTAACAATAACAAAATATATACATAAAAATTCTACCACTTCTTTGCTGAAATAAACGATTACAAATCAAAAACAAATTGTTTTGTATTTTGTAGTAACCAAAATTATACAATTTGATCTCTTCTTCCTTCAAGTCCTATTCTATCAAGAAAGCTTGTATTAATTCTAGACCATTCCTCATTTTTTAATTTGTAATATACAGGTTCAGTACAGTATTTTCCCTGAAAACTGACAATGCTATTTTTTTTTTAAATATATCTTCATCAGATATAGAAACTGTCTTCAGCTTGAGAAAAACCCATGATTCACTATTATCTGTTTGAGAAAAATATGTCCTTGCTAGTGACATAGAAGATAAATTCTGCCCACTTGACTATCTGATGGGAATCCTAAATATAGTTTCTCCAGAAACACAAAAATACTCCGGCACTTCAAAATTCCCATTGGAAATTAGTACAAGTAAGAATATATCCGTTCATAGACTTTTCACACTGCTTGTTATGGCATGCATATGTTATAGTTTCTCTGTGTGGAACAAATATGCATACTATTTTATGTATGATTTAGTGGTATAAAACTATCTCTGAGAACAAAGTATGTTTGTCATTTCATTTCTTTCAACTATTCTATTCCATCCATGAAATAGGTGTTATTATATCATAGATACAATAATGTCCATAATTGAAGAAATGCAAACTGTGAGAATATTTCTTTCTTCCCTAGTTCATCCATTATCTGGTAACTTACCCAACTTGATATGATATGATATGATATGATTCTTTTATTATTATTTGAAAAGTCTTCCTTCTTAATCACAACAGAACTATTTTTTAATTTTTCTCTTATGAAACATTTTTTGGCATAATACTAAATATTTTAGCATATATTATAACCATATAAAGGCTGGGTTTATGCTCATTCCAACAATATGCATATTGTTGGGAATTAGCTTGCATATCATTAAATTATAGTTAACATAATGATCAAATCTTATGTTTTATCTCACAAAAATATGGTCAAAAATGTAAGTAGTTCACTGTACAATATTTTGACAGTAGTTTCCTGAGTGAACTTCCAGTTTCTGATTCCTGAAAATATAGGTGTCTTTTGTATGATAAGGAGCAATGCTTTTCAAAAAAATATGGATTTTGTTTGCAGCACTAAAAGATTAAATGCTAGAAAAACTGATTACATTTTTAAAAAGTTCACATACAAGACATACAAACTTTTATTCTCATCTAATATCAGGAGTAGCTGTTAATACACATTCTTTGGTCCACAATTATGAGAAGGTTGAAGCACTTAAAGCTAGATGACGAAAATAGCATTAAAAAATGTACAGATTAGAACCGATTCTAAGTTAGGGGGTTGGTAAGAGAAGAGTGAATCTTCCAACTGATTAATCATAATTGATTTTTTGGGGAGGGAGGGGAGGGTTGCAATATGATAACACACCAATGTTAAGATAATGGATCATATAGCAAATTTTGGTTGTATTGTCCTACAACACTCACCATAGAGTTTGGATATGGCACCTTCCAACTGTCATGGAAGATGGATGATGCAGTCAATATTTTCCTGACAAAGACAATGTCATCAGTGCAGTGAGAAGTGCATAGCCACCATTGGTACTGATTTAAATGAATAGAGTAGACAGGCTCTTACTCATCACCAGAAAAAACGTTTAACAAACAGTGGTGGAAAAATAAAGTTTGCATTATTGAAAATTTGCTCTATTCAATGCTATTATTGTACTCTATCTAAACCAGTGGTTCATAACCAGGGGTGCTCACACCTGTTATCAGTTCCTAGGGCGTGCAAGGATACTGAATCATTAGAGTTGGTTTATTAAGAAAACTCTAGTGTAGTGTTTGGCGATCTGACATAACAGTTTTTTACCAGTTTCTACCATAATAATAGTGTAAATGTATATTTAGGGAAAAAAAACTACAGTGTGTAAATTCTAAATGCTATAGTTTTCATTAAAATAATAAAGCAGCACTACTTTTGGAATATTTCTCATAGACTACCCTACACTTGTAGGTTATAAGTAAAATGTAGAAAAGCTTATACAATTATTAAGAAATATTTTTCCTTTTTACCTTTTGCCATAAAAAAAAAAAAAATGTATTCACATATGTTTTTGAAGTTGAACAAAAATATTTGAAATCTGTTTTAACTGAAAGTATATTATTAGCCTTGGCCATGACTATTGTTCAACAAGTTTAATATTTTAGTGAATGACTTACATTTGAGGCCTTGTGCCATATTAAGCAAAACTTAAACTGCTAAATGTTATTTACAAAAAACACTGCTAAGTTAGGAAGTGTTAATTTTATTGTTTAATTTTTTTTTTTAATCATTTACCCCAAGCAAAATGATAATTCCACTAGGGTGCAAAGGGTTACAGGGAGCAAAAAAGGAAGAGGAATAAAGAAAAGACAATAAAGAAACCGGATTCAAGAAGACAAATGGCAATTGACATTGCTATTAAATTATTGAATATTGCAGTTGGCAGAGAAGCAAAAAACAGAAGGGTGTTCCACAGGGGAGAAAAGAAGTCATTAGAAGAGAAGAAACAGCTGCATCTAGCTAGTTCAACATTAAAAAGGTGAGACCTATCTACCAATCTAACAGAACACTTAAAGTCATGCAGTCAAACCTCTAAGGAAAAAAAGCTCATCAGAACAGTCACATAGATATAAAAACAAACTTTGTTGTTTAATTCTGATGAGATTTTGTCTTTGATACCTCAACTTTGCAAATTTAAGCACGGTACTAGATTGGCTTCCAGGTTTCATCATTTTATAATTGAATTGCTAGATGTAACCATAAATCTCATGCTATCAGTTTCTTTCTCTTGTACTTCTCACCTATGGAACTCTTTTCTGACTTTTTGCTTTCCAGTCAACTTTGATCATAAAAATTTAAATCATTATCTTCTATCTCCTTAATTCCTGTTTTTTTAGTGGCATATGTCTTTCATTTTTGTTCTCATATTATTTTATTCTCAGTAAATCCTTGCATCTTAGTGGTTTTATTGCTTTGCTTGGGGTGAAATGATTAAACAAAAATGTTAATATTTTTCCAAGATATTTTGTTTTTCATCTATTCTTGCTGTACTTGAGAACTGAAAAATGGATTAGAAATTTAGTGTATGTCCCCAAATTTTGTGGCATGTCATTAGCGATGCCATAATTATCAAATCGAAATACAAGGGACCCTATTCAAACCTTTAATGCAAATGAATTCTAATATTAGTATATTAAAGAGTAATATTATCACAATTTACTTAAGTGTATACAAATTAGAAATCATTTGAATTTAAATTTGTCTGGTATTTCTGGCAGCATGACTATTGATAAAACTTTGGAATTTTGGAATATAAATACCGTGTAATGTGGATCAGAAAAATTATACAATAATGCAGCAAGATTCATTAAATTAACTACCATGAAAATATTTATAGAAAAAGCACAGGGAAGCTATGTTATAGTGGTGAGAAAGTGACCGAAGATGAAGTGGCAGATCTAGATTAATAACATTGCAGATTTTGCTATGGATTTTATCAAGAATCTCTAAATACATTGCAGAAGCACCAGACCAGATGTGGCAGCAATCTTCAAAGCACGGACCAATGGTAGATTTATAAATGTGTAAGGTAGATTCTGACAAGAAAAATGGCCTAGTACAATACAGTGAACCAAATATCCATGTAGCAGACCAAGCAATCATTTCAACAGTAACATGTAGTGCCAATTTTTATATAATAAACAAGCTCTTCCTATTTTCTTATGGGCTGAAAAAATAGTTCAGCTCTAATGTATGTGAAGAAAGGATTCAGTAGTACAACCAAAATTTCAAACATTAATGACAATATATCTAGAGATTCCTACTTCCCAAATGAAAATAAAAAATTGTTTAAAATAATACAGGGTATTTCATTTTTATCAATACTGATCACATTACTGTATTTTTATCAATAATGATCATATTAATGTACTTTTATCAATACTGATCACATTAATGTATGTTTGCATATTTGTTAGTGCAAAAATGGGTCATTCAAACAAAAATTCTTTTGGCACAAATCATTAAAATTGTACAAACTTGGAGAATAAAAATTTCCAGTTCACTTGGATCTTCAGTATCTAAGTCATTTCTAATTCATTTAGTAAATAATGAGAAGAGAAAAGATAAAAAAAAAAAGTGTCTATGGTCGACAAATCTAGGTTTATTAACCGCGAATTACGAACTTATTTCCCTGAGTTTGAAGAAAATAAGAGAAATAAACAAACAATCCTTGTCCTATCTGCACTGTCGCTCATAGAAGCATACCAACAAAGATAATAATAAAGTTTAATGATAATTAGCATTTGCAAGTAATTATAATTCTATAAATAGGAAATGACTTTACATCAGGCACAGACAACCAAAGGCATAATTTAAGTGAATTTAAATTAAATGTCAACTGTCATTAAAAACAAACAATGCAAAGAAATATTTATTTTGAAAAAGAAGATTCATGGTAAAAGTTGTAAAAATTATGCATATCACTTAGTTTTAACATAAAATGAAAAATTTCTCTTGTAGAAAGTTCAGAAGCCAATCTTTTCCTGAAGCTGTAAGACTTGTATGGTCAACCTTTTTTTTATTCAACCATCATAAGGTAGGCCACATGACTAAATTTAAGATATTTTTTTTTGTTGAAGATTCCTCAGTTATTTTCACTACAGACTACCAGACATGTAAGCATTTGCCTTAAAAATGAGGATCAGATGTTTTTTGATTTTTCTATAATTAAACACTAAAATCTTGATATAATATTATCACTGATGACACTGTGATTAACATGTAGTGCTTCATTTTATTTGTTTCTAATTTATTCGTTTGATATACAAAAAATAATTTTCAAAACTATGAACAGTTCTTGTTTCTGGAACAAAAGACAGTTACATGTATAACCTTTCTTAATCTAAATCTCTAATGGTTTAAAACATTACCTTTAACCTAAGGTTACAAAATTCACAAAACATTGTACATGATTATTGTTTGTATATGTAGTTATGAATGAGAGAGAATAAGTGAACAAGAAAGAACAAAAAAGAAATAAAATTATAATAAATGTTATTTTCCCCATGAAATTAGGTGTTCCATTCAAAAAGCCAAATGGGCAGCACACAGCCTGCAGGCCTCAGTTTGTCTATGACAGCTCTAGGAAAAAATATTGTTACTTCATCTAAATCTCTCATTACATACACACAAATTATATATATATATATATATATATGAAAAGTAATGCACAGTAAGTGCTGGTAATAACAGAACAGTACTTAATGTACTCAATATCAGAGCTAAAATTTATACTAGTAATAAATATAAATTTGTCCCTTACCATTTGTTACAAGAGAATTTCATACATGTACCAATTAGAGACACAAATTGAAAAGTTTTAGTTTTTGCCGAACAAATGCCATGCGCATGAAAATCAGTTGCATCAAATAGTGAGGAACAAATATATATTGGTAGCGTGTGTGTGAATATAAATCTATATATAGTCATCTGCAGACAAATCTGTTTCGCTGTATTACAGTTCATCAGTATGGTTAAATATCCGATTGCTTTTTACCCAGGATTAAAACCCGACCGAATTGGTGTCAGACTTTTAGCATGTGATATACCATGTATTTATACACCAGTAGTGAGAGTGTTCTAAGTCATGACTGAATGAACAATGCATAGATGCTAGAGTAGCTACTGGTATATATATATATATATATATATATATATATATATATACACAGAGCAAACTTTACTGTAAAAAAAAAAAAAAAAAAATTATATATATATATATATATATATATATATATATATATATATATATTCACACACACACAACCAATATATATTTGTGCAGAAGGTTACAAAGGATCACATTTCATACAGATATGTGGGGAAGATAACAGTTAACACTAAACTTCAACAGAAAATAATGTGTTTCACACCAGGATACAAAGACACTTTTGAATTTTATCAAGACTGGAAAGTGGGGACTAGGCAGATTCTGCCCAAATATGACAGCAGAACTATTTTTGACCTGATTTGTCACTTGTAAAGATAGAGGATAACATGAAGAATCAGGTACTTACTGCAGTGAACCAACCATTTTTCTTGCATATTTAGTGATGGATCGTATACATGAGTTCCACTTGAGGACTGGGTTGAGTTTTAGGCCCTTGCTTTCAGTTGATCATTGATGTTACAAAGAGGTTTGTTAGTCTCTCACTCAACAACACCCTACACATAATAATCAAAGGGACTGCAGTCTGGGGTGTAATGAGGGAAGATGAATGGAGACATAATGTTGCCATCACTAGTGATCATGCCAAACCCCATTTGACTCGTTCACCTCTTTCTGAATTCTCTGCATTGTCCTCAGAGTGACTCCCAAAACTCCGAAATGTTCGTATCAGAGCTTCCAGTGCAGATAACAAGTAGTACAGCAAGTTGTTTCAAAATTTCTGGAGCAATGAATTTTGTCATTGTGGTGTGTAGTGGTGCAGTGGATATTGGCTCGGAACGAGAAATTGGAGAGCCGAGTTCAAATTCCAGTTGAATTCCTTGCATTCACTTACATGCAAATACCCTTGGAAAATATATATATAATATACACGCTAAAATGTCTGTCTCCTTCTATTGAGCACCCATAGCTCAGAGGTAGAATCGCCAACTGATGCCAATTTGGTCGGGGTTGTCTAACCATACTGATGAGCTGTAATACAGAGAAACTGTCTGTGGGTGACTATTTATGCTCTCACACCTTGATTGAGCACTCTGGAAGAATGGTAGACTTTGAAAAACAATAGCTACTCTTGCATATATGCATCATTCATTCAGCAATGAATTAGAACACTCTCAGCTATTGGGCATGTGTATAATGATAATGTACACACTAAAAAGTCTGCCTCCTTCTACTGAGTGCCTATAGCTCAGAGGTAGAATCGCTGACTGATGCCAATTTGGTCGGGTTTCAATCCTGGGTAAAAAGCAATCGGCTGTCTAACCATACTGATGAGCTGTGATACAGCGAAAAAGATCTGTCTGTGGATGACTATATATATATATATATATATACACACACACACACACTCACTCACTCATACAATAAGTCCTCAGATTACAACAGTCTTGACAATGATAATTCATGATCACAATGCAATCTCTATTAATTTTACTTCCACTTATGCTATTTGCTTCATACATACAGCCCAAACAACACAGAAGAACTAAATGTTGTTAACTTAAAAAAGGAAACTGTCCAGAAGAGATTCAAGTCACTCCAAAATCATCTGAAGGGTGTGGTTGAAGCCAATGACTATTTTAATGAATAAATTTACTCTTTACTATTTCAAGATATTTTTGCATAAACTTTGGTAAATATATTTGTTAAAATGAGATGTCAGTGTTATTTTCATTTTTGCATAATTTAGACAACAATTCATCCAGTGAACCCTGTGTGTGTGTGTGTGTGTGTATATATATATATATATATATATATGATTGATACAAATATAAAATTTGTCACTGAGCTAAGTGATGTCATATTCAGCACCACTACTCCAAAGATTTGTCAGTGATCATCTGTGTAATTGTATATGTAGTCGACTCATCAGGAGGTAACCACAAATGTCTGTTAATTATATAATGTGCGTGCACTTGAGAGTGTGAATGTAAGATAGAGATAGATCAAAACAAGTTTTGTTATAATTCATTCAACAAGGTGGTCTGTCTGTTCAATTTTCTTATTTATTATATTTTCCCATTTTCTGTTTAAGTTGTTATTCATAGTCAGTTATGGATGCATTGTGGTGCTGTGGATATCGGCTCAGAAGGAGAAATCGGGGAGCCAAGTTCGAATTCCAGTTGAATTCCTTGCATTCACTTACACACAAATACCCTTGGGAAAAGTATTAATCCGTCTCTTCCCTCCAGCTATTGGTTAAATAACAGGACAGATTGGGTTCTATAGTCTTGGCTGGCAACCAGTTTACCGCAGAAAGTAATAGGACCCTACTGCAGGAAAATCTTCTTCTCAGTCAGTCATGTCTCTTTCGAGACATTATCACCCAAGTGTGTATCACATATGGCACTTAACTGACTGTTTTTCATAGAGATCCTCTCCAAGGTTCATGTTTGGTTCTGTTTTGTTTGGTTGGTCAATGTTTAACCATTTTGTCTGCAAAATTACTGTTTTTCCTTTGACATCACCATTATTTTAACTACCTTCACAATATTCATTGAAACAGTAATGATTAGTATTTTAACAAACATATGGAAGTGAATTAATACATTTTCTGTGTACTTAGAATTTACAACAAGAATATTAAACACTATTAGATAGGAATGGTTGGCAAAACATTAGTTAATTTACAATCAATTCAAACTTTATAAATGGTAAATAATGAAGATTTCATTATAATTTGTTCATTGTTGTAATTTAGTAAATTTTTATAAATTTATGAAAAAATTGTTTTCATTGAAACAACTCACATTAAATTAAAATCTCTTCCATGCAAAAAGTACATATAAAATATTTAATATACATATGAAACAATAATTTTAAGAAGAAAAATCTCAAGTTGATGTTAAAAACATGTAATATTGTTGATTTATTTACGAAGACTTTATGACATGTCGATACATTGTATTTATTTAAAATGTTTATCATTGAATTGTTCACCTATACTGCCTTATGATCCATTATTGCATGTAATTAGGTTACAACAAAAATTTGCATTCGGGGATCCAAGTTCAAATTCCAGTTGAATTCCTTGCATTCACTTATGCACAAATACCCTTGGGAAAGGTATTAATCCGTCTCTTCTCTCCAGTTATGGGTTAAATAACAGGACAGATTGGGTTCTATAGTCTTGAATGGCAACCAGTTTACCGCAGAAAGTAATGGGAACCTACTGCAGGATAATCTTCTGCCCAGTCAGTCATGTCTCTTTCAGGACATGATCACCCAAGCATGTATCACATATCGCACTTAACTGACTGACCAACCTCATGAAAACTGAGATGTAGTAGAGGGAGCATATCATAGATTGGCAAGGTAGGGGTAGGGCATGAGACCCATACACCATTTGTGAGTAATGTTAAAGTCATTAAACCTTTGGTAAGCTTCTTTTTTTTACGACTAATTTAAAATGGTTTGGATTAGTTAAGTTTAAAAATTGAAAATAAATTCATATCAAGACATTAGAATAATCAACCTGAAAAATATTGTGTGGTATAAAAAAAATTCCAAACTGCTGCAAAATATTGTCAATTTATTTTAGATGGAATGGTCTATTATGACATGTCACTAATTTGTATTTAATCTCTAATTTATCACCTATATTGTATATGATCTATTCTTCTATGTGTCCTGTCCCTTCAAGACGTAGGCGATTATGGCTTTCCATGTTTCCCTATCCCTGGTGGCTCTGAGCATGCCTTCTCCTGTTACACCATGCAACTCTCGTTCTGTCATCCACCTGATTAGGTCCTTCAAATATGTTATCCGTTGTTTTCCCCTGTTTCTTTTTCCCTCTATCTGGCCTGTTAGTATCAGGTTCTCTAAGCCCTCCTTCCTCATTGCATGTCCCAGAAACTTCAGCTGTCTCTTCCTGATGCTCAGTATTAATTTCCTTTTTGTTTCCATCATTTCTAAGACATCATCATTGCTCACATGCTCGATCCATGATATTCGCAGCATCCTTCTGTAGAACCACATTTCAGTTGCTTCAAGATTTTCCTTCATCTTTGATGATATTGTCCTGCATTCACTGCCATATTGAAGGACGGACATCACGTAGCAATTCAGTACTCTCTTGTTTCTAGCAAAATTGTTCTATTCCTTAATACCTTACTCAACTTCTGGAATGCTTCCTTCACCATGCCAATTCACCTTCAAATCTCTGTGTTCCACTTTCCGTCTTCTGTTATAACACTTTACAATAAAATTTGTATTTTTTATAATTACTATCTTATTAAAACTGAGATGCTGTAGAGGTAAGGTCCATATAGATTTCGGAGGCACAAAAATTCTTCCACTAGCCCTGTATTGTTCACAATTTAAAAAAAAAGATATATTTCATCTATCACAGTTAATCCATACTCTTAGGTGTTAAGGTCACTGATTATAAGTTTGTTATAATGCTAGAGGCAATAAACTACTTCGTATAACAAAGTTGGTCAGAACCAAAGTTTAAGTATAACTTCATGAGTTGGTTTCTTGTAAACAAATATCTGAAATCTACATTTCGTTCATGTCATAAGGAAAATAAGTGCATTCTGAATATTCTTTTTACCATGTTGTACTGTATTCATGGTCTGATGGAATTTGTTTGATCTAATAATATTTGTACATACAACTACACTAGGTCAAATTTTACAATGTAAATCAATATTTTCATAATTGATATTAACCAATATATGCTGGTAAAATGTTCAGGATATATTTACATTTATATCACAAATATACACTGTGAATTTCAACTGATATTTTATTCATCAAAATATTTATAATAACTTATCTGGTTGTTTAAGATTTTATTATTGAATTTGAGAGATTTTGCTTCATAGTCTAAGTGATATTAAGATTATCGATATGTTTTCATTTTAGATATATAAAGACTGTCATGTGTCATAACAAAACAGTGATGTCAAAAGAAAAAAAAAGATATTTTGAAATTGTTGAATATAATCCCATTAATTACCAAAGAATTATTGAATATAAATCATAGAAAAATTGAGAAAAGAAAATTGTATATATTGGCAAGATAAGTAGATATCGACTCAGAACAACAAATCGGGTAGCCGAGTTTGAATTCTAGTTGAATTCATTGCATTCACTTACACACAAATACCCTTGGGAAAGGTATTAATCCATCTCTTCCCTCCAGTTATGGGTTAAATAATAGAACAGATTGGATTCTTATAACCTTGGCTGGCAACCAGTCTACCGCAGAAAGCAATGGCAATTTCAGCTTAGAATGTCTGCCTTTATTAAAAATAACTTTTTAAACTTTAAAAGGCAAACAGCAAAGACATCAATTTCTGTTATAAGTAAACATATAATTTTAGTTTAATTCATTACATTCACTTATGTGCAAACACACATTGGAACGGTATTAATACATCACACTACCTTCCAGCACTGGGTTAAATACAAGGCAATATTGGTTTTTATAATTTTGGTTGGCAATCAGTCTACCACAGAAAGTAATGGCAACCTACTGTGGGATAATCTTCTGGCCAGTCAGTCATGTCTCTTTCGAGACATGAGTGCTCAAAGCATGTATCACACATGGCACTTAACTGAAGGTGCAAAAAGAAAAACTGGCTTTTAGTATATAAGAAATTATGAGAAAATATTGAAAGAATAATTCAACAAGAACTGTGCATTAACCTCAAGAAAATATTTGATGACACAGTGGATAAAAGCGTTAGTTGAGTAATAAAAAAAAAAAAAAAAACACACACACAGTAACTTGACAAAGTATATTACCTGAAGAAGACCAGAGTGTATCATGGCCGAAACATTGTGAATATGGCAATAAAGATGAGGTCAACAACCCAAATGATGTAAATAGTTACAATATTTTATCTAAGAAAATAGAGACAGATGTTAAATGAGCTGCTATTGTAAATGTAGAGTATTAAAATTGACTGCTTTCATGTCTTTAGACAAACTATTTAAGCAAATATCATAAAGTGAAATATATGAGTTAGAAAAAGAATGACATGAAAACTGATTTTTCAACAATAACTATAATTGATGAATGTAGAGTTACTTTTGAGAGACCGGATAGTGAGTCAAGAGATTCCTGATATCAATCAGCAACTCTGGAAAAAAATAAAAATTACTTTAAGAAAGGTTGAAGTCGAAGCAGTTGAAAATTTAACAAAATCAGTAGAGGAAAAACTGATTAAGATTATAGGATGTCTTGGAGTTCATATTAACATGTAAAATAATTTAAATAGTTTAGAATGGGTACAAAACTTAATGACAGCTCTAGAAATGAACATGTTAAAACAATATGAATAAAGAATAACAAAAAAGCAGTGATAAAACATTTACATTACCATTAAGTGGTAATAATAAAAATAAAAAGCAGCTTTACCAGTTTTATTGATCCTCTCTCAGAGTTCGTTTGAGGATGAAAAATTCAGACTAAATAAACACCATATACTAGATGTTATATAATAAATATATAACAATTAAAAGCTAATTAAATTTAAGCCTAACAACTACTATTGCTCCTACTTACAGAAGGACGGCTGGCAGAATTTAATATAAATAGACTAAGCCATCAAGTGAGTTTTTTTTTTTTGTTGTAAAACTGGGAACATAAATGTTTCTATAATAAATGTTCAGCTATTGTTGATAAAATATTTTTTCTGATATATGAAATATCAAATTCATCATACATTCCTATCAATAATCTTTTGGATTTATTTGAAAATAAAAATTTATTTTTTACTTTGTTAGCATAATAAAACCTTTCACTAACCCAAACTGGTTATCTTTTCTTTTTATCATCATATATATTATAAGCCAAAACTCACAATATTGCTGATGTAAATATATTCTAAAAGTTTTACTAGTATTTATTGGCTAATATCTATTGTGAAAACAATGAATTAAGTCTGGAACTGAAGTATAGATCATTCCTATAACTTTGCCATAATGTAAGAATTTATACTGACAGTCACAGTTAAGTGCTATACGTGATACACGCTTTGGGTGATCATGTCTTGAAAGAGACATGACTGACTGGGCAGAAGATTATCCCACAGTAGGTTGCCGTTGCTTTCTGCGGTAGACTGGTTGTAAGCCAAGGCTATAGAACCCAATCTGTCCTGTTATTTAACCCATAACTGGAAGGAAGAGACGGATTAATACCTTTACCTGAGGGTATTTGCGTGAAAGTGAATGCAATGAATTCAACTGGAATTCGAACTCAGCTCCCAGATTTCTTGTTCCAAGCTGATATCCACTGCACCACAACACACATGGGTTAATTGTTCAAAATATTTCATGTGGGCATTAGATGTATTAGTGAAACAGTAATCTTATAGCCAAGCCTTGTTTATATAGAAACTTAAACAACTTTTATACAGTTTTGTCAGTACTTAGAGTGATTAAATTCTAAACAAGAAAAACTGCAAGTCATAACTTTCTGCAAAGTTACAACTTTACAGCTATTATCGCAAGATACTATGAATACAAATTCAAAATAAATTTTTATTACTATTGAGAAATATCTTTTACATACACAAATGTTTATTACATTTTCACAAGATACATGTTGAGATTCACTACACATTTTTAACTGTTTGCCATGATCCAAATCAACCACCTCAGAAATTAAAAAATATTGAATTATACTTTGAATTTTATAGCCTTTTCAAATGTTGTTATATAATTTAAGAAATGGCCATAGAATTCCATCTCCTTTCCTTTATCCATTAGTCATTCACATAGCAAAATCTTTTCACAATACAGTCTGTCAGTTAAGTGCCATACGTGATATGTGCTTGGGCGATCATGTCTTGAAAGAGACATGACTGACTGGCCAAAAGATTATCCCGCAGTAGGTTGCCATTGCTTTCTGCGGTAGACTGGTTGCTGACCAAGGCTATAGAATCCAATCTGTCCTGTTATTTAACCCATAACTGGAAGGAAGAGACGGATTAATATTTTTCCCAAGGGTATTTGCGCATAAGTGAATGCAATGAATCCAGCTGGAATTCGAACTTGCCTCCCCGATTTCTCGTTCTGAGCCGATATCCAATGCACCACAACGCACATCCTTTCACAATACAAGCCTTAGCGTAAAATCAGTTGCTTACTGTTCCAATGTGCAAGCTGCTCTTTTTTATTCATTCATTTTCTATGGTTTATCAACCTTTTGCAGATTATTTAAAACCAGAAATTTAAAATTATTAGCTTACACTTGGAATTTTATAGCCTTTTTAGATGTTATATCATTTAAGAAATGCCCGTATAATTTCATCTCTCTTCCTTGATCCTCTTTTTGTGTTATTACCTGAAGACAGTGATTTTCTATTTGAATATATCAACAGGTGTTTACTCGTGCAACCAGACTGGCAACTGGGTCCCACCCATTCACAGTCAGGTTAGCCAAATGCAGACGACAATTCTACTCCTGCAGCTTCTTCTCTCGCACTTCCCACCTGTGGAACTCGCTCCCATATTCTTGCTTTCCTGACGGCTACAACCTCCAGAAATTTAAATGCAATGTCAATACTCATCTATTAACCACTGGACTCTAGCTCTCTCCCTACCCCCGTATATCCTTCCCTTTCTCTCCACCTATGTATCTGTCATCGCACCTGCATTCTCAGCTTTCTATTGCTCCTTTCTAACTAGTTTGTACTCCTCACTCTTTTCAAATTAATCTTTTTACAGTTATGTAGCCCCCCGCTCATCAGTGGCATTTCTGCCTTGCTCAGGGTGAAATGATTAAAAAAAATATCTAGGACAAGAAGTTATCATTATTTAGACTCAGATTACTGTCCTCATCTTTGTTGTTGTCATCACATTTCAGGCATTGTGCTAAAATTCATAAATTCCAGGTAAACATCAGCAAATTTCAAATTGAACCTTTTAATTGGTGGTAGCTCGTTCTTGTTTTGCTGACAATGTCTATGGATATCTGGTTCTTAATTAGTACTGCTCAGTTGTGAATTTTGCTATTTTTCTCATACTAGTTACTTTTGTGATTCACAGAATTTTATTCTTAGACCTAAAGATCAATAGCGGCAAGCACATTTTCCAACAAATTAATGACCCAAAACAAATTTAATGCCAACAATGTCAACCATTTGTATATATTATATTAAGCACTTTTAGATTGCTTATTTACAAGAATTTTATATTTACAACCTTTTAAAAACTAATACAATTGTATCATCATTTACCAGTTTATGAAGAAATAAATGTAAAAACAATATTTTATTGATAAATTTATAAAAATTTATTAAAAATCTTGACGGCTACAACCTCCAGGAATTTAAATGAAATGTCAATTCCCATCTCTTATCCACTTGACTTTAGTCCTTTCTACATCACCCTGTGTATTTTGTTCTTTTCCTTTTTCTCTACCTTCACAACTGTCCTCACACCTGTGTTCTCATCCTTCTCTTGCCCTTTCTCTGACACCCCCTGTAACTGGTTCGTCTTTCTCTTCACTCTCCTCCAGCCTAAACTTTTACTTTTATGTAGCCCCCTGCACATCAGTGGCAGTACCACTTTGCTTGGGGTGAAACGATTAAAAAAAAATGTCTATGTGTGATGAGGAAGTTGAGTTTAAAAAGTGCAGTCTATATATTGAATATCTGTATATTGAATAACTGTATATTGAATTTCTGCATTTTCATGACATTTTCATTGGGACACTGAGATGTAACTTTCATGTTTGCTTTGTCTACATCTTGTCACTTACAAATGGAAGCATCTCTTTTAAAATCTTATTGAGCAGGTATACAACATCCACACTTAACCCTTGTGCAGTTACTGATGGATTTGTTTTTACAGCTTATCAACCCTTTGCAGAAAATTTAAAGCCAGAAAATATTTCTAAATTAAAAGAATATGTTTAATCTAATAATGACTTATATTACTAAGTCTTATTAATTAACCCATAGCTTGGAGGAGAAAAGTATTTGCATGTTAAGTAATTGGAGTAGATAGACTAAACTATCGCCCGGTTCACACTCCACCCACATCTATTGAACAGGTGAAGAGGCTCATCCCTTGTTTCCTGTTTAGGATGTGGTTTCTGGCTTTCTCTTTTCAAATCTTTTCACTCTTACGTAACCCCCCTGCACATCAGTGGAGTTACCGCCTTGCTCGGGATGATATGATTAAAAAAAAAAAAAGTGATTATAACAACCCCAATAGGAATTGGGACTTGGCTTTCCAATTAAAAATTCCACGCCATTATTCATTAGGCCACATACACATTCAACTTTACAGCACTTGATATTCTCAGGGGGTAACCCATCTAGGTGCTGACCAGGCTTGATGTTGCTTAACTTCAGTGATCATACGAGAACCAGAGTTTCAATGTGATGCAGCCATAAGCCATCCATGAAGCTAAAATAATTGATTCTTTTATTAGGTTGACAAAATATAAGGAATTTTCAATAATGGTTGAAGATTTTTATGGAATGGATTGATTATATCCACCAGAAACTGGTTCAATGAATGGCATGCTGAAATATAATAAATGAATCATGATGAAACACTTTCCTTGTGAATCTCATGGGAGACTTGATACGTGATAGCTTACTACAAGTTTTCAGTAACCTTTTTTGTTTTAATCTCTGCAAGTTTTTTCTTGACAGGGTTTATTATTTTTTCTCAGCTTTCAGCTAGGTCTTGTGGGAGAGAATATAAGGGAAAAGCCTGCCAGCCTTCCAAGATCAGAGCAGGGGTCAACAAACATTTTGGAATAAGGCCAGATTAATAATGTTTTTCAGGATTCCAAGCCAAAAGAAGAACTATGGAGATTATTTATATCAGATAATATTTTTAATCCATACTAGAATGTTTTTTAGATGAGTTATTATCATTTACCTTATTTAGACTATCATTCTTATTTTGGCTGTTGAACTCAAAACCTTAGCTGTTATACTGTCATCACAATTGCAAACTTTCTCAGAATTTTCAACTGGACCATTTATTCATGTTTTTAGTGGCTTAATACTTCATACTTTCCAGTCTTATTCATTCATGTTACTCGTCCATCTCTTCCCACTGCTGTCAGAGAATATCTTAAACAATGCTTTAATATGTCTCTTGGATAATCCAATAGTATAAATTTGGAGCCTTAAAGGTTATAACAAGAAATAATCTGATAGAGATGCTGACATTCTGTGTGCAAACAACATACTTCTACTTGGGTTCCAACATAGAGCTACAAGAAGGCAGTTTAGCTATGGAAATACTAATTCTCTGGATAATCACTCACAATGAAATTATCCATAGTTGTTGATATCTATCTTATATTTGTTTTACATGTCTAGCCATCTTTGTACAGCTTCAGGTAGTTGAGATCAGAGTTGTAGATTAGTTACCAACTAATATTTCTTATTCAAAAAAGTTATGTTGGTAAATACTTTCATAGCATTTTGTCTCCAGTTTGGGGTTTAACTATTTACCCATAGCTGGAACCCTAACAGGTGCTACCACTCTGGGTCAAGGTGGACCTGGGAACAACAGCAATTAAGAAGTGGTTACATGCTCCTCACAAGCTCCCAATCAGAGGCCTTAATGCCGGATGCAGTTTAAGGTCATCCCCAGGACCGTAGAATCTGGAATTGCTAATCATACATAGTAGAAAAGGTTGGTTATCAACTTTTATATAAATGAAAGAAAGATAATAAACAGAATAGTGCTAAAATATAAGATGAATAAAAGCATCAGCACATGTGTTAGGCATTGAAAATCTCCTCAGTAGACTAAGTATAGCAATAAATACCAATCTGGGAACTTCTACAAAAACAACTCTCTTTACATTTTATAGCAATAAGTTTCAAAATTACACCACTCAAGAGACACACAGCTTTTGGAATTAGTCAAGACATATCTGGTTCTCAGGGTTTAATAATTCTAAACATCCAATATTCTGGTTAAGTGGCTGATTTGGACATACAACACAAAGTTGAATAAGACTGAAAAATATTAGCTAATATGAAATATTCACCAGGCAGGAAAATTGGAAGAATAACCTACCTACCGATGCAGATTGAATAGAGGGTTTGGGTCAAAATTCCAATAAGGTGACTTAGTACATTAGACAGCCAGGAGATACAATGAAATCTGAGTATAACAACCAAGGAAAATAAGTACCTTTTTAATAATTTATTTTAAACCAAATTAAAACATCTTTTTTCCATTATAATTAAAAATAAGCTAAAAGTTGTTTTAGCAGTAGATTTAAAAATGAGTATGAAATTCTGTTCTCTGTGATAAAACCAAATTACACTATAGCTCTAAATGTGTTTTCTCTATCATCAAAATTAACTGCCTGAGGGCGAGCTGAAAAATTCTTGGTTTGACCAAACCAAGAATTTTTCGGCAGACCTTCAGGAGATTATATATATGTATATATATATATAATTTTTTATATAGTCATCCGCAGACAGATCTGTTTCACTGTATCACAGCTCATCAGTATGGTTAGACAGCCAATTGCTTTTTACCCAGGATTGAAATCCGACCGAATTGGCGTCAGTCGGCGATTATACCTCTGAGCTACGGGCGCTTGGTAGGAGGCAGACTATATATATATATATATATATATAAATTTTCAGTTATCTAATTAGATTTTGTGAACTGAGTTGGAATTTTTCAGCACCACTGTGTAATTGCTGATCAGTATATGCATTTGGTATGCTTCGTCTTTGAAAATACATTTTTAAATAATGTAATGATATACCAAATAGTAAAATTGTCAGGCAAACTGTTTTAAAACACAATATTCTTCATCTGTAATGTATTTTTAAAAATTAATTTTTCCTCTGTCACTTGACAATCACTTCTAATTGTAGAAAGGATGGGAGGTCTTCAATAATATGTCAACATATCAAAATAATCCTAACGGCTAAATTAAAAAAATTGTGTCTATTGTGAATAAACATTTTTAAATTTTATACAGAAAGTTCAGTCAGTCAGTTAAGTGCCATATGTGATACACGCTTGGGCGATCATGTCTCGAAAGAGACATGACTGACTGGGCAGATTATCCCGCAGTAGGTTGGTTGCCAACCAAGGCTATAGAACCCAATCTGTCCTGTTATTTAACCCATAACTGGAAGGAAGAGATGGATTAATACCTTTCCCAAGGGTATTTGCGCGTAAGTGAATACAATGGATTCAGCTGGAATTCGAACTCGGCTCCCCAGCTTCTCGTTCCAAGCTGATATCCACCTGCACCACAACGCACATCCAGAAAGTTACTTTTCCAAAACCATAGTGAGTATCAATGCATGTATATCTTTAATTTTATAAATAAATTTCTCTAACCCATTAAGGCAATACAAGCACCACTATATCTGCAGCAGCAGTGTTGTGTCTTGGGTAATGATGGAGCCCAACTCTCTTAATGCTGGTTCAATTTCAGTTTTCCTTTTCCTAGATTGGTTGCTAATAAAGGCTATACTGGCATTTATCCATAGCAGAGGGAGAGGAATTAGATACCCTTCCCTAAGAGTGTTTGTGCATAAGTGAACAAATGAACTCAACTGAAATTTGAACTCATCTCTCCAATTTCTCATTCTGTGCCACTATAACACCACTGTGCATCCACAAATACAAGTTGGTTGCTTGAATATTTGACATAATTTGCACAAAGTCAAATCCTTATTTTTTTTATATCCTTAAATGTTAACAAATTTTTAAGTTAATCATTTTCATACACACTGCAACTAAAAACCATGACTTTTATTCTGCCAAGGTTTTCTTTTTATAACAAGTTTTATCAACATCATTAAGGTGCAAACACTTAGCACATAAGATCCATCTCACCTGGCTTGAAAATTTTTTCCAAACTCCTGATTATTATAGAACTTAGCTTACCTCAGCTGTCAAGGGGGTTCACACAAGTTTTCAAATATATTTTTCAATTTACTGTTGTTGAAATTCATTCTTTCTTAAATTCAACCTTTTTGCTTCTTGATTTCACAAACAATACAAAGTTCAAGTCATTGTAGGCTTTGTTTTTTATCAACTTTTACAATAAAGAAAACTGTTCAATGTTTCTTGCAGTTGATATTAAATTTATTCTTTCATTTTAATTTTTGTGATGTGCAAAGAATAATTATGTTAAACTGAAATTCCTTTGGCTGGTCTCTTTTGCATAAACAATTCTTGAAGCTCTCTTTGGACAAAAGAGTTGATAATGAAATAAATATTTATAATAAATTCAGTTATCTAAATAAATTCTACTAGAAAATCTCTGAAAATAAATCACAGAATGCCTACTTAAAAAAAAAAAGAAAAAATTACAGAAAACAAGGTTATTTGAGCAAAATAATTTGCCTGACAATTTTACTATTTGAGTTAGATGTGAGTTTGATAACCTCCTTGTCTTTAACTTTTTTATTCTTTTAACTGTTTACTCATTTCTTTCATGTTACAATTTCCATTTCTTTATTTTTCTTTAATTCTTGACTTATGCTTTGAGGCAAGTATATATATATATATATATATATATATATATATACACACACACACACACTACCAGCCAGCCATAATTATTAAGCCATCCCAGTTTTTTAAAATAAGTGATGTATTTCATATAATTTCTAGTATTTATTGCCAAGTGGATAATTCTAAATGAAAATAGACTAGTTCTTTGTTAATACTGCACAATAACATGTGCACCAAATGAACTGTTCTGGTGTCCAGTTTTTGTGCTCTCTTCCCCATGCTAGTCTCTTATTGGCTGACCAAAGCAAAGGCTTCCTGGCTGCTTTGTAAAAATTTTGCAAAGTAATAATAACAAAAGAAGCATCATCTTTTTTTAAAAACTGGGGTGGCCTAATAATTATGGCCAGTATTTTATATATATATATATATATATATATATATATAGTATTGTAAGAAAGTGACAGAATATGTAGATTTTAAACCCACTGTTCAAGCATTTACTTTTATAAAGAGTGCTAGATACAAAGTTGAGTTTTATATTGTAATAGTTGTTACAATGCTTTATAAAAGCATAGTGCTTTTATAAACCATTGTAACAACTATTACAATATATATATATATATATATATATATATATATATATATATATACTTTATGGGCATCTGTACTATTTACCTGCACATTATTTAAAACCCCTACTTGAAAGAGAAATCTTTCCCAAATATGTGGAAGGTAGCAAGCATATGCTCAGTTTTTAAGAACACAGGCAACCAATCCTACAACTTCCATTATAGACCTATTAGTATCATTGGTAAGCTTTTTGAGTTTTTAATCAACAAGAAGATCATTGAGCACCTAGATCAAAACAACCTCATGTGACAAGCAGTATTGGTTTCAATCAGCCAAATCCACTGTTGATATCCTCACTACAATTACATACAGAATTAGTAAAGCTCTTGATGACACACACACACCACAAGGACCATAACATTAGATATTTCAAAGGCCTTTAATAAGGTATGGAACAAAGGTTTGCTACACAAGTTCTCCACTTACGAAATCACTGGAAGGGTTTTCCCTGTTATAAAACCCTTCTTAAAAGGCAGATCCCTGAAGGTAATTATTAAGAGCCAGTCTTCCAAGGCCCTGGCACTCAATGCAGATGTCCCTCAGAGGGTCACTTCTTGGAGCAACCCTATTTCTGGTTTATATAAATGATCCAGATTTATACCCTGATCATTTGTAAACGTCTGTGATGATGATATATGTGTAGCACTTTTTGCCCGGGCTGGCTGGTTGTGACGGCACCAATTGTGACACTGCCACCCGGCTGGCTGGTTAGTTCGATCATTTGCTGGTTTGGGAACGGATCCCACTGCGATGATATCGAAATGGTATCCGTTGTGTTGACGCTTTTGGGCCGCTGTTGCTGGTTGTGATTATCTCATCACAAAAGCTGGTCTTCAAGATGTCTATTGCAACAATGGACCACTGCTCACATTGTGATTTGATCTCAAAGTCCAGTAGCCATCTTTCCACCAGAACCAGACCGGACACTTGTGGTTAAAAATAAACACGACACCAAAAAAAAAAAATTAAATAAATGAATCAAGTCGAACACACCTGGAGAGTTATGAAGAATGTCTTTATAAAAAAAAAAACAATTATTAGTCACAGGAGCAGATAATACAGGTGTCAAAATGATAATAGTTGTCGGAATGCCAGTTTACAACAGAGAGAGGGAGCGTTCGTTTTCAAAATCTCAGAGCTTCCAATCTTCAAAATAAGAATGTCTTTTCTAAGTTTCGTTAAAGTAACAGCACTCTTCAAATTCTCGTTAAAGTCTTTTCACGTATTCTCTAAAATTGGAGCTGTCCATTCTCTAGGTAACGTTAAAAATAAAATTCTTTCAGGTCCTCGGAACTTGACGGGATTTACCGAATCAGAAGCAGGTAATGACGGTGACATGACGGCAACAGTGTGGGGGTTGGTTTATCCTTGTCGCCTGCAAGCTCTCTCCCAACTCAACTTGTAAAAATTATTTTCATAGCAGTACGGCTTTTTGTCAAGAATAATCACAATAACGTTCTTTCAGGATTCTTATTGGAGGCGCATTATTCAACATTAACTCTTTAAGTTAATCGGCAGCAGGCTTCATTCGACATTAACTCTTCAGCCATAAGTTCTATGGTAGGCAACCAGCCATGGGCCATGGCTCCCCAGTTGGGAACCTTTTTTCACACTCGTTACATTTCGACTGCAATTCCAGAAACTCACTCCAACTCTCTCCTCAACAACTACTGATTTTTCTCACAAAGTCCGGATTTTTAAAACCATCCCCAATCCTCTCGGGGGATTCGGCCGACTCAATGCTTTTAACCAATGAGATTATTTTCTACCCACACGATTTGCAGGGAGCCATGGCTCGATGAATGAAATATTAAAAGCTCATGTGACGTAGTGTCTTTCTGTCTTCCTTCTTTCGATTACATCATCTTTAGATTTTTCAATTCCTACAATTTCAGGAACAACTATTGAGGATTTGACCCTATCTGACCTCATAAGTAAATCCTGACATTTTGTTATGACTGCAACCATTTTGTCAAATTTCCACCTAGCCCAAAATAATGCATATCGTATAAGAAAAAGAAAGAAATATAGTTTTCTTTCTCTCCTTTTCAAATTGTTAGCTAATTTATCTATTCCCTGGATTTATTAATTCCTCTCTCTCCATGGCATTAAACCAAACAAAAAAAAATATACTAGTGGGAGATCGTGTCACATACGGGCACACCTCTAAAACTCTTGATTCTCAGAGATTGGCAGTTGAACTCTCTTCCAATCCAACACTAACTTCCAAGTGAGGGGAAAAACTGGCTGGTTACATTCAATACTTCTAAAATCAAACTGGTTACATTCCATCACTGCCGATCAGATACCAAATGACTGGATGTCCTCTCAAGAAGGCTCTGAGCCTTGAAAGGATGTTGGGCCTTAAACTCACACTTGACCCTGAGTGGAACGCTTATATACAATCAGTCAGTTAAGTGCCATATGTGATACAAGCTTGGGCAATCATGTCTTGAAAAAGACAAGACTGACTGGGCAGAAAATTATCCCACAGTAGGTTGCCATTGCTTTCTGTGGTAGACTGCTTGCCAGCCAAGGCTGTAGAACTCAATCTGTCCTGTTATTTAACCCATAACTGGAAGGAATAGATGGATTAATACCTTTCCCAATAGTATTTGCTCGTAAGTGAATGCAACGAATTCAACTGGAATTCCAACTCGGCTCCCCAATTACTTGTTTCAAGCTGATATCCACTACACCATAACGCACATCCCTTATATACTATACATTGCTAAAAATGCAGATACAATGATCTGTACCTGTACCACTCCAGTAAGTACCAAACTTCTCAAGATATCCTCTACCTGTATATGACCTAACTGAAAATGGATTACTGTTGCCACATTTGGGAAGGAGCTAACCAGAGCTCATTTTCCAGTATTGATAATAGAGTTCAAAAGTATCTCAGAGCTCTTGTTAAAAAAAGAATTATTTTCCACACTCTAACCTCTCTTTCAAAGGCAGTATATGACGAGTCTTTCACTGCTCTGCCCCTACTACCATGAAAAATGTTCAGACAAACTGCATTTCTTGGTTCTACCAGGTCTGACCTTCACAGTTAGTACCCACCAAGCCACTTACACTGTAGCAAACCACCCACATTACCTCTATATTCCATCAGCAAGAAGTAAGTTCCACTCAAACAGCTTCTTCCCACTAAGCACTGCCCTATAGAACAGACTCCTAAAAGGATGTTTCCTTGATCACTACAATCTTGACCTGTTCAAGTCTACAGTCAACTCTTATCTTCCCATCCTATCCATATAAACTACCCCTTAACATAACTTCCTACCTTGAGTGGCTCCTAGGCCTTGTACAGGGCGAACAATACTGTAAAAAAGTAAAAATAAATAGAGATTGATTTCTTTCAGAAATTGCAGGATATTATGTGGATTCATTTCTTGAAAGCATTTTTCCCATTGGTCGTTTAGTTGGTTAATTTTGTTTAGTGACATACATCAAGCCTTGTAGGAGGGGGTGAGGGGAAGAAAAAATGTTTAGTGAAACAGGAAAATGCTGGGTAACAGATGAACAAATTGATCAAGTTGTTCAAACTGCCAGAACATCTGGATAGCACTTCATATCCAAAAAAAAATTAAAAAAATAAAAATATTACTTATTTATATAATTCAATATAAAAAATAAAAAACTTAGCTACATTAAGTCTTTTATACCAAAACTACCAATAAAGTAAAATACCAACAATCAACATTTACATTATTTACACACAGCCAACTGTCCCCATCTTTTTTATTTAATTTTTTTTCACAGTGTTTTAGCCACTGTGCCCTCTGGTCATCCTAATGTGACTTTATTCAGGTAACCTACAAGAAATTTTTAAGTGAATCTTATTTTATGTCCAGGGTGCTGAGGAAGTGTTGTTTTCATTCTGCTACAAATGTCTAGAGATATACACCCATTTCCACTAAGTCCAACTACACACTTAGATGCTTAGATGTGTTTTTTTTGTTAATTTCATTGTTTTCAAATTTACTATTTTACAGTAAAATTTTTGTCATCCCCATTTTTTGTCATTTTTTAGTCCTACCAAAAACAATTTACAATAACAATAGAAAATATATAAAATATGTCAAATGTAAATGTAAAATATAACTTATATTACATCTTCAATACTTCACACATAAAAAAATCCTTAACTATAGAGAACTCAAAATTAAAAACAAATGGATATAATAATGTATTAAAAAAATCCTTAACTATTGAGAACCCAAAATTAAAAAAAACAAATAGATACAATAATGCATTAAAAAAATCCTTAACTATTGAGAACCCAAAATTAAAAAAAACAAATAGATACAATAATGCATTAAAAAAATCCTTAACTACAAAGAACTGGAAATTAAAGATGAAGGGATACAAGAAAGGAGTTGCTTGTCAGTCAGTCAGTTAAGTGCCATACGTGAAACACGTTTGGGCGATCATGTCTCGAAAGAGACATGACTGATTGGGCAGAAGATTATCCCACAGTAAGTTGCCATTGCTTTCTGCATTAGACTGGTTGCCAGCCAAGGCTATAGAACCCAATTTGTCCTGTTATTTAACCTATAACTGGAAGGAAGAGACGGATTAATACCTTTCCCAAGGGTATTTGCAGGTAAGTGAATGCGTGGAATATCAATTTGTGCAATGCCTTAAAAGAATTCATATCAAAGTCTTCAGTTTTTTTTTTGTTTTTTTTGTGCAGGATATACTGAATATAGTTTTAAATTTATTTAAATGAATAAAAACTTACATTTTTCAATTTGGTTTTAGTTTCAGCAAAATTAGTCAAGTCTAGCAGCAAAATTAGATCTAAGAATTTTACAATTATGTGGATTTAACGTGAGACTTAATACAAACTTCTTAAAATGAAGAAGATTGCTGAAAGAGTCTTGCAAAACTGATACTCAAATACTAATGACAGATGAAAATTGACACTTTTAGCCATTAGGAGGTAAAAAAAGCGAAAAAGGGGTCGGTTTAATACAAAACAAACAAGTGAAGAGATGTGTACTTGGGTACTGGCAACTGTCAGAGAGAGTCCTCTTGGTTAAAATGTGAGGAAGGCCCTTCAATATAGCTATTATAGTAGTTTATGCGCTGACAATTCAAAGTTCAGAGGACGAAATAGAATCTTTCTATTCAATACTGGACAGTGCCAAGGCTCAGTGCAAAAGCCAAGAAATTAGGATTATAATGGGGGACTTAAATGCCAAGGTAGGTAAAGATAGAGAAGGGGACACGAACGGCAACCTCGGACTAGGGGAGCGCAATGAACGAGGAGAAAAATGGATCCAATGGTGCTCAGCCAATGACCAGGTTATTACTAACAACTGGTTCCAAGAACACCCACGACGTTTATGGACATGGAGAAGCCCAGGAGGCGACATGAAGAACCAAATAGACTACATAACTATAAACAAGATATTCAGGAACGCAGTGGTCCAATGCAAAACATACCCAGGTGCCGACTGCGGAAGTGACCACGTCCCAGTCATCTGCAAACTAAAAGTGAAACTCCGAAGACTGAAGAAGCCCAGCACATCACCAAGGCTGCAATACGACACGCTAGAGGATGACCTCACCCTGCAGAAAGAATACAATAACAGCGTGAGAAAGAAATATGAAGAACAAATTGGAAAAGGGCATTCAAAATGGGATTCATTAAAAGAAGCAATGGTGACCTCAGCGAACAACATAGCCCCAAAGGATATCAGACGCAGAAAAAAAACGAGTGGATGACCGAAGAGATCCTTCACATGATGCAAAAGCGACAAAAAATAATGCCAAGACACGGAGCAGAGTACAAGAAACTTAACAGGGAGATAAGGAACAAATGCAGACAAGCCAAGGAGGAATGGCTCAACAACAAATGTGCAAAAGTAGAGAGACTGAGCAGGACCAACAAAGCAGAGATGCATAAAGAGATAAGAGAACTGACAGGACAAAAAACCTGCTCCTCAACAGGATGCATAAAATCCAAGGAAGGAACAATCATATTAGAGAAAGAGGAAATACTCCAGCGATGGGAAGAATATATAAAGGATCTTTCTTGCAAGAAGAGAGAACAACCGAGAATACACAAGGAGATGGATAGACCGGAAATACTAAAATCCGAAGTGGAAGCTGCAATGGCCAAAATGAACAGAAACAAAGCACCTGACCCAGACGGCATAGTGATAGAGCTGCTGACAGCCTTAGAAGAATATGGCATAGAAAAAATTACCGACAAAATAAACAAAATTTATAGCAGCGGAATCATACCAGACGACCTATGCAAGTCGATATTTATAGCACTGCCGAAGAAACCTGGTGCAAACAAGTGCGAACTACACAGCTTAATGAGTCACATTACAAAACTGATTGTCAGAAATGAATAGAGCGAGAAGCAGAATCAGGCCAGAGATAGGGCAGTAACAGTGCGTGTTCGTCAAATACACTGGAACAAGGAACGCCATATTCATGATTAGGATGTTCTCTGAAAGGGCATTACAAATGAAGAAAGACTTGTACCTATGCTTCATTGACTACACGAAAGCATTCGACAAGATACAACACAAAGAATTGATGGAGATGCTTGGCAGCCTCAACTTTTTTCGGGAAAGACATAAGAATAATCAAGAATCTCTACTGGCAGCAAACGGCCTGCATACAGACAGGTAATGATCTCAGTAGATACACAAAGATAGAAAAAGGCGTAAGACAAGGATGTGTCTTTTCACTGGATCTGTTCAACCTATACAGCGAGAATATTTTGAGGACCCTAGATGACACGCCGGGATTTGTTATTGGAGGCCACAACCTGAACAATATAAGGTATGCGGACGATACAGTGCTGATTGCAGACACGGAAAAGAAACTACAAGACCTCATACAGAAAGTAGCAGTGGAGAGTGACAAGAAGGGACTACAAATAAACTTAAAAAAAACTTGAGTGCATGGTCATCAGCAAAAGATACAACCCAAAATGCCAAATACAAGTGGGGGATAACAGAATCAAGCAAGTACAAAAATTTAAGTACCTAGGAAGTGTTCTAACAGAAGATGGAAAGTGTGACAAGGAGATCCGAAGGCGAATTGGCATGGCAAAGGACGCGTTCCAGAAGATGAGCAAAATACTAACACACAGGAAAATCTCACTGGAAACAAAGAAAAGAGTGCTGGACTGCTACATGATGTCAGTTCTTCAATACGGCAGTGAATGCTGGACAATATCATCGAAAATGAGGACACAACTGGAAGCGGCCAAAATGTGGTTCTACAGAAGGATGCTAAGGATATCGTGGACTGAGCATGCAAGTAACAATGAGGTGTTGGAAAGAATGGCAACAAAAGAAATTGATACTGAGCATCAGGAAGAGACAACTGAAGTTCCTGGGACACACAATGAGGAAGGAGAGCCTGGAGAACCTGATACTGACTGGTCAGATAGAAGGAAAGAGAGACAGAGAAAGGCAGCAGATAACATATTTGCAGGGTCTGATCAGGTGGATGACGGAACGGGGGTTGCCAGGAGCAACAGGAGCCACAAGGGATAGGGAGACATAGAGAACCATGATTGCCTACGTCCTGAAGGGACAGGTCACATAAAAGAAGAAGCCACTGCTTATATGAGTCAGTAAACTGTAGATGAATTTGTAGAAAAAGATTTGCTTCAGAAATTAAAAGATGATGGTTCTAATCACAAGTGAACAATCTGGGTTTTACAGTTAATAATTTGATCACAATTTTAAATTGCAGAAATTATTTAATCTGCATTTCTTTATGGAACTGAGTAGCTATTATTTTTTTTTATTAAAAAAATTATGATCCCAGAAGCAATTTTATAATTGCGTAAATATTCTACACAACCAGCTGAAAATAAAAAATAGAACATTAAAAATCAAAATGATTTTGAATTTTGATTGCTGTTGATATTATCCCCTGACTGTGCTCGACACAAGTTTTCTCAGTTTTAAGAATGGCCCAATAGAGAGTCTATTGGGCCATTCTTAAAACTGAGAAAACTTGTGACCCTGAAAACTGGTCATTCTAAACTTTATTCCAAAAAGTCCACTGCTCATTCTAGACTTTAATCCTAGAAGTCCACGGCCTGTGTTGTGTTATTATGACACTGAAAAAGCCTTTCACTGAGAGAGAAGATACATCAGCAATCCCTACGTTGTTTTATTGCTTGATTTAAGATTGGTTCATTAGGATGTGTTGGGGTACAATAGATATCAACTCAGAATGACAAATTGCGGAGCCTAGTTCAAATTCAAGTTGAATTCATTGCATTCACTTTTGCACAAATACCCTTGGAAAAGGTATTAATCCATCTCTTCCCTCCAGTTATGGGTTAAATAAATGGAGGGACTGGGTTCTACAGCCTTGGTTGGCAACCAGTCTACTGCAGAAAGCAATGACAACCTACTGCAGGATAATGTTCTGCCCAGTCAGTTATGTCTTTTTAGAGACATAATTCCCCCAAAGCGTGTATCATGTATGGCACTTGACTGACTTAGGTTGGAGCAGGACACAAAATGGCAGAACGATAATAAAACTGGAGTGTAGGTTTCAAAAGACAGAAAATGCAATCTTTATGCATCACCTCAAATCCTAATGGTATGGACAAAGCCAGTCATTGGACTGAAGATGATGATGATTAAAACAATTATGCATATCTACCCCTCCGTTACTTTTAGTCACATATAATAGGAACCATAAATGAATAGATTCTTCATATATGGTTCTTTCTTGCCAACTCAGGTTTACAAAATTGGCATAAAGCTGACAGTAGTGGATAAGTACATGTACAGATAAGCTTGTGTGTGTTTGTGTACAGTGTGTATATATATAGATATTTTTTTTAATCATCTCACCCCAAGCAAGTCATTCTACTGCCACTGTTGCGTAGGGGGTTACATAGGGGAAATTGATGAGAAAGAGGGGTTAGTTATAGGAAATGTCAGGAGGAGGGTAATAGACGGATGAGAATACCAAGGATGGGAGTGGAGTAGATGAAAAAAAGAGTTTGAATGAATGAGGTGAATAGCAGGGGCACTCGACCAGATGTGGCAGCAGTCTTCAATACACCAGCAGATGGTAGATTTATATATGTGCAGAATGTACCCAGACGGAAAAAACTTCCTGGCCCTGCACAGTGAACCGACCTTCTTAACAGTGGATTCTGCAATGGATTCGATATAGTCGTTCCACTTGAAATTCACTGAGAGTGTGAGGCCAAGGAGGCGTAGTGTTTTACTCTCAGGGAGGTTAACCTGTTCCATGCTAATGGGGGGTAGGAGCAATTGTCTATGATGGTTATTAGATAGCATCATCATTTTGGAAGTATTAAAATTTATGAGCCATTTCTTACCCCATTCCACCACGGACTGGAGGTCCTTCTCAGGCTTGGCAGCAAGGTTCACTGTCAACCTCAGCAGATTTTTGCTCAAGGTGAGAGTAAATGGTGGTATCATCGAGGTACATGCCTACTTGGGATCTTATTACATTGGGGAGATCGTTAATGTAGATCAGAAAAAGCGTAACACCTAGAACAGAGCCTTGAGGGACACCCTCATTCATATGGTAGTTTTGGGAGGCATGTCCATTTAATACTACCTTCATTGTGCGATTAGAGAGAAATGACTGAATTAGGTCAGACAACTGTCCAGTTATACCGTAGCTCCACAGCTTGTGTAGAAAGCCAGCATGCCAGACTCTGACAAAAGCTTTGGAAATATCCAGGGCAACAGTTCGAGCTTCACCATTCTTGTCAAGAGCCTGGTATATATACTCAGTGATGGTCGTTAGCATGTCAGCAGTAGAACTTGTGAAGCAGAAACCATACTGTTTGTTCAAGAAGAGTCTGTGGGCTATGAGATGCTGAACCACCTCGGCATTGATAATGGCTTCGAACACTTTGCCAAAGATCGGTAGAGGGTTGATAGGGAGATAATTAGTGATATCCGAGGATTCTCCAGTATTCTTAAATATAGGAACTACAGAGGAAAACATTCAACAGGCAGGAAAGCAGGAAGCAGATAGGCAGTAGTTGTAGAGCTTAGAGAGCACAGAGGAGAGTTCAGGGGTATGTTTCTTCAAAACTACGATTGAGATTCCGTCCCCTCTGCTCGCTTTATGAGGGTCAAGCTTTGAGATTATGTTAAGAACCAGTGAGGGGAGTAATGTGGACGTCATTCAGTTGGGCCTCAGTTCTAGGTGGGAAGTCAGGTGTAGATACTCCAGACAAATACAGTCTCGAATTGATGGATAATCTGCGAGCAAAGCATTCAGCCTTGTCCACTGAAGTGGTGAGAACCTCAAATTCATTGATTAGAGGGGGTATTGAGGTTTTACTGTTGTTAAGCACACTTTTACAGAGTCGCCAGTTGTCTTTAGATTTGAAAAAAAAACATCACTTGACCAGCGGTCAAGAGTGAGGGAAAATTTACTTGCCCTAAAATCATTTTACTCAACCGACTCCATCTTCTTAGTAGTCACTTTATGTAAACATAGTGAGAATCACTGACAGAAAACAAAAAATGAAATTTTAATTAAAATTTCGAACGTGTTACAAAGGATTTAAAAAACTTTTTAAAATAATAACAAAATTTGATCCTTCCTCTTAATAATAGCATAAACATTTTGATGAAAAATCTTTTACCATCATGATGTGCTGTTTTTCCTTTGTTGGCAATTGAGTGGAAGTACCTATTTCGTAGTTTCTTTCTTCTGTTTGACTACCACCTCCATTTAATAGATGATAAAAAAATAACAAATCTGATTTTCTCAACAATTTTCTATAAAAAAATTACTGACTTGTATAATTTGTTTTTCGGTGCATAGTTAAAAGAATTACGCATATTTTTTTTTTCATTCTTTCAAATGTTTGTTTCTACTTTTCCTAAGTGGGGAGGAAATATAGATGTTGAGTCAAGGATCATGTTTTTCCAAATGAGCTAAAAATCTGCGAGCATCTTGGCGACAGAGACATTTTGGCTCTGCTTTGGAAGCATTAATTAAATGAATGTTTACACTGACTAGGATGATAAAAGCGAAACAGGAGCTTGTCAATCTAAATTCCATTTGTCAGATCTTGCTTTGATGATTGTGGGATGTTACTGTCTTTTGTTTAACTACACGTTTCGACACAAATCAGGCATCATGCATGAGAGCAAAGAGTTCAATGTCATTGTAGGTCATTCTAAGTAATTGTCAATCTTCAATGGCATACTTTTGGGTTGTAAAAGGAATCAGAATTCCTTTTTCTATATTTGAAGGGACACGTTTCAGTGCAAGATTTTTAATCGACCACGGGCGAGTAAAGCAAACTTTAATCGCCCAATTAAGTTATTAATCAACTGAGTCGATCGGGCAAGTGAAATCTCAAAGGCTATACATTATATATATATATATATATATATATATATATATATATATGATGTCTTCAAATCAATTTCAAGCTATGCCATTGTCTGGTCCACCTTCAAGTAAGGGCAGCATGGATGTTGGTTTTTGATTCTGCTAAAGTCTTACATGAGGATGTGAGTGTGGTGCAGTGTATATCAGCTCAAAACAAGAAATCAGAGAGCTGGGTTCAAATCCTGGTTGAATACCTTGCATTCACTTACGTGCAAATACCCTTGGGGAAGGCATTAATTTGTCTCTTCCCTCCAGTTATGGGTTAAATAACAGGACAGATTGGGTTCTATAGCTTTGGCTGGCAACCAATCTATCGCAGAAAGTAAAAGCAACCTACTGTAGGATGATCATCTGCCCTGTCAGTCATGTCTCTTTCAAGACATGATCACCAAAGTTTGTATCACGTATAATACTTAACAGACTGTAGGTCTTACATTCTCTTACAGAGATGTGGCAATATTGGGTGTCATTTGCAAAAGTTGTTATATAAATGCCACATAACATGTAATAAATAAATTCTGTATGTGGCATCTTTGACAATTTTCGAGGTTTGTCCTACTGAGTAGTATGTGACCAAATTCATTCCATCTTAAATCAAATTTTATAGCAACATTTTAAGGAAAATTAACTTAAAGACTTTTGCGCATATATATATATATATATATATATATATATATATATATATGAGTTCTCTCTGTGACTGGCATGTGTATATACCACATATAACACGCTAAAATTTCTCCTTTTCCATGGTTTAGGAAGTAAGGGCTTCAACCAACACCAAATTGGTCGAGTTTCCATCTCAGCTGGAAGCAAGTGGATACGTCTAGCCACACTGATGAGCTGTGATACAGCGAAACAAACTTCTATGTGGATGACTAATATATATATGCACAAGGATGATGTATAAACTGTCAGCATTTTATATTTTTCATTTTGCGCATATGCATTGTTTCTCACTTTGTTGACAACACAGTATAGTGGGGTCAGTTGGGCAACATATGTGAGAAAAAAAGCATCATCGGCAATTCATTCTGCCAAAAATTTGGAAATGGCATGCTGTACTGCTTGGCATTTGTGCTAGAAGCTCTAATATGAACACCTTAGACTGTTTGGGCATCAATCTGAGGACAGCGAAGAGGACTTGAAAAGAGTTGGATAACATATCCAGTCAACATCATGGTGTTTACAGCGATCACTACAGATGGTGACATTATGGCTCCATTCATCTTCTCATAGATTTAATATTAAGTGGCCTACATTAAGTGCCTTGAGGAGGTAGAGCTGCCCTGGGTCAAGAGGGTGGCTACTGAAAGACCCTTTGTCTGACAACAGGATTCTGCACCATGCCACATAAGCAGAAGAACCTAGTCATGGCTGTCAGACAATTTCTACAATCACATCATCCCTTATATCTGGTCACCTAACAGCTGAACAAGAAACCAACAAAACTCTTTGTAATACCAAAGATGGAAAGTATTAAGGCAGCATTCACCAACTTAAAAAAGGAGACCGTTCACAAGAGTTGCAGCAGATTCCAAAGTCAGATGTGGTTGAAGACAATGGCGATTTTATTGAATAAAGTTGTAATGTGATCGATACCGACTTGGCTGACCGGCTGCAGTCACTCCCTCACCGGCATGACATGGCTTCCCTGTGCCTCTTCTATAAATACTTTCACGGCTTCTGCTTCGATGAACTTAGATTACTGGTGCTCCCTAGGTATGAATTTGCACAAGATACTAGATTAGCAACTAGGTCCCACCCTTTTACAGTAAAACCAATAAAATGTAACTGGAATTTCTACTCCAACAGCTTCTTTTCTCACACTTCCCGCCTGTGGAATTCCCTTCCACATACTTGCTTCCCCAACAGCTATAATCTCCAGGAGTTCAAATGCAAGGTCAATAGACACCTCCTAACACACTAACTCACACCCATTCTCTCAAACACTCTTCCTATGTACCTCCTTACTCATCTATCACTCTCCTTCTGACAGTTCCTATATCTAATCACTCTCTCAGCACCTTCCCCTATGTAATCCCCTGCACTATAGTGGCAGTGGAATGCCTTTTTTGGTGTGAAATGATTTTTTTTTTTTTTTTAAAAAAGACATTTTTGTAAAACTGTCAAATTTTGAGGGAGAGAAACTTTGTTACAAGAGCTGCTCATCTCAAAAAATTCTCCTTCATGCTGAGTAACAACTTTGAGCAAAACAACCAGCCACATGCAGCACACGTTTATATATAGGTCAAGAAGTCAGCAAATGGTTGTAACCTGACCAAAAATGTGCATGACATTCTCATATATATGAAGAATCACATGAATGCTTTCTTTTTTTTTCTGACATGGAATACACACGAAATGCTGTCACTTGGTTTGATGAGGTAAACCACCATTTTCTTCACTGCACTAATTTTCATAAATATATCTGCTAAAATAAGATGTTAGTGTTATTTTCATTTTTGAGTAATTTAAATGACTATTTATCTATCACACTGACTATGAATAACATTTGAAGTAATACTATATATAAAGACTCTTTACATAAAACATATGGCACCTAACATAAATCTCACCTTATTCAGTTGTGAAAACGGTGTGTTTAAATTTTTCTTTTTTTAAATAGAAAGAGACCAACTCAAATTCCAACCATGCTCAATTCCCAAGCCTTGAAATAAATACTACTAATATTTAGACATAAAAACTATATCTTAGACAAACATGAAGGGAAATTAACAGCACTTAACAAAACCCCCTTGAAAATGGCTAGAGAAGTGGCTGAAAATACTTGCGACAATAGACACAACAGGCAATTTTTACACTTCCTTCCTCTTAAAATGAAAGCGCATTAGAAAAACTAAAAAAGATTCATCAATTTTTCATTGTCTGTCATATTCAATAAAACATTTGAAAGGTTGCTGCCCAAATATATATCCAAGTGATCTTGAACTTAATAGAAACCCATTAAGAACTTGGAGCAGGTGTTTAATTTAAGAATTTTCAGGTTTAATCTTATTTCATTAGATAATGACCCTTAAACACTTGGCATTATATGAAACTATCTGAATTAGAAGAAACTAGGTTCTTCTTACTCATAAGCTAAACAAGGATTTCAAATAGAAGAAAATAATGCAAAGCTTCTTGCACTCATGGTCTATATCACAACAGGAAAGAAAAATAAAATTAAATATAAAATGCTAACAAATCACAGTATTGATTTTCTTTTTTTTTTTTTCCTGGAAAGAACATCTTTTTTACAAATTGCATAAAAATATCAATGACAATAGATTCCAAATCAGTAGACTTGTTTTAAAAGCAGAAGAATAAACAAATTAAAAAGAAAGTTTTCTAATTCATTTCAAATTATTTATTTTCTTACCTTTTTCTTTGCCAAATACCCTGTGTGTTTATTTTCATCTTTCCTAGAGTTTTAATTATTTTCCTTCCTTATGTATCACCAAGTCCACAAACATAGCCAACAGCTCAAAAATAACTGCTGTGTGAAACAATTACTATGAAGCCAGTTATTAAGATGCAATTTCCAAAAATCTCAAAATAAGATAATATAAGATTTATAAAAGAATACAGACAGTTGCAAAATCATTGATGGATCTCTGGATACACACACAGATATACACATTGTGTTGGCATTATGGTATTTGTATATATTTGTATATACACAGCACAGGTACAAAAGAAAGTAACAACCACTATCACAAGACAAAAAAAAACCTCTTCTGACGAGTGTGAATTGGCATTTTTCCAAATTCTTTAGCTTAATTTTTCGCTCATGTAATGAGATGATTTATCAGTTTACAAATGTATAGATCGTTTCTCTAATCTTTTGTCTGGTTCAAATATAAGTATAACAAGAAAAAAATACAAAATATAGAGAAAAATAGAAGAAAAAATACAAAGACAATTACACTCTCAAATTTTTGCATGTCTCTTGATTTTTTTTTCTAAATAATATTCAGGAAAACTTATAAACAAGTTCAGAAACTAACACATTTTTTACAAGTTTTTTTTATGTTTTATATATATAAGATTTATTTTTCAATGGTCTGAAGGAGACAATGTAAAAGCATTTACGCATTGCTGAAATAAATTCTGGATTTATAACCGTTTAATTATGTGTTGAGTTTTCCTCTCAATATATATATATATATATATATATATATATAACATTACAAATGCTAACATTTTCTGCTACTGTGGTTTCCACCACTAAAGGTTTTTTCTGGCAATAAAAAAATGGTGCTCATAGGCTAAAATTTGGCATGGAGAGGTGTATTTCTTAACAATCCAATAAAACCAACAGTGATGGGGAAAAAAAATATTTTATTCAAAGTAATTGAAACCTTAAAATATGCCATTTAAGATGGCATCTTCCTGTACGAATGCATTCTTGAAATTTGCAGTGACAGTGAGTGAGATACCTTGTTCATTTTTAAAAAAATATGGTCTAATGATCCCATGTAATGAAACAGCACACCATACTAGCATGTAAAGGGTGCTCATGAACTTCATTAGGATTTGTGTCTGACCAGTAAGGGTAGTTTTAATCTTATTCATATAACCTGTGAGATGAAAATAGGCCTCATCTGACATCCCTAAGTTGCTTAGAAATTCATCATCATTGTTGCCTGTCCCACTGATCCATGGTTACTGAAACAACAGTGTTTACTTTGTGAGGCCACTGTTTCGCAGTGCTGCCACTTGCTCATATCTGCCAATACACACTTCAAAAATTCCCGTTTTTTGGGGTTACCCTGTATATATATATATATATACATACACACACACACACACACATATATGTGTGTGTGAGTATGATTTATAGACCTTTCCAAGCCCAAATTTTAGTCTATCATCGCTATTTTTCACATAAAATGAAAGCTAATTCTTATTAGATCAATAGTTTTGATCAGCTGGCTTTTGAAGTTGTTATAGTTTTCATTGTAATTTACAGATTTTTGTCACTATTTGTCAAAGACTTATTCTCTGAAAGACCCATCCATCTTGTATGACTTTCTTTTCAACACAAAATATCCCAGTTTTGCTTCAATACATTTCTGTTGTTCTTGAATTTAATATATTTAAGTGTAACTTTTTTTTTCAAATGAATTACGTAGTATAAATATCTTCAAGTCCACAATAGTGGAACATCAAAAAGAAATAAAATCATAGTGTTCATTTTCACCTGATTTACTTCAACTCAGTTGGAAAAGGTGTCACATGCTTAAATTTTTATTACTAAATTCTGTTGTTTTCGTTTGTTTCTCATATTGCAGAATCAATAATCCATTAAAACTACTACACAAAAAGTTCAAGAAGCATATTTTGTAGTGTAGTGAATTAATGCAGAGGACGAAGAGGCTCAGGGTTGCTTGTATTTTTTTCTCAAATCTAAACACATTCACTTATTGCTGTTGCCATTCTCTCAACTTCAGGGTGCACATATCCATGTCAGCAATGAATGCTTCCAGAAAATTATTCAATTACCTGTCATCAGGCACTTGCCAAACTTGTACAACCAAAGTGCACCATTGTAAGAAGACTGAGTGAGAGTTAGGTTGCTAACATCCAGCAACAATGTGGGCACCCAGGTGTGAAGCTGACACTGTATTTTGCCTGGTCTCTCAACCCCTCCATATCAGCAACAGCTGCAAAGTCAGTTGTCAAGTTTACAACAAAGATTCTAAGAAGGACGAAAACTAACATTGACCTTAAGAAAGCAGTATTGTAAAGATCACAATCATTTCAACAACTGCTCCCATTCTATCAAACACTCTTCCCATCTGCCCAACCCTCATCCTCACTATCCTTACTCATCTGTCACCTTCCTCCTGACATTCCCTATGTCTAACCACTCCTTCTCTTTACCTTCCCCTATGTAGCCCCATAGGCAATAGTGGCAGTGGAATGCCTTGCTTGGGGTTAGATGATTAAAAAAAAAAAAAAAAAATTCACAAAACCTCACATAAGTCGGAATTCACCTCAAGAAATCAGTTTTGTAAAGATTGCAGTCATTCCAACAACTTTACAAAACCTCACATAATAAATTGGAGACTGACTCAGTAGGCTGGGTAGCAATGAGCATTATTTGCATGCACATTTCCATTAGACAGTCCAATCACAGCATGTGCAGTCCAGAAAATTTCCAAGACCACCTTGTATTTGAAAGGTAAACTCAGGAACACTGATAATATTTTTAATGATCTATGCCTCATGTTTGGTTTTCATAAGCTTACCTCAGGCCATTCACAATCTTTACAGGCAAACTACTCTGTCATTAACATTTTTAAAGTACTGTATTTCAGGTCCTGCTATGAAAGCAGCTTTACATTGCCTATTGCCCTATGGGTCTCATCAACTCTGAAAAATATATAACAACCTTATCAAAAGGTAAACAAGTTAAAAGATGAAATAGACACAAGATTCTTGTGTTAACAATTCAAGCATATGTTTATATATATATATATATTAGATTAATGCGAAAGTTCATTATCCAATGTTAAAGAAATCTTAGAAGTGTCTTTGTAGTTAACTTAGCTCTCTGTTGCTGATGTTGAAAAGCACGCCATTTACAAGTATTTTTTAAAATTCATAAGCTACAAAAACGGGTTTCTCAACTGATGATATTAGCATCAGTTTGGCATTTAAACATAGGTTCTCATTCTTGCTCAAAAGGAAAACAGTCATTTAAAACAAAATATTTTCCATGAATGAAATATAAATTTATAATAAGGATTCAAAGCATAGAAAATGTAGTAGTTTTAGATATCACTAGTTTTTGCTAACATTTACTTTCATCATTTTTTTTTTATTTGCTTTTTATATCTTCATCTTTGTTATCATCAAAACATTTCAGTCATGTCCTTTGGTCTTCTTCAGGTGTCTTTCCATCCAAGTAATCTTCAGGGAATTTCAAACAGAACTCTTTATTTAATCTACAGGATTACATAGTTCCCATTTCATTGCCACATACTACTCAATTATTGCCAGTCCTGTTTCATCTGTACTACCAAAACCAGAGATTGAACTTACAACTACTATACCACTAAATTTAGAAATCATTGCATTAATCCATTCAGCTCTTAGTCTAACAGTCAGTTAAGTGCTGTACGTAATACACGCTTGGGTGATCACGTCTCAAAAGAGATATGACTGACTGGGCAGAAGGTTATCTCGCAGTAGATTGCCATTACTTTCTGCAGTAAACTGGTTGCCAGCCAAGGCTAAAGAACCTAATCTGTCATGTTATTTAACCCATAATTGGAGGGAAATCTAACAGTAAATAATGAAAAATACCCATTCTAGAAATTCACACAAACTTGCTTTGTATTACAACTTTACTCAAATCATTGATCAGTGGCATGAAGTAGATTGTGTAAATCAGAAATAAAGAATAAGTTAAGACTTATACTCGAATAACTTTTGCCTATGAAGAAGCTTGGTAGCATACACCAGTTGTTCTAACTCTAATCAACTAAACTATGAAAGCTCAATGGTTTGCAGATGTTATGAGTTTTGTTGCAAAAGGAAAGGAACAAGGATTAAATTTTCAAACAGTGTGTATCTGTTTAATATACATGATATATTTACAGTTTTTAGAAAATTGGAGAAATGTCAATCAGTTGCTGATCATCAGGGAAGCGATTATGTGTAAGGGTCTGCCAGGAGTTGACCGATTTCTTGGGCTGGGTTGGTTTGGCTGAAGTCACAGGATAGGCCCCAAGTGGATTTAGTTGTTGGTTGGATTCAATGCATGTGTTAAGACATTGAGGTCATGGTGGTATATTAATTCATTGTAAAATGAGTGCATTGGTTGCTGAGGTGACAGAAATGATGATGAGGGATTAGATGTAACTGGTAGGCCTGTATTGGAATGTTCAGTTTGATTTTGAGTCTGATGTTGTATTAACAAAACAGGGTTGTGGTGGTGACTGCAAAGGTAAGCCTGTATTTTAAGATGACGGTAGTAACAATGAGGTATGTAGCTGAGTGGTGACATCATCAAGGTGTTACAAATCATGGTGGTTGACATTGGGAGCCTGATAGTATCAAAGCTGGAGTGTTAGTTGCATTCCACATGTGAAGTGTTGAGAGAGGTTAGTGCAACCTGGGAGTGGTAACGGTTATGGTAGTGACAGTGACAGCAATAGTGCTCTGCATGTCACTTGGTGGCCTTTTGGTTGATGACTGTGTTAGTTGTTACAAGCAGCCAGCTTTTAAGCATATCTGACAGTCCTAAGGGTTATCTCTTTTTTTCCAGTGGGAATGTTTGCAATTGGCTACTGTATCACTTTCACTGGAGGGACTTGCTTCATGGTCTGAACATGATGCTCAGAGCCTGAGCACAGAAAACCACTTTTTTTATTTTGTTTTCTGACTTCATGGCATTCACATTTGGCTGACATACAGAATACATCAGAAAGAGATATAGTTGCAGTGGAGTTTTACACAGAGTAAATCTGCTCTTAAAACCATCCTCATTTCAAGACCTGCCTCAAAATTATATTTGTTTTTATTAGATTATTATCAGCCATAATTATTAATTTTGACATGTATTTAACTTCATTTTTAATGGTTGATTATATTTCAGTAAATAAAAAATAAAAATAGTGCAATTTTCAGCGTTTCTATCTTAATAGAATAATCTAAAGGGAAAAGTTGAGGTGATTCAAAGAAAATCTGCTATGCTGATTTGCTGGAATATGAACAAACTTTTACCAGGTCATTCTAAACAGAACAGTTAACTCATTTGAAGGAGGATGCATTAAAAATGCAAAGGCTTCATATTTTAGCAAAAGCACTAAACAAAGCATATACTATATAAGACCCGTCATCAGGCTTCAAATTCATCTTAGCAAAAAAGATGATGGAACTGGTATAAGAAAATTCTTCGACATGTGGTACACTAACAATTGTTTCATGCAAAAATATTAAAAAAAAAAAAATTGCCAAATACAAACCAGGAATATAGCTGAAAAAATTGCATAAAGTTAGAGAATGCCAAAAAATTACTTTGATGATAAAATAATGAGGCTATGATTTTATAAAAAAAGATTTTTTTTAAATGCTAACAATTTTACATCAGTAAAACATAATATATATATATATATATATATATATATATATATATATATATATAAATTAACTAGAAAGAGCAGTCAAACACTGCAAATTTCTGCCAAGGCAATACTGGTATCTCCTCAATAATTCGTAAGAGATGATTATTAAAATGACAAAAAAATAACTACAATGAACTTGACTGCTCTAAAGAGTGAAAATACAAAAAAAGATTGTGACCACCCTCAATATTAAATGCAAAATGAAATAGGGGAGGTAATTCAGTATTTAAAATGATCTAGGGGTGGTAATTCTGTATTTGGCATCTGAAAGCAAAACAAATTTTCTTATTAAAACCAGAAAAACAGCCCAGAAACTTTTTCTGTACTGGATCAAACCCAAAATCTAATCAGTTTGTGCCAGTCATGAGGCCAAACATCACTGTCCAAATCCATTCAGTGGGTTTTGAGGTGTCTTGACAACAGTCAGACAAACAGGCAAATGTGACCAAATACAGTATCTTCGCCTTAAGGTGGAGGCAGTAATGATTAAATATAATAGTTTTCAGTTAATGATATATGGAATATATGGTTGTTATAGAGTGGTTTGCATAAGGCTATCAACTCAGTTTTTTTTTTTTTTTTTTACTAAGCTTAACCCCCCAAAAATGCTCAAGAATAAGGCATAGAGAGATAGTGAATGAAGTGTGTAAGTGCAGAAAGTAGAGAGGGAAGATTATGAGGATATGCATAGAGATAAAGACTGACCATAAACTTAGTGATTAAGATTGTATTATTGGAGGAAGCATCCATGTGGGAGTTTGTTCCACAAAATAGAGATTCTGAGGAAATAAGCTTTCCTTGTAGAACATCCTTCTTACCAAAGGGAGGTGTGTGGAAGAACTATCAACCTAGAAATGTATTTAATGTCAAAACCTTGAGTTAAAATTTATCATTGACCCACCTGAACTTTGAGTAAAAAGGCCAAGTATCTGCTTAAAAGTTGGCTCCTTTTGGAGTGCAGTCCTACTCTGCTACAGAGGATGCTGCCAGTATATTAGATCCCACTGACAGCACTTAGCAAGCCAGTAAGCAGACATTAAGATAACTGGAAATGAAAATGTGCAAAAGTGTGTTCATGCTTTCCTGAAAGAGTTTCCATAAAAAAAGGACATTAAGTTTCAAATTATCAATTGTTTTTACTGTTGTAAAATTCTTGTGTTCATTAAAGTGTATTAAAATACCCAAAAGATTTTTTTTTGTTTCTTTTCTCACATGCACCAATTTTTGATGCACCAGTAATGATTTTTGTTTCAGGTCTTTCAACAATCAGACACTTTCACTTCAACAAGCCAAGACTTTTCTCCAGTTACAAACACTACCCCACCCACAGCACTTTTCTCTCGATCCACAACCACCTTGAAACAAATTTTGTTGGTCCAGTTGCCAACATAGCTCTTCACCCTCTAGCTCCTGTGATTCCCAGCATGGAGTCAGACCTGGAGAAGGACCAGCCCACAAATTCCACACACAACCCACCTTTATAAGCTTGTATCTTGCCCAACAACAATTATTTTGGCATTCTTCCACCAACTCCATGCACTATGCCACAATGCCACCTCTTTCTCGTTGGTCACCTCAGTGAAGTACTCCCAGGGAATGATCCACTAATAATTAGCTTATAAATAATAAAATACTCATTTACTCATCTAAAAAATCCCTCACAAGCCCAGTTTGTCAGTAGCTTTCATGATGCAAAATTATTTCCCCAGAGCCTATAGTTACAAATTCTACTTTCAGCATAGAGAATTCATATTTTAAGTGTTTAACCCTTTTTACAATCCAATGTTTTTTAGTACCTTTCTTTTTATATATAAAAGTATATATCACATTCATGAAGCACTACTCTTAAGATACAAAATATTTTATAAATTCTGTAGTTATAAATTCTACTTTAAAGTTAAAAAATTCATATTTTCAGTGTTTAACCCTTTTTACAATCCAATGCTTTTTAGTATTTTCCTTATATTAAAAAGTATATATGACCTTCATGAAGCACCGGTCTTTAGATACAATATATTTTTAAGCACAAAAAAATTATAAGTCAGATTACCAGACAATCATCTGAAAAAAGAAATAGCCTTTTGTGAGACTTGACACTATAACTTAGAAACAAACATTACAAAAAGTGAAGGTCAAAGCCAGGATCATCAGAGATTGGTCAAAAACCTTATGGGTATGATATTCTAACAGTGATGGATTGTCTGGGTTTTGGCTAGAAGTTCAAAACAGCACAAAATCAACAGAGGGCTTATTAGAGTTTTGAAGCACCACTACACTTCCCACACTTAGAATCCAGAGACAGGCTAAGACCACACATGTAGGGATGATAAGCCAATAAGCAACATACATTCTCAAAGTTCATCCGCCCACTGCTTCTAAGAATCCAAGCTGTCATGTCTGTTCCTCACCTTTAATAAAATATTAGAAAAATAAACTGTCTTTTCGTTAATACCATCTATGCAGTCACAATGGGGTCCAGTGATGATATGAAACTAAACACCAAAATTAGTCCCTTGTAGGTTTACATAATAATATTGGGATCTAATATAAATTAACACACAGGACAATTAGTGTGTGACACTTTCACCAAAAGCAAAAACAGAACAAACACTAACATAGAGCATCATAACCAATACAAATGTTGATTCTTTGTCTATCTACCAACTTCATTCATTTTTATTGACAAGTGATATGTGGCCAAAGCCTAGGTAGAAATACTGACAAAAGAAATCCAGATGTATAAGGTTTCCAAACTGATGTCAAATTAATTTTTTATTTTCTTCTATGTGCCATGTCCCTTCAGGACGTAGGCGATCATGGCTTTCCAGGTCTCCCTATCTCTGGTGGCTCTTGTTACCTCTGCCACACCCCACTCTGCCATCCACTGCTTTCCCATCTCTCTTTCCCTCTATCTGACCTGTGAGTACCAGATTTTCCAAGCCTTCCTTACTCATCACATCCTAAGAACTTCAGCTGTCTTCTCCTGGTGCTCAGAATTAATTTCCTTTTCATTTCTATCTTTTATAAAACCTCATCATTGTTCACATGCTCAATCCATGATATCTGCAGCATCCTTCTGTAAAACCAAAGTTTTTCCTTCATAGTTTGATGATACTGACCAGCATTGAAGAACAGACATCACATAGCAATCCAGTACTCTCATCATTGTAGCAAAATTTTCCTGTCTCTTAATACT
Source organism: Ascarosepion bandense (assembly GCA_037127315.1). Lineage (NCBI taxonomy): Eukaryota > Metazoa > Mollusca > Cephalopoda > Sepiida > Sepiidae > Ascarosepion > Ascarosepion bandense. The sequence goes on from JBBBDQ010000627.1 coordinate 1,331,959, forward strand.
CTGCACATCTTCTGGAATGCGTCCTTAGCCATTTCAATTTGCCCTTGAATCTCAGTGTCACTTTTCATGTTCCATTAGAACACTTCCCAAGAACTTAAATTTTTGTACTTGCTTGATTATAGTATCTCCAACCTGTAATGAGCATTTTGGGCTCCTGTTTGCTGATGACTATACATTCGGTTTTCTTGTAGTTTATTTGTAGTCCTTTCTTTCAACTTTCTTTATCTATTGTTTTTAGGGATCTTGTAGTTTTCTTTCTGTGTCAGCTATCAACACTGTGTCATCAGCATATCTTATGTTGTTTAGATTGTGACCACCGATGATAAATCCTTGCATAACTTTTAGGGACCTAAGAACAGTCTTGCTATAAGATCCAATGAAAAGACACATTCTTGTCTTACACTCCTTTCTATCTTTGTATAACTTCTGAATTCATTTCTTGTCCATATGCAGGTGGTTTACTGCCAGTAGAGGTTCTCGATTACTCTAATATCTTTCCCAAATATCTTAAAATTACTCAACATTTCTTTGCAGCATACTTTGTTGAACGCCTTGGTATGGTCTACAAAACACAGGTATACATCCTTTTGCATTTGTATCGCCCTTTTTGATAGCATCCTAAGCAAAAATATTGCATTCCTTGTTTCAGTGTCCTTGACGAAATTGCACTGTTCTTGTCCTATCCCCAGCCTGATTATTTTTCACACTATTCATAATGATTTGGACAATGAATTTCATTATGTGGCTCATCAAACTGATTGTTTGGTGGATTTTGCATTCAATTGCGCCTGGCTTCTTAGGCAGAGCTATCAAAATTAATCTGCTAAGGTCATCTGGTATTTGTAGATTTCATTTATTATTTCTGTAATTTTCTCTATGCTGAAATCTTCTAAGGCTGTCAATGTTACAATGCCGTCTGGTCCAGCTGCTTTGTTCTTATTCAGTTTGGCCACTGCAGCTTTCACTTTGGATTTTAGTATTTCCAGTCCATCAGCATCTTTGTTTACTATTCATTGTTCTCTCTTGTCGTGGAAGAGATCTTTTATATATTCTTCCCATTGCTGGAGTATTTCCTCTTTCTCCAATATAATCATTCCATCCTTGGATTTTATACATCCCGTTGAGGAGCATGTTCTTTGTCCTGTCAGTTCCCTTATTCTTTATGCATTTCTCCTTTATTAGTCTTGCTCATTATCTCTACTTCAGCATATTGGTTGTTGAGCCATTCCTCTTTAGCCTATTTCCTTTTGTAGTTTCTTGTATTCAGTTCCATGTCTTGGTATAGTTTTCTGTCTCCTTTGCATTATGTCAAGTATCTTTTCAGTCATCCACTCATTTTTTCTTGTGTCTAATTTCCTGTGGGATAATATAGTTTGCTGATGTCACTAGTGCTTCTTTAAGTGCATCCCATTTTGAATTTCCATTTCCCATTTGTTCTTCATATTTGTTTCTCACAATGTCAGTGTATTTTTTCTGCAGGTTGAGGTCATTCAGTAGTGTGTTGTATTGCAGTCTTGGTGCTGCACTAGGCTTCTTTAGTCTCCAAAGTTTCACTCTTAGTTTACAGGTAACTGGAAGGTGGTTGTTTCCACAGTCAGCACTTGGATAGGTTTTGCATTGAACTATTGCGTTTCTGAATCTTTTGTTTATGCTTATATAATTGATTTGGATTTTTGTCACCTCCTGGGTTTCTTCATGTCCATAGGCATGTTGGGTGTTCTTGAAACCTGGTGTTGGTCATTCACCTTACACCACTAGACCCATCTTTCACCTTGGTCATTGTGGATTCCTAATCCAAAGTTGCCAGTGGTCTCCCCATTCCCTCTCCTTTGGCATTCAAGTCTCCCATCATGATTCTAATTTCTTGGGATTTTACACTTGAGTCTTGGCATTGTCAAGAGTGGAGTAGAAAAATTCCACAGTGCTTTGCGTTGTTGGTGCATAGACTATTATAATTACTATGTTGAAAGGTCACCTTTTCAGTTTGACCAGGAGAACTCTTTCAAATAACTGGCAGTATCCCAGAATGCATTTCTTCATTTATTAAAATTCCCCAGAGTTTTTGAAAGATCTTTTTCTTTGAATGTATTCAATTAACTCCCACAGATAAATACAAATAAGAAATTCTAATATTTATATTATACACTCAGGGGTTATGGCTGCATCATACTGAAACAATGATTCTCATTCAATCACCAAAGTTAAGCAATGTTGAGTCAAATCAGCATTTAAAGAGGTGTCTGTTTGGGAATACCAGGTGCTGTAAGTTTGGATATACAGGTGGTGTGATAGATAACAGCTCAGAATTCCAAACCAATTTCAGTTGGGTTTGTTATATTTACTTACGTGCAAATATTCTTCAAAAAGATCTGAATCAATTTTTTATCCCTACCACCAGGAGTTAAATAGTAGGACTTGTATCCAAAAATTATCATTATTTCAATAAGAAAAATAATTCAAAAATTCTTTCAATCCAAAAATGTTTACTGGCTTTAAATAACCTGCTAGACCATAAACAATGAATCAATCAATCAATGTTTATTTCCAAGGGTAGTAGTGTGAAGGAAATGCAACAAATCTTGATATCACTTCCATTATCCATGCCAATACAGTTACACTAACTGCACATAAAATATTGTATAGAAAAAAAACAAAAAAAATCATCAGACCTACTGTATTTATTTTCCAACTTAACAAGGAATAGCTGATTGGATAGTGTTCAACCTTTTAGAAATAGACATTTTAAGGTTTTATCATACAAGATGAATAAAATTATTAATTACTCAGAAAGTCCGTACGAATGATGAAATAAAAGAAATTACTTTTTTATCTATCCACTAGATTCAAACCAAATGATATTCTCTAAGTTGTGTAGGAGAAACAATTTGATCCAGTATTGATGTAACTCATTAAGCTGATAGTTCTGTGTAGTTCACACTCACCTGGTTTCTTCGGCAGTGCTATAAATATCAACTTGCATAGGTCATCTGGTATTATTCCACTGCTATAAATTTTGTTTATTATGTTGTTAATCTTTTCTATGCCATATTCTTCTAAGGCTATCAGCAGCTCTATCACTATGCCATCTGGACCAGCTGCTTTGTTTCTATTTTCGGTCCATCCATCTCCTTGTGTATTCTCAGTTGTTCTCTCCTGTCGCAAAAAGATCCTTTATATACTCTTTCCATCGCTGGAGTATTTCCTCTTTCTCCAATATGATTGTTCCATCCTTGGATTTTATGCATCCTGTTGAGGAGCAGGTTTTTTGTCTTGTCAGTTCTCTTATCTCTTTATGCATCTCTGCTTTATTGATCCTGCTCATTCTCTTTACTTCTGCACATTTGTTGTTTAGCCATTCCTCTTTAGCTTGTCTGCATTTGTTCCTTATCTCCCTTATGCCACAGAGAGTATCATAGACAAACAAAATTCTAAAGACAATCAACCTTGTTGCAAGAATAACAGCTTTTCATGCATTACATTTATAAAAGATCTTTGGAAAAAAAAAAGAACCTTAAGAGGTCAAAATTTATTGTGGCACGCACAATTCATCTCATAATGGCAATGTGTAGCCAGTTTAACATCTGTGAAACAGAATTACAGGCTATATATTGAAGCATTTTAAAAGAAAACATTTCAATGATAATTTTAATATTTACATGCAGTAACACAACAGTTAAGGACAGAAGCATTTTGCTTTTAGCTACAGTTACTGAAGTTAGGTGACTAAATTTAAAATGCATCTTGAAATTCAAGCAGAATTTGTTTCTTAACACAAAGCAAGGATTTCATTTGGCCATTTTTTAAATCATTTCACTCCAAGTAAGGCAATAAAGCCACTAAGACATAAGGGGGCTACTCAGTCTGAGAGAATATGAGAAAAAAATTATTCAGAAGAAAGAGCAATAAAAGAACAGGAATTAAAAAGACAGAAGATGATTTAAATTTAAATTTTTGATGATTAAAGCTGAAAAGAAGCTGGAAGAGAGTTCCACATGTGAAAAGTATAAGAGAAGAAACTATTAGCATGGAACTTACATCTAATCATGTCAACTGTATATTAATACAATAAGTACGGGTCAATAATATTGCTCACCTTGATTCTCTCCTAATAACAATGATGCCAAGAGCTACTGCATTCAATTAATTCTATATGTTCATAGACTTAAAAATATCTCCCTCTTTGTGCTGCAAATATAAAGTAACTTACTAATTAAAAATTCAGTTTACACATTTCACATCAAATGAGACATTCAATAGACAATTCATTGATACTGCAAATATTTGGGGAGGTGATGGAGCTTAGAAGCAAAGGAACAAATTTAAACCATTTGAGATGTTCAAGAATGTTCTTGAATTTAACTAAAGTATCTACATTATTTACAAATCAGTTTAATATCCTTAACGTTGCTGTCATAATAACAATGTGACAAAGACATTAGCCCAACTGCAAATAATGTGAATTGATAACTCCTTATCCCAAACAAATGAGCAAAATACTTTTCCATTACCTAAATTGTTCTTAACAAAAACAGCAATAGTTTTAAAAAAAAAATTGAGCAAAATAGGGTAAATAAAGTTTTAGTGTTTTTTCATTTTTTTTACACACGAGAATATCAAATTTTAGCACTAAGATAAACTAATTATTACAAGATTTAACCCTTCAGAAGTTGTGTATATACACAAATATGTAAAACTATGCCATCAAATAGTTGTTTTATGACTTATGGGTCTTATGTCTTCCCAATTTTGTGGTTACTGCTTCATGGAGATAACTATTTTGAATATATATCTTTAAAAATCAACTTTAAAAAATTAACTGTTTTGTTATCAATCCCCAATCTTATTTAGGACACTTCAACATAGTGTAATGATTAGCAAGCTTGTCTCATTAGATCAATTACAATTGAATAGTGAGTTCAATCCTCACTGAGTGTCCCATACTTTCAGTCTTTTGCCACATCTTAGCTATGCTTAGAAAATCAATTTCCAATTTGATCTTTTCTAATCCTGATAATTATTTTGTTTTAATGAGTGTGTTTTCCAATTAAGCTTAGTTATTCAACTGAAGTAATTTTCTTCTCAGAAAGTGTTAACACCCTTAGCATTTAGATCACAGTCCCCATAAGTAAGCAATGCATAAAAAAAGTAAGCAAGGTTGACATTTTTTAATAGTATATTTTCAAAATCTAACCTATGTCATAAATAATCCTACTGTCTATGACAAATGGCTACCAAAATGTTTAAACCATTCGAACAACTCTAAGTAAAACAATTTTAGCAATGCCATTTTGTAGTATATGCAAATCTCTTTAAAAAAATTGCATAATGCTGTCTAGCAAAAAAAAGGGACTACTTCAAAATGGATAAAATTTCAAATACAGAGTTTACTTAAGTCTATTTAACAGCTTTTAAAAACTAGTGCTTTTCAATAGTTTTAAAAACTAGTGCTTTTCAATAGTTTTAAAAACTAGTGCTTTTCAATAGTTTTAAAAACTAGTGCTTTTCAATAGTTTTAAAAACTAGTGCTTTTCAATAGTTTTACTTTGTAAAATGCTAAAATAAAGGCTTAATAAATTTCAAGCTATTGGAAACAAAAGAGAATAAAACTTTGGAAGAAACTGGAAACTCAGTAAAAGTATAAAATTCAGAGTTTGGGCAGAGATGTTAGAATTATAGAGTTAAAGTAGAATTAAGACGGAACCAGAAACCCAATCCTAAACAGAAAAGAACTTGATAAACCTTTACTCCTGTTCAAAAGACTGAGGAGTTACATGAACTGATAATAGATGAACTTCTCTATACCTAGTAGTCTGTAAAATAATGTCCAAACAAAAGTTGAGATACTAAGACAAAGTAGAAAAGTTCTCCAACTATGCATTTTACCACTTAGAGTAAGTGACTGCAGGCTGAAATGAGAGAAACATAAAAAATAAAAACCTCATATCAAAATCTATTGAGTAAAGATTCTAAGTCTCACTATTTCTTAAACAAACAAGCAATAACAAAAAAGTAAAACCTTTTATAACTGTTCAAAATATATTACAATCTGCAGAAAAGTCTATTTTGGTTATCTACACTGCTACATAAAAAGAATAGTAATTTCCTGGTCCCAAGGAAAGCATATTAGAGCCAAAAATTACAAGTAACAAATAACCATTAAAGAAGTCACAATAGAAAGAATGTCCCAGAGGGACCAGTTAAGTAGCATTAAAGAGATAATAAGTGCTTTCAATTTTCCAACAAATGACTCAAACCACCTGATTGATGGCCAACCTATCTAAAGGTGACAACACCATCCCGACCCCTGACACTGCAGGTGAGCAAAATACTGTTGTCAACTACATATCCCTACAGTTCCAAGGTATCCTTGGCTAAGACCTAGCACTTAGCAACCTCTCTAACCAATATCTAAGACTTATTCTACAAAAGTACTTCATTTTTTGTTCACCCCATCCCCACAACATTTTTCTGGTATGGTGTAAGTTCAGTACAAAAAAGGAATTATTTTAACCTGATTGATATTCTTAAGAAAGTCGTATCTTTTAATCTGATTCAAAATTATAGTTTTCCTTTTTTCAAGGTGAATTTCTTGAAAGCAGTTGTCATGAATGACTCAGAAAATATCAGAACTAATGGTTTGACGTTTTACAATTTAACACAAAGTCTATCTGCTTAAATTATTGCCTCTCTCAGTATAGATAACACTATAAGCAAAACATGGAATGTGAACCTAACAACAAAAATATTTTTAAAAATAAAAGAACAGTGAAATAAAAATGGTAAAGGGAAATAATATTCTTATATATTTGTTGGCTTTCATTTAGTAGCTTAGAACCTAACTTGACACGTTCATGTTTTAATTTTCACTATTGGTGTGTATTTTTAAATTTACTTGTTCAAGATCACATGTAATTTACATTGACATAGCTGGCTTGAATTTTTTTTTTATTATGATTTTCTTTATGTTATGGTAGCTAAATCTCTTTTTAAATCTTTCTTTTCATATTACTTTGAGTCAATAGAAAGAAAGTTGACAACAAAATATAAAAAAGTTCAGTAATTCAGAATCAATTCTTGTGAAGCTTTCTTTGAATATAGCTTAGAAAAATAAATAAAAATAACAAATGAAACTTTTTAAAAAAATACAAATAAAACAAATGAATATAATAGAGAGAAATTTGTTTCTCGAGCAGATTCTAATTTTTTAACAAACGCAAACGAATACAGTAAATAAATATGAAATAAAATGAAAAAAAAATAAAGATAGTGTTAATAAATAGTGTGACTTTGTTGAAAAATCTAAAAGGGTGAAATGAAAAGTGTTATTTTTCCAGCAGAAACTGTAGCAAAACAAATTTGAATAAGAAAACTGTCATTTTTCTCACATCACAGAAATTTTAACTGTCTTCTTATAGCTTTGAGTTGTTTTGAGTGTTTTAAAACTTTTCTTGTGGGTCTCTCATAAACTTAGAATCTATGTGTCAAGTATAAAATATGTGTCAGTTAACAAACCCATTTTGACAATGATACAAAATATAATTGGCATTTATTGAAGACTAATGAATGAAATGAATGTTTAATTAAAATATCAGACATAACTAACATTTCTCTTTTTTTTCAAAAATTCACTTTGCATTAAAAAATATATTTTTAATATATACATTAACAAAATGAGAATATGTTTTGAATATATATATATATATATATATATATATATATATATATTCAGGAATTATGACATGGATATGTTACAATATCACTACAAAAGTAGCTATTTTGTTTCGACATTTCTTGTGTCTTGTCAAGTGATATGGTTTATTTTAAATTGAGCCTCAATTTAAAATAAACCATATCACTTGACAAGACACAAGAAATGTCGAAACAAAATAGCAATTTTTGTAGTGATATTGTAACATATCCATGTTATAATTTCTGAATAAATATTATTAGCTCTACTTTGTATTGAGCGCTTTTTTAAAAATAGTGTTTCTTTGGACAAGGATTATTATTCCACCCATACTTCATATATATATATATATATATATATATATGTATATTTATTCACTGTTAGTGATGGGAGTAAAAATGATTTTTCTTGATAATACAAATAAATAATTGTTCCTCACTTAGTGGATTAATTAGTCTTTTTAACTTAGTAAATGTTTAACTATTCATTTACTTATAATTAAAACTTTCACTCTTAATGGTCAGTGTTATTCTTGTAAAATCCACAAATTAATTTACTGTATTTAAACAAAATTAAAGAACTATAGAAACAATTATGTAAATAATTGTCCATCCTCTTTAATTAAGAACTGCTGCCTTGACAGGCATAGTGAACAAATATTTTAATGGTACTATAGCGGTAACAACAAAGATAAATGTAATGTTACTACTACTACTACTACAGTGGAATTGCCTAAATATATTGGTGGCAGAATGCATGTAAAATTAGCAACAATTTATGTACCATTTTTTGAAAATTCAAATTTTTGGATTTTTTTTTTTTTTGTTAATTTCATTATAGATTATTCATATAACAAATCTTTAGAAATTGATTAGTGAAAACATTGTGACAAACTTCCAGGACACAAAGAGGGAGTTTAGTTGTTCAAAAAAATGTTGATGACCTTTCTTAAACTTAAAAGATCTTCTTCATGTGCCATGCACCTTCAGGACATAGGCAATCATGGACTTCCACTTGGCTCTGTCTCTTGTCACTCTCAATATTTTTCTCTTGGTATCTCTTCTAAACCCTGCTCCACCATCCATTTTCTCAAACCTAACAAGTACACCTCACACTGCTTTCCTCTGTCACTCCTTCCCTTTATCTGACCTGTCAGTATTAAATTCTCCAGGCCCTCCTTCCTCATTACATGTCTCAGAAACCTCATTTGTCTCTTCCTGATATTAAGTATGAGTTTTCTTCTTGTTTGCATTCTTTCCAACACCTCATTATTGCACACATCCTCAGCATCCTTCTGTAAAACAACATTTCTGCTACCTAAAGCTTCTCCATCCTTGATGAGATCATCCAACATTCACCACTATACACAAGGACAAATATCACATAGCAATTCAGCACTCTATTCTTTGTTTCTAATAAGATTTTCCTGTCTTTCAGTATTCTGATTAGCTTCTGAAATGTATCTTTGGCCATGCCAATGTGTTTTTGGATCTCCATGTCACACTTTCCATCCTCTGTCAAAACACTTCCCAGATTTTTAAATGACTAAACCAGATAGTGCAGACTGAGACTCAGTGGTAAAAACTGAGAAGCACAAAAAAACTAGACAAGATTTCCATAGACATTGGCAGTGGAATGAGAACAACTATCCGTATAGATTAAATAAAGAGTTCAATTTGAAGTTCTTCTTCTATGTGCCCTGTCCCTTCAGGACGTAGGCGATCATGGTTTTCCACGTCTCCCTATCCCTGGTGCTCTGGCACACCTTCTCCTGTTACACCATGCAACCCTCGTTCCATCATCCACCTGATTAGGTCCTTCAAATATGTTATCCGTTGCTTTCCCCCGTCTCTCCTTCATCTGGCCTGTTAGTATCAGGTTCTCCAAGCCCTCCTTCCTCATTGCATGTCCCAGGAACTTCAGCTATCTCTTCCTGATGCTCAGTACTAGTTTCCTTTTTGTTTCCATCATTTCTAGGACCTTATCATTGCTTACATGCTCAATCCATGATATTCGCAGCATCCTTCTGTAGAACCACATTTCAGTGGCTTCCAGTTTTTTCTTCATCTTTGATGATATTGTCCAGCATTCACTGCCATATTGAAGAACTGACAACACATAGCAATCCAGTACTCTCTTCCTTGTTTCGAGCAAAATTGTCCTGTTTCTTCATACTTTACTCAACTTCTGGCATGCTTCCTTCGCCATGCCAATTCGCCTTCAGATCTGTGTCGCACTTTCTGCTTTCTGTTATAACATTTCCCAAGTATTTAAATTTTTGTACCTGCTTGATTCTAATATTGCCGACCTGTATTTGGCATGTTAAGCTACCCTTTTCACTGATCACCATGCAGTCAGTTTTCTTGCAGTTTATTTGTAGTCCTTTCTTGTAACTCTCTTCAGCTACCTACAGTAGGAGGTCTTGTACTTTCCTTTCTGTGTCTGCTATGAGTACTGTATCATCTGTGCACCTTAAGTTGTTTAAATTGTGGCCTCCGATGACATATTCAGACATAACTTCTAAGGTCCTCAAAATATTCTCGCTGTACAAGTTGAACAGATCCAGTGAAAAGACACATCCTTGTCTTACACCCCTTTCTATCTTTGTATATCTGCTGAATTCATTACCTGTCCGTATACAAGCAGTTTGCTGCCAGTAAAGATTCCTGATTACTCTTAAGTCTTTCCCAAATATGTCAAGGCTGCCAGGCATCTCCATCAATTCTTTGTGACATATTTTGTCAAACGCCTTCGCATAATCAATAAAGCACAGGTATAAGTCCTTCTTCATTTGTATTGCCCTTTCAGAGAGCATCCTAATCATAAATCTGATGTTCCTTGTTCCATTGTCTTTGACGAAACGGCACTATTCTTGTCCTATCCCTGGCCTGATTATGCTTCTTGCTCTATTCATCAGGATTCAGATGATCAGTTTTGTTATATGGCTCATTAAACTGATGGTTTTTGTGGAGTTTGCACTCATTTGCTCTTGGCTTCTTAGGTAGTGCTATGAAGACAGATTTGCTGAGGTCATCTGGTATTATACCACTATTATAAATTTCATTTATTATTTCTGTAATTTTCTCTATACAAAATTCTTCCAAGGCTATCAGCAGCTCTATGACTATACCATCTAGTCCAGCTGCTTTGTTTCTATTCAATTTGGCTATTGCAGAGTCCACTTCACACTTTAATATTTCTGGTCCATCCTCATCTTTGCGTATTATTGGTTGCTCTCTCTTGTCGTGGAAAAGATCTTTTATATATTCTTCCCACCATTGCAGTATTTCCTTTTTTTCCAATATAATTGTTCCATCCTTGGATTTTATGCATCCTGTTGAAGAGCAGGTTTTTTTGTCCTGTCAGTTCTTTTATTTCTTTATGCATATCTGCTTTATTATTCCTACTCTCTACTTCTGCACATATGTCATAGGATCAACAAGCACCTGATAAAGGACACAATGGCTGAAACATTATGACAAGAATAACAAAGATGAAGACAATAGTCCAGATGAAAATAATATATTTTAATAATACATTTTTTTATCAATTTTTCCTTTTTAATGCGATCATAGAAACTGAATCTATAAAAAGAGACAATTAAAATTTGAATAAATTTGAACAGGTTCATCAATACATTCTTCTGTCAAGTTTAACAAATTAAGTTTTCCAGAATGCACTGGCTTATAAAAAACTTCTTTTGAAGTAATAAAAAATTCATATTAAAAATAAAATCCATCAATATATGTGTGTCTGTGTGTATGATAAGAATTAAAAAAATAGATGCAACTTTTTTTCTTAGTGGATAAAAATATCGTTCTGAATTAAACTCCCAACCACAATATCCTGGACAGCGTGAGGTTACCTTGTCATTTTTCCAAATTTATTACATCTCAGTTATGAATATTACTATCAAATGTAAGGCAAAAAAAGGTTTTATTTGAATTGAAACAAGTTAGAAAGAATGCTTATTGAAATATTTGAAGCATTCATAATTTACTTCAGCTTTGAAAATTTTGAGAGTCAGTTCCCTGGGAGGCATTGATCTGTCAGTATCCTTAGACTAAATTTTATTTTACTTACCACTTTTTTTAAGCTTATTTAAAAATCAATTTCTATCATTAATTTTGACAAGACTGATAAAGTATAGCACAAAATCTAAGCTCAGAAAAGCAGGAATAACTGATATTTAGATGAAGAGGTAAAGGGCCTGACAAAACTGCTGGGCCAATTAGTGTATGATCCCATCATGAGAAAAAAAATGAAATAAATTTGTATTAAATTGATTCATGTTATTGAATGTGGGCTTTGAATGATGATACCTTGAAGAAAAATTAGCAAGCTGTAGATCAAACTAGGTTGACAGCAACAAAAAAGAAAGAAGACTAATCAACAAAAAGTTCTCAGTGGAAAATTTGCAAAAGACTTGCACAAATAATTGACAAATCAGAAGCAGAGAAATGTAATAAGAACCAACTGAATGAAGTCTTCTTTAAAAGACGTCCACTACCTGAAGAAATGAATCTAGTTCTGTGTTTGTGAAGGAGGACAGGATTTCAAGATATATTTCAATCAGTTCCTTTAGTTTTAATACAAATGGGAGAGAAAGATACAGGAAAATATTTCTGAAAGGTAATCAATATTTTGAATAAAAATATTATTTTTAAAAACTGGACCTGTCAAGTTGAACTTTTTATAAATCAAATAAAATCATGCATAGCAACCTATATATATATTACAGAGAATTTGAAATATTTGTGTCAATTTGACATATAAAACAATATTGGCAATTAAGGTTACTCATTTTCTTTATTAGTTTACACCCTTTATGAAGTCTAGGTACCAATTAATTTGTTTCTTAAAGTGTATGCATTTGCATATATAAAAGTTTTAGTGCAGTGTGCGATGGGTAAATTGTCGCCATCTTGTATTTTTAATTTTGTGCATGCAAGCAATTTGTTTTTGACAACTGCACATTATAGTAGGGTCAGTTGGGTACCGTCTGTAAGAAAAAGAGTACCATGACAATTCACTCCACCAGAAATTTGGAAATGGCATGTTGTATTAACTCCCCAGACTGCAATCCCCATGATTATTATGTGTAGGGTGCAGTTGAATGAGGGACCAATAAAATTCATTGTAACACCAAAAATGAACTGAAGGCAAAGAAAACAATGACCAAGTTAAATTAGGAAACCATCCAGAATAGATGTAAGAGATTCTAAAGTCATTTGAAGGCCACATTTGAAGCCAATGGCGATTTTATTGAATAAATTTACTCTATAATATTTCAAGATATTTTTTTTGCAATTCTGGTGTGTATATATGTGTGTGTGTGTGTGTGTGTTAAAATGAGATGCCAGTGTTATTTTTCATTTTTGTGTAATTTAAATGAAAAATTATCCATCGCACCCCGTACAACCAAATGCTTTGTAACCAAAATAGTTTACAACCAAATTCCCTCAAATTTAACAGACATAATTACTACATCTGTACATATCCTTTGTCATGTAAAAAGAAGTGTTGACACTGACATATGCATTTGAACGCTGATCACCAGATAACAAAAATATAAGATTCCACTGGGGATTACATGACCATGATAATATTAAGCACCAACCAGAAATCTGGGTGAAGCAACAGGACTATGAGTAGCAGCAGCAGTCGTACTAGTTACAGCTGAGTAGTAGATTTTAGTGCTCACAATGTGATATTACTATTTAGTCCTTGAGTAGATTACTCAGGAGGACTATATTATACAAAAATATCTTTGATAGTCAAAATTATAGGAAAATATCTTTGGTAGTCAAAATTAACACAGTTTAGTGTCAAGATTATATTTTATCTTTAACTACTTATGTCTAGACTAGAAAAATACTTATGCATTTTGAAAAATAATTTTATAGAAAAATTTATTTGCTAATTCATTAGAATAACAAACAATATTTATTTTGTTTTACTTTTATGTTACTAATTACTTTTACTGTACATGACCAGTGTGGCTGGAAATATACCTTGATGCATAGGAATAAATGACAATAAAAATGTCTGATAAAAATAAATCTATTCATTCTTTACAGTTTGCTTTGTTTTTCAGATACTAAACTGAGCAGATATTAGTTTTTGATAATAACCAAAAGAAAGAGCATGCATTCCTTAAAAGAATCTTGCTGAACTATCACAGTCTCTGTGGTCGAGCGATCTAAAGCACACCAGATCAAATGGAGGTTTCTCCTAAAAGGTTGGAGTGCAAGTTTGAATACTGCTGGAGAGCAGATTTTCTTTAAGTTTTTCAGTGTGAAGGCCAATACACACCATTTAAAAGAAAAAAATGCAATGTTTATTTGAGACGTGGTTATCAACTAGAAATGGAGTAATTAGGATTGCTTTACATTGAGGGTTTTTTTTTTTCAGATTGTCAGATTGAATGGTGATGCAGTGAATATCAGCTCAAAACAAGAAATTAAAAAGCTCAGTTCAAATTCCAGTTGAATTTGTTGCATTCACTTATGTGCAGATACTCTTAGGAAAGGTATTAATTTATCCATCACTTCTCCCTCCAGCTATGGGTCAAATAGAAGTACAGATTGGGTTCTATAGCCTTGGTTGACAACAAGTCTATGAAGAAAGTAATGGTGACCTACAGCAGGAAAAGTCTTCAACCCAGTCAGTCATATCTCTTTCAAGACATGACCACCCAAGCATGTATCATGTAAGGCACTTAACTGACTTAATTCTTTATATATATATATATGTGTGTGTGTGTGTGTGTGTGTAAAATTTCAGATATGACTAAAATATATATCTGTAAAAAAACAAGAATAAAGACAAAAGAAAAACTTAGCTTACACATTTCATTCTCTGATGGACTTTATCAAGGCAAACTAAAATCATTATATTTGCTTGATGAAGTCCAGAGGACAAAACACGTCACCTAAGATAAGTTTCCCTCGTCTTTATTCATGTGTACACACACACACATATATATATATATATATATATATATATATATAAAATGATGTATATTGTCATCTTTCCCTAAGAATTCCTCCTTGAACTTATTCAATTTGAAAAGAAGTTTAGCCACTTATCTACTCTAATACTGAGAACTGCTCCATCATGAGGAATCCAGACCCCAAACTTTCCCTCTTCCTTGCAATAAAAGTTGATTTTCTGGTCTTCAAGAATGCCTGTTGTTTTTATACGTGGGTTGAAAACTCACTTATTGGAATGATATTAAGAACTTGAATCTTAACATGTCAAGTCAACATCATACAGGAGATGGTAAACGAGCTGCCAAAAGTACTTGAACCCCACCCCCAAGTAAAATGCAACAGCAGCAAAACCTTCAATGAATTAGCACATAATAAACAAATAAAGAAGAAAAAACTCAATGTAAAGCAATCCTAATTAATGAGAATCTTTAATGAAAATTTACAACCTAAATTAATAAAAACAGTACATATGAGAGAAAGAGAGATAGAGAAATGTTCAGGCAGAGGCAGTTAATGTAGAAGACTAACTGACTCATCTTTCAAGCACTGTAACATGTCAGTAACAAGACATTTAAACTGTCTGAATGGTTTTATGCCTTTGCCAAAGTCTTTATTGTGGGCAAAAGCAGTAGGAGTTAAAAATCAAACTGTTCACAAACTATTTTTCAAATTGATAACATATTATGCTACTTGGCAGCTATATATATATATATATATATATATATATATATAGAGAGAGAGAGAGAGAGAGAGAGAGAGAGAGAGAATGGCAACCTGTGATGACAAAGATAATCAAAAAAATTTTATTTAATTAATATAAATTATCAATTAGATAGAAATAGAGAGCTTAATGGATATTATCCAGAGCAAATATATTAAGAAAACTACATATATATATATGTATATATATATAAAAGAGAGAGAGAGAGAGAGAGAGAGAGAAGAAAACTCAACACATAAACAGTTATAAATCCAGAATTTATTTCAGCAAGGTAAAGAAAAATTTTCAAAATTGCCACATTAAGACAATTTTATTCAACGGTCTGAATGAGGCAAGTGTAAAAGTTTTTCTTTACATTGCTGAAATAAATTCTGGATTTATAACTGTTTATGTGTTGAGTTTTCTTCTCTCTCCCTCTTTCTCTATATATATATGTATATATAAAATGACTGGCCAATTGTATTCAAGGATAGCTGTCAACGAGAGCAACTGTGATAGAGAGAGAGAGTCATACATATACACACGTTTAAAAGGGTTCAAAATTCCTGGCACCTGAAGAAGGCTGAAACACACAACAGCCAAAACATCATGTCATTCATTTCTTTCTTTTTAATTTTTATTAGGAATTTTTACTTCCAGTAAACATAGCAATATTGATTAAATTAAATTTGGAGTAAATTAAAATGTATTTTGTTTACCAGTAGCGAAATCTGATCTAAGCATAAGTTGTGTGCCATTTAATTTGGGTCATTAGAAGACAATGAAAATGAATCATATTTTTGGGGGGATAAAAAAAATTTTTAAGTAAATTGGAACAGCAGAATAAAACCAGTGTATTTGTTTACTGGTGGTGAAATTTGGGGGCCAGAGTATTAAATGTATGGTGCCGTAACCAGTATTTGACCCATGGGAATTGCCAAGACCATCTGAAAGACAAGATAAGATTGCACTTGTTTTGTCCAGTCGGGACCGAGTAAAACCATAAAAGACTCTAGTCTGCAGACTATATTGGTCTGAAAGTGACATAAGGAGGAAAAGAAAAACACCAACAAAAGAAAGAGGAAAAAGAAACAAAACACGGAGCGGCGGACTCAGGTAAGTCACTTTTTAGTTTCCTTCGTTCACTCATTGCACTTAGATCTGCCAGTAATGTTGTTGATTTTGTCGACTTTATACACAGTTGAAGCGCCACCACCATGTTAAGTAATTTTCCTTTCATTCTGTTGTTTGTCTCTTCTCGTTGGAAAATAGTAACTGACAAGACGCTTGGATGAGCGTAGCAGAATCAGACGCCACAGATGACTCTGGGGATATGGGAGTCCTCGAAATAACAATAGGTTTCAGGAGGCTGATAGGTAGCATGAAACTACCTACTTATAAAGGAAACCCTGCAGACTTGCACGAATGAATTCTGTCCATTCAAAAGAAGCAAGTGATTTATGGCCTATCGAACCAAGAAATGGTGCTCCTAGCTAATGACACCACAGCGGGGCAGATGTCCAAGTTCATAGAGAGGTGGTACAAAGAAAACCTGGCCCTTACGTGAACAGAGCTTAAATCCACTCTGGTGCAGTAACATGTGAGTGAGTGTACAGCCAGTCAGGCAGTCAAAAGATTATTCCAGCTGCAGCAACAAGAAGGAGAGAATAATGAAGAATTGGGGGGAAAGAATCATGGGGCTAGTGGCGTTAGC
This sequence comes from Ascarosepion bandense, assembly GCA_037127315.1. NCBI lineage: Eukaryota > Metazoa > Mollusca > Cephalopoda > Sepiida > Sepiidae > Ascarosepion > Ascarosepion bandense. The sequence continues at coordinate 1,349,055 of JBBBDQ010000627.1, forward strand.
TTTTCCGGAGTTGGCAACTTAGGACAGTGCTCCTATTCAGGCCTTGTTGGCCAATGTGTATGTGGATGCGCTGAATGACAGGGACCTGAGGGGTGATGTTCTGAGGGGAGGACCAATTACCTTGGCCGCAGCCATAGAGGTGGCTCGGAACAGCGAGCGACTCTGGGATAGAATAAGAGGGGCTGTAGGAAGGAACCCCCAAGGGGCCAAAATAGTGATGAAAAAGAAGGACCGAAAGCAGATCCAGATATGGGACCTGAAAGAAGAGGTGGAAGAGAGCTATGAGACTGAGGAAGTTCCCAATAGGAGAGCCTGGAGATCTGTGTTATGGGTTTTACAAGCTCACACCTGGCCAATATGGGCTTGTGTGCTGGACTTGCAAGTATGGTAGTCATCGAGTCCTTGATAAAACAATCAAAGAATAATTGAGTAAGACAAACTATTCTCTCCATCTCCTTGCAGACATGGGTGAGAGGAGGCTCGTGTTACTGACGATGCTAGTTGTGGTAGCTACTACCTGGGAACGCAGTGAGAATACCGTATTTAAGAAGAGTAGCAAAGTGATTATAACAAGATCAAAGTGGTTGGTAACTTTGGTAAATCAGAAGTTACTGAGTCAGTTGAAGGTCGAAGTGGACAAACTAGACACAGCCAGAACACAAGTTGCCGGAGAATATTTGCAGACCCCAGAATACCACCGTATATTAGACCCCTGAGCTCAGGAATCCCTAATACTTGAGAGACAATGGAAGGATATGAGTTACTATTTGAAAGGAATAAAGTTGTTACGAACCAGGAAAAAAAGGGCAGTATTAGCTATAATGAGAAAGGCATTAAGTGTGTTATTTGGTACAGTCTCCAAAGGCTAAGTGAGAGTAATTAAGAGGAAATTAAAAGCGGTAGAACAGAGACAACAAGTAATGGCTCATTTAGTTAGAGAGAGCGTATCTATACTCAATATTACTAGGATAGAATTGGCAAAGAATAGAAGAAGTACCAATAAGTTGATTTCTCACCTAAAGTTTTTTTTAAAAAAGAAGTGATAAATGTAGCCACATCTGCAGCAACCGAATTACGGAAATTAGAGGAGTTTTCGCAAAGGTATTTTCAATTATTAGCTATAATGAGTAAGGTACGTCAAACAAGTCACTCTTTAATGAGCATGTGAGAGCACAATTAGACATGCTGGGACACCTGTCTCCGAGTGTAATAACTCCAGAATGATTGAAGGAAGTAATACTGGATACACAAGCCAAACTAACCCATCATCTAAGATTTCCTGTAGACCCCACCCAGCAGTTATGGAGGTATTATAGTGCCTTAGGATGTGCTACCTTGTTGGAAGATGATAAATTGCTAGTGTTAGTGTTGGTTCCATAACTGGACAGAGATAGTACATTTGAAATTTATCAGGTGATGAATCTTCCCCTTTCCTATCCAAAACTAAAGCCAAAGATAGGAGCGGTGGTCAGGTACAAGGTAGAGACAGAAATTGTTGCCTTAAACCTATCCAGGACACAGTTTATGCTATTAACAAAGGGAGAAGCAGAAAAATTCAAGAATGATGCCTTAGGTACCTGTGGATCTGTAAGTCCAATTTATGTGACAGGTAGTCATAATCTGTGTGTATTAGATTTATTTAATAAAAATAAGAAGGGAATTAGAGATCATTCTGTGTGTATTAGATTTATTTAATAAAAATAAGAAGGGAATTAGAGATCATTTTCAGGTAGAGATATTAGCTAGTGTAATGTTACCCAAAGTAATCAAGGTCTCCGACGGAATTTGGGCAGTGGCCATACAAGAAGAGATCGAATTATCGAAGGTGTGTCAAAGAAAGCTCACCACTACGATAAGAGTTATTCCTCCGTTGTTTTTTGTGGAGCTACTCATCAACTGTGGAACTCATTACCTCCCTACTACCAAGCAGAAGAGACTACCAGTGGATGGATGGGATTGTGGGAACCCATTGTGAAAGAGATTCCAAAGACGTCAATGGAAAATATTCTGGCATGAGTGAAGGAATGATTCCAGTGAGTGCACTTTACCAAAGTAGGTCCAAACAGAGTGCACATTGGGACCCATAACTGATATTGAAGACAAGTTCACGATTGTTGTGGAAGGACTTGAACAAACAAAAAATTCGACAAAGCCTGTTGTGAAGGTGAGACGAAATCGGAAGGAGAGATTTACAAAATAAATCAAACTTTTTTAATATTTTTTTTATGAAACTAAAATAATTGGTAAGAAGTGTTGCAAACTCTAGAAAAAAAAGAAAAAAAAGAAAAAAAAGAACAACAACACTCAGATTAGTGAACTATGTGAAAAGGTTCTATTGCACAAGATGACCAAAATGGTGAATTTTTACCAAAACTTTCATGTACATATGTGTCGTAAAATCAATGAAAATGTAAATGGCATAATGCGCCCTAAGAAGAATTGAGGATTTTACCTTTGCATGCTGGAAGAGAGAAATTTTGTTTTTTTTGTTGTTTCATATTTTTTTTTAATTTGTTAATATGGAAGCTCGTGTATCATTTACTAGTAAATGACAAATGGGTAGGGGAGGAATATGAGAGAGAGAGAGACAGTCAAACACATACTCACATTTAAAAGGGTTCAAAATTCCTGGCACCTGAAGAAGGCCAAAATGTCCAACGGCCAAAATTTCAGGTCATTCGTTTCTTTTTAATTTTCATTATGAATTTTTTTTAAACAGAATTTCTACTTCCAGTTAATATGGCAATATTGATTAAATTAAATTCAGAGTAAATTGAAACCAGCAAGTATTTTGTTTACCAGTAGCGAAATCTGATCTAAGCATAAGTAGTGTGCCATTTAATTTGGGTCATCAGAAGACAATGGAAATGAACAAAATAATTTTTTATCAACTGAAAATGGTAATAGCACTGAGTAAGCAGACACTTGTGATAACCGTGTGATATCCTGGCTTATAACCCTCCAGGTCTCCTATATAAGCGCATAGTAATGCTGAAAGAATTAGTTGAAGAGCTGGTGAAGAGAGAGACGACAACTGTGGAAGCATACAGCTGTGTGAGATCGGGTCCCCCCCCCCCGCCCACACTGCTAGAGTGAGAGTACTGACGAGTCAGAAACAAGGACTTAATTAAGTATCTTCATCGTAATGGTCGCATTGAAAAATGCTGTGTATATAAAACTTCATGTTCATCACCAGCCTGACAACAATCGGAATTGCATCATCAGTAGTTTGTACCAGCACCTTTGAAAGGTTTGTACCAGCACCATGGTCCCGATGTTTTATTCGAAAAGAACTAACTCCATCAAAGGAGTCTGGAGAACATTTTTGAAAAGAGTTATGTATCTTCTGAGACAATTTAACAAGTGAACCATACACACACTCTCTGTCTAGATTCTAGTGTGTGAGTTGCTATGCTAAAAACTTACTTTCTGTAACCTTTTTCTTTTTCTATTCTTTTCTTATATATAAAAGATATTAACAGTGCAACCATTGAACAGTTGTTTGTTTGGCTTTCTGCGAGTATTATTTTTTCTTTTTATTTCTTTTTTCTACATTCTTAAATTTTTAACACAGAGTCGACCATGAACAAACAACACTTCTGCTTTCTGGATCAAATAATCACAATGTGGGCAGCAAGCAAGAGTAAACCAGCAGACCAGTCAAATATACTCGAATGCTTAAGGAACCTATGGCCAACCCCTTAAGATCTGGTACACGTTGACCAGAATAGGCCCATGGAGAGGTGAAAGTGGTTAAATATATGGTCCCATGACCAAGATAACCCCACTGGAGGCCAGAGTGTTAAACGGCTAGCAAATGCAAATGCTTGTTTGTGTTTGTTTAACACCCACAGAGCCCACCTGTGGTTTATACTACAGCTATGTTGAACAGACCTTAGTTACAGTTTCTGGGAGAGAGCACATCATGACTACCACCGTTGCAAGGTCTGGCCATTTTTTAATATACTCCAAGTTACATAAGGATCTTTGCCATTTTTTTCTTTTAATTTCCACACATGATTACCTAGTATGGTATAATTTTTAACGTTTTCTACCTTGAATGTTGACATGATTTCACCAACATTTTTTAAAACTTGTCTTCAATACAACCTACATATATTTTTCTCTGTCCATTTTTATCTTTAACTCATGCTTTGTAAATAACTCCTTTGGTTTTACAAACTTGTCAAGCAGACATTTGCTTTTATCTCTGAAGTTACATTTTTCTTTAATGATATTTTACTGCATGTTATTTTTTAAATTCTTGGTATTTAGCCTTTTTATATAATTTTCTAAATTGCAGGTACAGCTGTGACTTAATTTAACTGTATTTCTTTTAAATATCTTGTGTAACTCTGAGTTTTTATGGAAGTATTTTATTAATCAATTTGAAAAATATTTTTTCCTATTTTGGACTTAACTTCTAAATTAAAAGGTGGGTTGAACCAAATGATATTCCTTGAATTATTTTTTTTATTTGCTTATTTCAATTTTATATTTTAATGTATTACTATGACCATTTTCATTTAAAGATTTTTTGCAATCTTTTTCTTCTTTCATCGAAAATTGTTATATGAGAGGATTTTTTTCCACAACTTGCATTCTACTCTTTTCGGAACATGTTTGATTATGTTAGCAGAATGATTTGATCCAGTGTTCACATCCCTTAAATTTGCAATGGATTTCATAATAGGGGAGATACTGCCAGTTTGTAAATTAAATTCTACTTTTAAATATTGGACAATTTTAAAAAATAATTTTGACTTCTATTTCAAAATTGAGGCTCTTGATGAGTTTTAAAAAGTATTTTTCTTATTTAGTCAATTACTCTTCTATTGTCTGACACTATCATCAATCAGTCATCTCTATATAACCCATGGTTGTCTATGAGGATTATTCCATCGATCTTATTTAAAATATAGAGGTCCATTAGTTCAGAAACCTTGACTCCATCAAAGTACTTCAAAGGTGCTCTTTATTTGATCTTTTAATCCATGCTTTGCCATTATGAAAAATTTTGTAATGGAATGTCCCACACTCCCTATTGCCTATGTGGACTGACTGTATTAGTAGCCATATATAGTGAGCACAGGAGATACCTGTGACTTGCTTCAGCAACTACTAGCCTGCCACTGGATTCCCTTTCTTGTTGTAGTGTATTCTCTTTACAATAAACCTCTCTTGTTTTATCTATGCACATGTTGCTGTTCTTTCACTCAAGTACCACCTCATCTGTTTGTAACCTCTTTAAAGGATAAAACAAAAAAAGCAACCCTTTTTCAGATATTGATGGGTAGAATTTTTTCATGTCATATTTTATGAAAACATTTTCTTGTTTATTCCTAACTAGCATCATAGCCTGGTGTTGCCCATGCAACATTTTTTAAATAGATTATTAATGTAGTGTGTTGCAATTTCCAAGCGCTTGTAGTCGCCACCTCACTTTAAAACTCAGTTATATAAAAATAATAATTATATAAAAAATTGATGTTTAAAAATTGTCAAAAAATTCCATTAAAAAATTCCATTTTTGTTTTGTTTTGCGTAAACATGAGTTGATGTTTTGTGTGACATTGTAAACAACATTGCGTTTGTTTTTGTTTCAAAATTACAGGGAAAGTATTTGCATTTTTTGTTGACTAAATGAATTTCAGAAATTTTCAAAGAAAATTTAAAAATGTATACATTTAATTTTAGAGGAAAAAGTTACATTAATGCCACACAAATTACAGACAGTTGATTTCCTACATGAAATATTTAGCGAAAAAAAGCTTCATTTTTTTTAATTTTATTTTCTGAAGTATGAAATATTAAATCTGAAAAAGAAGACTTAAATAATGAAATTAACCATTGGCACTTTTTTTTTTTACATATTTTGATTTTGTTTGAAAAAACAATTTTTTATTTAAATATTTCTTTTGTTTCAAAATTACGGGAAAAACATATTCACATTTTTTTGTTGACCAAATGAATTTTTAAAACGTCGGAATAAAAATCAAATATAAATACTCATAATTACTTTTTTTAGTCATGTTTAACACATGTGCTTTGATTTCTGTGATGTAATCTAGCAACCATCTTAGATCTTAGATGTTTTAAGGAAGCAAATGTAGACAATCGGCTCCATTGTCCAAAAAGTGCAAAAGAGAAAATTGCTGAACGTAAACTCAAAAAGTATGTGTCAACCTGGCTTCCCCATAGATATATGTCCCTAGAAAGTTTGAATGGCATAGCTTAAAAAAATGTAGGTGTGCATAGATTAGAGTCACACACAGACTCACAGATTGCCCTTTATATATAGAGATTTCTTGAAACTATGAAGTACACTCACTTGTGCCTTCCATTTGTTAGCTTGTGTCAGTCAGTTAAGTGCCATACGTGATACATGATTGAGCAATCATGTCTAGAAAACGACATGACTGACTGGGCAAAAGATTATTCCGCAGTAGGCTGCAATCACTTTCTGCAGTAGACAGGTTGTCAGCCAAGGCTATAGAACCCAATCTGTCCTGTTATTTAACCCATAATTGAAGGGAAGAGACAGATTAATATTTTTCCCAAGGGTATCTGCGCATAAGTGAATGCAAGGAATTCAACTGGAATTTAAACTCAACTCCCCGATTTGTCATGTCCGAGCTGATATCCACTGCACCACAATGCACATCGCCACTTTTGTGGTGGGTGTATTAGACAATTTAAGACAAGCTTAGACATGCTGTGACCAGTCCTGACAAGCTAAGACCAGTTAGTACCCAGTTGCCACCTAAGCAGGGGCTGAGTAAACTTTGACCAGTGGCCTGAATGTCCATATCCAGGTTCCCCACATTAAAAACTAACCTTGTGTCACAACTAGGTTCTGTTGGGGAGCAGAGTAAATAAATACACCAATCCTTAATAAATTACACATATTTTTTAGGATTTCTTGCCTTATTAAGTGAAAAAGAGGGATTATTGAGAAAGTTGTCCTTATAGGCCTTTATGGTTAGAAACTCTTGCTTACTGATTAGTATTTGGACCCTGTCACTTATGCCCAATTTGGCTGTGAGGTCTTAAGTCTTGTCATTTATACTTTTAAATTTAGAAATCTGGTGCCTTTTTGCAATATTTGCTGACTTCTGCATTTATTTTTTCCCTGTAATTCTTTGTGCTTATTGTATAAATGTTACTTGTTTTGTTGCCTTTAACAAGGATATTTGGTACATGCTAAATTTCTCACATAAAATTAAACAGTTTGTTATCAGAATGAGATGAAAAGTACTATTTTTCTTTCAAAAATATGTAAAGGACAAAGAAAACTTAAAAAATTTAAAATTTAAAACCAGGAGTTACCCACCAGCAATTTAAGAATGAGCTAAATTTGAAAAGGATATGATTTGTCCAATAGACAAAATCAAATTTAAAAGGGTTAATAATAATTTCCAAAGACTTAAATACTGAAGTAACAAAAACACCAAATATTCTTGTTAAAGGTGACAAAAACAACATTTATACAGTAAACCCAAAGTTGAAATAAGTTACAGCTCTACCTGTAATTTAGAAAATTACATAAAGAGACAAAACACCAAGAATTTTAATTAAATTTTTTTTAATTAAACAGTATTATATATTTATATCTACCGGCCTGATTATTTACATTTTCCTAATAACAATTTATCGTAAATAATCAGGCCGGTAGATATGAATATATAATACTGTTTAATTAAAAAACAGAATATCTACTTAAATAAAAATATCAATAAAAAATAATGTTCAAACAATTCATTTCATATATATATATATCGAGGATGGACAAAATAATCAAAACCCCTAGTACTATAATAGTATAATTTGTAAAAAACTGTCAAAAGCTTGTCTATTTTTACATTTGTATTAGTAGTACTTCATATTTTTATAAAAATTAGTTTTTTTTTACAGATAATATTTAAACAAGTTTATTAGAATCACTAGTCAGTAATATTTAAGAATTTTAAATGACCAACTTCATTCCATGGTTCAGGAACTGTTTCTAGAGGGAAATACCATCTTTCAGGATGATAATGCACCCATTCATACTGCTAAAGTTGCAGCTGAATGACACAAGAAACATCTTTGTGAAGTACAACATCTTATTTGTCTATCACAGTCCCCAAATCTCAACATCATTGAACATTTATGGTTCATTTTAGAAAAACTACATCAACTGCTTTCTAAGATTAACAAATGAAAACGGATTTGAGCAAGTGATGTCTGGATCTTGGTAAAAGCCGCACTTCTTTGAGCTTTGTAAAATAGTACAACAGAATCATAAACAAAGAATAGTACCAAATAGCAGAAACCACATCACTTGAGTACTTTCAACAACTAAAATGGATACCACACATAACTTGAGAAAATAATGACAAAGATGCTGATGTTCCACACTTTAAATAAAAGGTTAAGAAGAAAACTCCCATTAATACTAGAATAATTGATAAGAGCTTGAAAAACTTATTTTCCTGAATAATTGTTTCAAGAGAATGATTTTATAACAATGAATGCCAAATGTTTTGTCATAAGGAAACAATATTACCCATTCCTGTTACCCATTTGAGTTGTAATAGCAGGACAGTAGTGGGTCTGTCTTGAGAAAGATAGCCAGATCCTCAAGGTGATTTTGAATTCAGCATTGCCCTTCTCTTATAGTGGCTGCTTTATCAAAGCTAAAGAGCCCAGTATACCCTAATAGTTAATGAATTGTTGGAGGAAGACAGATTCATGCCTTATCAAAAGGTATTAATGTTAAGTGAATGAAACATATTCAGAATTGAACTTAGCATACCAATTCCACTTTCTATGATGAAAACCATTTCCATATATCTATAGGAAATTGAAAATGAGTTGAGGGAGAGGAATCAATAACAAAATTGTGATTTCATATCAATTTATGTCAATACATATCAACTATTTCATTAAATCCAAGTGAATTTTGGATAATAATCTCACACCCAGAGGGCGTTCATTTCTAAAATATGGCTCATTGCATTGCATCAATCAACAAAATGCTTGGATGTTAGTCATTTGCAAGCAAATTCCATTTCTGAAGGCTTTTCAACAAACACTAACCATCTTTCTATTGACATTTGAGATGAATTCTAATTCACTTGTCTTCTGCATATAAACACTCTGATGGTGGGTAGCAGTGTAAGGAATATGATCACAATTCAATCAACATACAAGAAAGCAGTGGAAAGATAGGAAAAGTGAAAAAGGAGTTATTCTGGACATAATTAAAATAAGTACATGTGTACTGAAACATTAATCTTTATGGACCCAATAAATACATCTTGCATTGGGGCAATTTAAAAAATGGTAGTAATATTAATAACAAATAAAAATGGAAAATAAAAGCAGAAAAAATGAAAAAAGAAATAAAAAAATTGAAAACAGAAAAGAAAAAGAAAAATTAAGAAAGAATTTTTAGAAAAAAGAAGAAAGAATTTTTTGAAAAAAGAAAGAAAAGAATTTTTTAGAAAAAGAAAAGAAAAAAAGAATTTTGAAAAAGAAGAAAAAGTTTTTGAAAAAGAAGGAAAATTTTTTAGAAAAAGAAAGAAAAAGAATTTTTTGAAAAAGAAAAAATTTTTTGAAAAAAGAAGAAAAGAATTTTTTAGAAAAAGAAGAAAAGAATTTTTTTGAAAGAAAAAAATTTTTAGAAAAAGAAAGAAAAAGAAATTTTTAGAAAAAAAGAAGAAAAGATTTTTTGAAAAAAGAAGAAAAATTTTTTAAGAAAAAGAAGAAAAAATTTTTTTTAGAAAAAAGAAAGAAAAAGATTTTTGAAAAAAAGAAGAAAAAGAGATTTTTTTTGAAAAAAGAAAGAAAAATTTTGAAAAAAAAGAAAAGAATTTTTAGAAAAAAAGAAAAGAAAATTTTTTTAGAAAAAAGAAGAAAAGAATTTTTTAGAAAAAAGAAAAAGGGTACAGAAAAAAGAAGAAAAGAATTTTTAGAAAAAGAAAGAAAAGAATTTTTAGAAAAAAAAGGAAAAAGAATGCAGAAAAAGAAGAAGAATTTTTTAGAAAAAAGAAGAAAGAATTTTTTAGAAAAAAAGAAAGAAAAATTTTTTTAGAAAAAAAGGAAAAATTTTTGAAAAAGAAAAGAGAAAGAATTTTTGAAAGAGAAGGTTTTTCAGAAAAAAGAAGAAAAGAGATTTTTAGAAAAAAGAAGAAAAAGAATTTTGAAAAAGAAAAAGAATTTTTAGAAAAAAGAAAAGAAAAGAATTTTTAGAAAAAGAAGAAAAGAATTTTTAAAAGAAAAAAATTTTTAGAAAAAAGAAGAAAAATTTTTAGAAAAAAAGAAGAAAAGAATTTTTAGAAAAAGAAAGAAAAAGGAATTTTTTGAAAAAGAAGAAAAGATTTTTGAAAAGAAGAAAAATTTTTTTAGAAAAAAGAAAGAAAAATTTTTGAAAAAAAGAAGAAAAGAGATACAAGAAAAAGAAAGAAAAGAATTTTTAGAAAAAGAAAGAAAATTTTTGAAAAAGAAAGAAAGAATTTTTGAAAAAGAAGAAAAAAATTTTGAAAAGAAAAGAAAAAGAATTTTTTGAAAAAAGAAAATTTTTGAGAAGAAAAGAATTTTTTTAGAAAAAAGAAAAGAAAATTTTTGAAAAAGAAAAATTTTTGAAAAAGAAAAATTTTTTAGAAAGAAAGAATTTTTTTTAGAAAAAGAAAGAAAAAGAAATTTTTAGAAAAAAGAAGAAAAAGGGTGCAGGAAGGAAGAAAAAATTTTTTACAGAAAAAAGAAGAAAAGATTTTTAGAAAAAGAAAGAAAAGAATTTTTGAAAAAAGAAAAGAAAAGAATTTTTTAGAAAAAAGAAGAAAAAGAATTTTTGAAAAAAAGAAAAATTTTTTGAAAAAGAAGAAAAAATTTTGAAAAAGAAGAAAGAATTTTTTGAAAAAGAAGAAAATTTTTTTAGAAAAAGAAGAAAAAGAATTTTTAAGAAAAAAGAAAGAAAAGAATTTTTTTAAGAAAAAAGAAAGAAAAGAATTTTTTTGAAAAAAGAAGAAAAGAATTTTTGAAAAAGAAGAAAAGAATTTTTTGAAAAAAAGAAGAAAAGAATTTTTGAAAAAGAAGAAGAAGAATTTTTTAGAAAGAAAAGAAAAGAATTTTTAGAAAAAGAAGAAAAATTTTTAGAAAAAGAAAGAAAAAGAATTTTTTGAAAAAAGAAAAAGATGAGAAAGAAGAAAAGAATTTTTTGAAAAAAAAGAAGAAAAGAATTTTGAAAAAAGAAAGAAAAGAATTTTTAGAAAAAGAAAAATTTTTGAAAAAAGAAGAAAAAAATTTTTTTAGAAAAAGAAGAAAATTTTGAAAAAAAAGAAAGAAAGAATTTTTTTGAAAAAAAGAAAATTTTTGAAAAAGAAGAAAAAATTTTTTGAAAAAAAGAAGAAAAAGAATTTTTTGAAAAAAGAAAGAAGAATTTTTGAAAAAAGAAAGAAAAGAATTTTGAAAAAGAAGAAAAGAATTTTTGAAAAAGAAGAATTTTTAGAAAAAGAAAGAAAGAATTTTTGAAAAAAGAAGAAAAATTTTTCAGAAAAAAAGAAAGAGAATTTTTTAGAAAAAAAGAAGAAAAAATTTTGAAAAAAAGAAAAATTTTTTGAAAAGAAAAAATTTTTAAGAAAAAAAAGAAAAAGAATTTTTGAAAAAAGAAAAAATTTTTAGAAAAAGAAAGAATTTTTTGAAAAAGAAAAAAATTTTTGAAAAAAAGAAAGAAAAAGAATTTTTTTAGAAAAAAGAAAGAAAGATTTTTTGAAAAAAAGAAGAAAGAATTTTTTAAAAAAAGAAAAAGTTTTCAAAAAGAAGAAGAATAAAAAAGAAGAAAAGAGTGCAGAAAAAGAAAAGAAAAAAATTTTTAGAAAAAACAAGAAAAGAATTTTTAGAAAAAACAAAGAAAATTTTTTAGAAAAAACAAGAAAAATTTTTTTAAGAAAAACAAAGAAAAGAATTTTTAGAAAAAGAAAGAAAGAATTTTTTTTAAAAAGAAGGAAAAGAATTTTTTTAAAAAAGAAAGAAAAGAATTTGAAAATAAAAAGTACTTAAAAAAAAGAAAAGAAATTTTTAAATAAAGAAGAGTTGAAAAATGAACAAATCAAAAAAGCAGATAAAAGTAATTAATGGAAAAAGAATATTAAAAAAAAGAAAAGAATTTTTTAAAAATTGATATATTTTTTTTCAAATTATAGATTCTTTTTACCCAATTCCAAAAGAGTAATCCGATTAAAAAGAATAATAATTTTTGAAAATTACTTTTTATTCACCCCACTACCATTTGCAAATACCAACCCAATATTATATTTGATAAAAGAAATTTATCTTGCCTAATATATTTCAGGGATTTTCAGTTTTAATATAACAAAGTCAATAGCAATGAGTACTCAAAGCAATTGTTAACTGCTTCTTATGATTAACACATTTTATATAGAAAATAGAAGACAACTTTAGAATAGAGGAACTTTTTCACACAACCATACATTGTATCCCCAAATGAATTCTTTTCCAATTCTTTGAGTAGTAGTATTTTCAATTTTCTAATCTATCAATCACATAACATGATTTTCTAAACAAATTTTTGTCCTTTAAAGGCTTTTCTATAAAACCAATTGTGATTATTATTTTAAAGCTAAATAAAATGTTTAAACAAGAGATATAACTCAGACAATTTCTTTTCTCGCACTTCCTACCTGTGAAACACCCTTCTATTTATTTGCTTCCTTGAATTCAAATAGCTACAATTTCCAAAATTATCTTGAATCACGTCCATCTTTTATCTTTTCTTTGACAAACCCTGTACCCATTTCTTTCTCTCAGAGTAACCCCCTGTGCACTAATGGTGGTTCCGCCTTGCTTGAGATGAAATAATTAAAAAGAATAATCACAAGAGAAAAACTATAATTCTTCTTGTAATAAGATTTTTTCAAAAAGAAAAAGCAATGTATTGTTTAAAACTTTTAACATGTAAGATACTTAAACAAATATTCTGTGTAAAACTTTTTTTTAAATTAAAAAAAAATTTAATTAACATCTAATTTGAATTTATATTAACAGTATGTATATATTTTCAAAGAAAGCTTGAGAACAGGCTATATAAGCCTGGAATTTGTGTACCCCTAAGAGGGCCTAAGTGAAATTCAGTAGGAATATGATCAAGTCTATCACACACTCTAACCCCACTTTTTATGATGAAAAAGTTTGTAAATCTTTTTATCCCATCCCTCACTAATAGAAAGAGACAATTTGCTTATCAACTTTATTTACTTAGGAACTTTGATTATCAACAAATTTAAATTCCTTTCAGATTCACCCTATTTATATTCTAGAAAATTGGCAAGAATTTGTAAAATTTTTTTGAAATGTCCTCTGCCAAAGAGTCAGTATTTCACACTGAAATCATACCAATCTGTGTAAAGAAAAAAATTTGTGTAAAGTCTTTTGCTGTTCCTTGTCACTTACCATCATGAATATAGGCACTTTGGCATCGTATAATAGTTACCAAGCTTGTCTCATTAAATCAATAACAACTCAATAGTGAGTGCAATCCTCATTGAGTGATCCATATTTTCAGCCCTGTGCCACATCTAAGCTGTACCTAGAAAATCAGATTTCAGACATTTCATCAAGGTGTAATGGTTAGCAAGCTTGTTCTAATAGTTCAAATACGACTGAATAGTGAGTTTGATCCTCACTGGGTGCCCCACACTTTTGGTTTGTGTCACATCTAGGATATGCTTACAAAATCACCACTTACAATCATGAACAAGATTTTTCAGCAATGTGCATAAACAAAGCCAAATTTCATGCACGACTTGATGTAAATACTCTGAAACGAGTTCCCAGAATTCATCTAATTGTTGAAAAGAACAAAACTGATGTGCCTCATTAAACATGTAACAATATATTGAATAAAATTATAAACAAATTCTACTTGTCTGTTATCTATTTTATCATATCCATACATTTCCTATGATAACACAGTTAAAAATGACAAAAGGGTACATGAACTCATTTAACGGATGGCTTAGGTTACTCGTTAATTGTCCTTTTTCACAAGCTACAATTTAAAAATTATTACAAGTAGTTTTCTCTAAGAATTTGTACAAGCATCCTGACATTGGAGAAAAGCGTTAGGAGAACAGCAAAGATGTCCAAGACAAACATAGAATTCCAAGATCACAAAATGTAGGAGAGAATGGAAACTTCAAAGATTAAAAGAAAATATGATAAGGCCAAAAAAAAAATTAATCCAGATTTTTTTAATATTATCTTCTTTAGTTTTAATATTAACATTCTGACTTCTTTATGTGTTGGGTTCTCTCAATATGTAGACAATCCTGGCCTTCTCTAATTTCCTGCTCTTAATAAATTTTGTCTTTTCAATATTTCTCCAAAATGCTGTTCCGCCATCAAGCTCATTAGGTATGTTATCATTGTTTTCCTCAGTCCCTCAATTGATCCTGTAAGTAACAGATTTTCCAGGCTCTCCTTTCTCATTATGTGCCCTAGAAATTTTGACTGTTTCTTTCTAATCTTAAGTATAAGTTTACTTTTTGTTTCAGTCAGTTAAGTGCCATATGTGATACACGCTTTGGGCGATCATGTCTCGAAAGAAACATGACTGACTAGGCAAAAGATTATCCCGCAGTAGGTTGCCATTGCTTTCTGCAGTAGACTGGTTGCCGGCCAAGGATATAGAACCCAATCTGTGCTATTATTTAACCTATAACTGGAGGGAAGTGACGGATTAATACCTTTCCTAAGGGTATTTGCGCGTAAGTGAATGCAAGAAATTCAACTGGAATTCGAATTCAGCTCCCCGAGTCAATATCCACTGCAGGGTCATTCCATGTCAAATCATCCAGACCTCGACACCCTTACGTCTCAGATTTTTTTCAAATTTTCACCATATGTTGGTATCATAGAAACTAGAAAATCCTGAAAATTTGAGCGTCTAACTCTAAGCGGTTCCGGAAATATCGCACTTTTAGTATTTTATGAAAATCGTGTTTTGTTGCAAATTTCCGCCATTTTGAATTTACATTTTTGGGCATAAGTCCATTTCTAGACAAGGTTCAGTCTTGAAAATTTGCACTAAAATGGTTTTCCACATGAGGAATCCAAATATCATATCTAAAACCTCTGAAAATGAACTTAGAAAACTTCTGGTGGTTACAGGATGCAATATAGAAGTTGTTCATACAGAATGGGAAACATATTGAATTCTATATTGCAAATAATTTCAGAGATAAATTTAAATATAATTAAAGATTAATTCTTCTTTATTCCTTTCGTCCTTATCCGGTTACATGGCTTTACCTGCTACTTGCACCCTTGCATCAAACAAAATAGTTTCATCCAACTTAGAGAAACATCAGAAAGCAGTAATACCACTTCTTAAAGGAACAGCAAGTCAAAATAAAATTCAAGTTTTCCTGTTTGTGATGAAGTCAAGTGACTCCTTGTACACAGCTCTGTCTGAAGTGAGGCCCCTGAAACTGCCCATCTTTGAGGTTCAATTGGGTTCATAAATGCTGCAAATACATTGTATCCACACCACATGATGCAGTTAATTTGGGAATGTCCACTGTGATTGGCCCATCTTTGAGGTTCAATTGTGAGCTAACGAGAAAAGAACCAAACACCATTTTTGGAGCAATTCAAGTTCAGACTATCAAGAATGTGTAGAAACAAAAAAAATTCAATTTCCCATAGTGCCACATGTTTTTTTGGGACGCGCGAGACCAATACCCAAACCTCGGCTTAAAAGTTCAATAACTCAAAAACAGTTCATTTTCAGAGGTTTTAGATATGATATTTGGATTCCTCATGTGGAAAACCATTTTAGTGCAAATTTTCAAGACTGAACCTTGTCTAGAAATGGACTTATGCCCAAAAATGTAAATTCAAAATGGCGGAAATTTGCAACAAAACAAATTTGAAAAAAATCTGAGAGGTAAGGGTGTCAAAGATGTTTTTTTCTGGATGATTTGAGATGGAATTACCCTGCACCACAACGCACTTTTGGTTTCAATTTTCTCTAAAACTTCGTCATTACTCACATGTTTAGTTCACAACCAAATTTCTATTGCTTCAAGTCCGTTTTTCATTTTTTTTAGGAGATTGTGGCGAATTAACTCATAGATCTAAGAGGGCCAGAGTAGAAGAGCCTATAAGTGCGAGCTAACTGCTCGTGATGCCGACTTTACAAACACCGGTGATAGAATGACAAGGCACATGTGTCAATAAATCAGATCGTGGATGGCAGTGTGCCCAATATACAAATTCTCTGGCTCGGTGAGAACATATAAAAAAAGTGAGTTCTTGTTGAGCAGACAAAACAATTACTTTTTGTGCATTAAGCCTAACTCTCGGCATTGCGTACCAAACCATAATTCATTACGAGGGTGTTACTAGTGTTTGTGCCACTGTCTTACATCTTTTCTGCTACAAAGATTATCCAGTATTCATTGCCATATAGAAGGACAGATATAACAATCCAGCACTCTTTTCTTTGTTTCTAGCAAAATATTTTTTTGTCTCTTAATACTTTGCTTAACTTTTGGAAAGCTTTTTTAGCTATCCAATGTGTCATTAGATTTCATTATCACACTTTCTGTCTTCTGTTAGAACACTGCTGAGATATTTAAATTTTTGTACTTGTTTGATTTTGGTATCTCTGATTTGTAATTTCTATGTTGGGCTGTTCCTATTACTAACAATTATGCATTATGTCTTCTTGCAATGTCTTAACACATTTGCCAGCAGATAAATTTGAAATGAATAAACCCTCAATATTTCAGAATAAATTCAATGCAGCTCTTCAAAAGTTGATTGGAAGCTTGTTGTATTGCATGAATATGAATTTTGCAGCATGAAATCTATCTTTTAGAAAGGCTATTTAACTACAAGGACATCAAGTACTGTAACTGTTGTTGGTGTGCAAAATAGAATCAACAAACTAAGTTCAAATTCTGGTATAGTAAGCTGCATTCACTTTTGCACAAATATCCTTAGAAAAGGTATAAATCTATCTCTTTTTCCACTCTAAGTTAAATAGCAGAGTAGACTGAGCTCTCTAGCCTTAGGTGGTAACCAATCTAAGAGAAGGAAAACTAAAATCCAAAATTATCTAGACATCAACGAGAAACCACTTCACCATTTTTCCCTCCACAAGAAAACATGGTAATTCACAGATAATAAAGAAAGGTAAGGAAAGACTTGAAGCAACTGAAATGTGGTTCTACAGAAGGATGCTGAGGATATCATAGACTGAACATGTGAGCAACAACAAGGTTTTCGAAAGAATGGAAACAAAACAGAAATTTATACTTAACATCAAAAAGAGACAGCTGAAGTTCCTGGAACACTTAATGAGGAAGGAGGACTTGGAGAATGTGATACTGACAGAACAGAGACAGGGAAAACAACACCAAACATACTTGATGGGTTTGAGCAAGTAGACGGCAGATCATGGTTTGTGAGAAATACTAAGAGAAAAGGTGTTAAGAACTACAATGGATAAGGGGATGTGGAGGGCCATAA
Organism: Ascarosepion bandense; assembly: GCA_037127315.1. NCBI lineage: Eukaryota > Metazoa > Mollusca > Cephalopoda > Sepiida > Sepiidae > Ascarosepion > Ascarosepion bandense. Next base: position 1,366,593 of record JBBBDQ010000627.1, read on the forward strand.
TCACCTACGACCTGGATGGACATGGCACATAAAAGAAGATACAAGATCTGTAGATAGTCATGATTGTTTGCATCCCAAAAAGATCCAACATTTGTTATGGTCAGCTATAAGAAAGAATTTCCATCTGAATTTCTGGGATGAGGATTTATTATTTGCACTATTGTTCTCATCTTTGTTGTTGTTATCATACTATTTCAGACTGTATAGACTTGGGCTGGGTAGAAACGAGCGAGCAATTACTTATCAATGGAATACACCTGAGAAGGGCCAAAGGGCACAATAGCTGAAACATTGTGATAACAACAACAAAGATGAGGACAATAGTCTTAATATGATTACTGTATATAAAAGAGACATTATTAAAATTATACAATTTGTATATATGTTGCAAAGAGGTGAGATACAAAAAGGAAAGATTTCTAGACCATTCCATAACCTTTTCTCTCCACCAAAAATAATAATATAGCAGTAAACATAGTAATTAGTAAAAATAATCAACAGAAATAAATGCTTAAACTTATAATTTTATTTTTCTTTTGTCTAGGCGGAGAGAGAGCAAAATCCTCCTTCTGGAAAATGTATAGTCATAGAATTTTCTTGATATTGGAAAAATGTTGTGTTTTAAGTATTTTTTATATCTATCATGTCATGACTTTTTCATCAGTGCACTTCAGCATAAAACCTTTTCTGTTTCTAAATGAGTTTACCAATGTTAAGAGTTTTTGTATTCTTGATATATAAATTATATCATTATCTCATATACTGTTGACATGGGAAAACAACAAATTGTTAAAGAATACAAAACACACATAATATTGGCCAACTCATTTAGAAACAAAAAAGGTTTCTTGCTGAAATGCATTGATGAAAAAGTCATCCCACAATGCACACACAAAATATTTAGAACATCACATTTATATATACAGATAGATAGATAGATAGATAGATAGATAATGATGCTTAGTGCCAAAATTGTTATTTTTTCAGTCATTTTTTCATATTTTTCATAATAAGATATTCAGCAAACAGATTTTTTGTTGTAAAGTGCTTGATAACAAGATAGATATTGAGTGTTAATAGGATTAAAGTGGAGAAGTTTGTCATTTAACTGAGCTGAGTTTTGACAAACTTCCTCAAATTTATATATATATATATATATATGCAGGTTTCATTAAAGATGACAGACAAGGTATTATGGTTAAGTATTTTTATGTAATTTTTCATGTGATCTTATGATCTCTGTAAATAATTATATTGGCTACACAACTATAAAATTGACAAGAAGACTCACGCTGTATCTCTCAGAACAGATCTCAATTCACACTTATTTAAACACACACACACACACACACACAGACCCACCAAACCCTATCCATAACACACTTGTTGACAAACAAATATAATAGCATCATCCACATGCAAAAAAGGCTAAAAATAATGGCAGCATTATTAATTAAATAGAAAAACCCAACACTCAATAATATCAACTACAAACACACTAACAGCATCTGTAGTGTTCAGAAAATAAAACATACACGCTATTCTACAAACACCACATACTTTCTGTTAAATGTAAAATAAAATCCATCCTCAATAATAGCTAAAAGGCTGATGAGTGAGAACATCACAAGTGTCCTTATGAAACTTTTAAGTTGGCATGAATCTGCTGAGTTAAACAGACAAATTCTTTGTACTTATCAACACTCTATATCTCCACCCCAATACTGAGCACTTTACAATATGCATTGTATCAGTAAAACCACTGAAAAAACAGCAACTTTGGTGCTAAACATTATCACAATTAAACAATATATATATATATATATATATATATATATATATATATATATATCATTTGAACAGTTTCTATACTGACAAAGTCCAAGAAAGAAAACGTGTTCACAGAAAAGAAAAAAGTAAAAAAACTTAACAGAAGTATCTTGTCAGTTATTTTTAATGAAACATGTATTAAATAGAGATTGCTGCCCAAATGCACAACTTATACATATGTAAATATTCACATTCACCAGGTAGTCGAGAACAAATCTTTAATGAACAGAAACAAAAGATAATTCAATGTAATATGTACAACAATCAGTGAAATTATAGTTAGTAACTACATTACTCAAAATTGGTTCAAGAGAAAGATTTTATCAATTTCAGTTGAAAACAGCACTGGCTGCTTGGTCAATGAATGCTACATATCTAAATCTAAACTTATTTATAAATGGAACTTTGTCTCTGTGTGTGTGTGTGTATCCGTTACCTATAGACTCCAAAACAGCTGAACCGATTTTCTTGAAAATTTACACAGTTGTACTAAGCATCGGTGAGTGTTCTTAGCTAGGTTTTGTGTCGAGGTACCCCTGATAAATATCAAAAATAAAAAAAATCGGGTTATAGAAAGAGTGGTCCGATTTTAATCAAATTTGATACACTCATAGACAAAGACATTAGAAACGATATTCAGAAGTTTCAAGGTTGCAGTTCTATCCTTCAATGACTTATTTGACTCCAATATTGGAAACCGATACCCCGATATCCTACCAGGTCTGAACAAAATCAGTTTTTCATCCCTTTTATTTTAGTTTTTGCTTCGGGTTTGGCTCTAAATAGGTATAATTGTAGTTCTTAGTCTCAGCCATGATACCATTTACTCAGAGGACTTATTTAGCCTTAAAAATTCAGTTTTCGACAAAAAAAACTTATTTGATATCAATACCAGGAAATCAAAATTTGACTTACATCCATTCATTTTTCTTTCAGTCTACAGTTTCACTTTAACTGGAAACAACTATTGCTTTTTAGTCTTTCGTGCCAACATCTAAAGAGTCTGAGCTCCAGGACCATGGATTAGTTTTAAAGCTTTCATTACACCCAAACAACACCGGGCTATACTGCTAGTTTCCTTATAAGGCAATGGCTAATATTACCCTCACACAGCAGAAGTAGTTTATTGAACACATACAACATTTGGTGAAAATATAGATAGTAACTGTAGTACTCAAAATTGAATCAAGTGTTTTTCTATAAGAAATGAGTCATGAAAAGATCCACCTTGGAAAAGATGGCATCAAAACACTGCTGTTGACAAAAACTGAGGACTTTTGTTGATTTTAATCTGTTTCAACATGTCATATATTTGCATTAAGGTTAAATACAAGCAGTCAAAGTGTATTATATATACACACCTGCAACTGTTCTGTACCAGAAAAAAAAGATACAGCTCACAAAAAGAGATGCAGTCGAGAAAAAAAAATTGTAGTAATTTTTAACAAATTGCATAAAAAAGCAAGAAATGTCTGCATCACTACAAGAGCACACCAAGAAACCAATAGCCAAACTAAGTTAAAAAAAAAAAAAAAAAAAAAGCATTTATTTTCAACAATCTTTTTTTTTATTAACATACAGACTATTATCCTCATCTTCAATATCATTATCACAGCAATTCAGATATTTTTCCCTCTTGTCTTCTTCAAGTGGATGTGCGTTCTGGTCCAGTGGATATTAGTACAGAATGAGAAATCAGAGCTTAGTTTAAGTTCCAGTTGAATTCGTTGCATTCACTTACATGCAAATACTCTTGGGAAAGGTATTAATCCATCTCTTCTCTCTCCAGCTATGCATTAAATAGCAGCCTAGATTGGGTTCTATAGCCTTAGTTGGCAACCTGTCTACTTCCCTCAGAGGATAGAGGTTTGTGTCGGTCAACAGCCCTACCTGTAAAGAAGACAAATTACAGAAGCATCGGCGACCCCCTCGTCGATAACGGCCTTAAGGATTCCAGGGTTAACATCACTATCTACACAGAAGTGCTAGATACAGTGACAAAGCTCTAGATGAAGGTAGTGTTTGTACATGTTTCAACAAGCTTGTTCCCTTTATATGATCTCAGAGTAGCTGACTGAAAATTGTCATGATCATGTCACTAATAGACAACTTCTTAGGTTTCTTGATTTGATTACCAGAGATAGCTACACTGAAGATATCGTTAAGAGGTACCCAACTAACAAGAACTGATTGAAGGCCACCATTGTGAACAAGAGTCATAATATTTAGGCATAAACTTGTTTCTGAAGCTACAACAATGTTGAGGGCAGTTTTATGTAATAACCTTTGTTTTTTGATGTTTTAAGTGTTTTTTTGTTTTTTTTTCTTTAATTCAATTCTGGTGTAAAAATTTCTTAAAAATATAACAATTTTTTTTCTTTGTTTTTTTTTTTGTCTTTATAATTTGTTTTAATTACTTAGCCCATTATATAAGTTGCAAGGATGAGTGACAACAGAATACCTAAGGTCCTCATGTATAGTATAGCCAGTTCAAAAGTGGACAAAGGACTGTTGGATGGCCATGGCTTAGGCATAAAGACAAACTAAAGATTAACCTCTCAGCTGCTAAAGTGCCTAATACTAACTTTGAGTGATTTGCCCTGGATAGAAATAACTGGAGATATTTGTACCAAATATAAAAAGCATCAGCAAATTTTCCTATTGCTATGTCCCAAGATTTTCACTGTTGCACAATGTGGTCTTATATACAGGTCTGTAGCAAGCAGATCTGAAGTGTCACACGATACAAACACAAAAACAGAATGACATTATATATAATGCTCAAGATCTGACATACATATATATATATATATATATATATATATATATATATATATAATTTTAATTCAGATACTTCAATCCAAGGGAAAAAAGCAGGAAGGTAAATTCCAAAAACCTGATCCTAATTAATATTAAAAATTTTATTTTAATATTAAAAAAATGATACAGGAAGAGAGCTCCATGTAATAAAATATTACAGAGCAAATATAAATTAAAAAAGGAGTAATTCAATGATGTTGAATGGCCATTTCGATATGAAGATCCCCACGGGGGATAACACATCACCTCAGCAACAGAAAAATCCTTTCAGAAACTGGAGAAAAATTAGTCTACTTTTCTTTTTAAATAGATTTGCAAATAAATTAAAAAAGAAAATAAGGAAAAATAAAGGAAAAGAAAAAGATAAAACAAAATAAAATCAAATAAACAAGAAAAGAAAAAATTGACATCGTCTGGGTTCAATTTTTTTCAACAAATTTTAAAGGAATTCTGTTTAAAGTTAAAATTAAAATAAAACTTTAGTATACAGCAGGTAAAAAAAATTATATACTTGCAGATTCTTGAATGAAAAGAAAGATTTTTTTTTAAAATTAAAGATATTGATCTTTAGAACTAATTCATGATTTAATTTGAGAATTTTGAAAGAAAAAATTGTTTCCTATAAAATGAAATTTAGCTTATTCTCATTAAAAGGAATGTTATTGTATTTGTGTGCATTGTAATCTTTTAATAATATAATCCACTTTATTTTTTGATGTAATGCAAATATATTTCTGCGTTTCATTGCAATCCACACTTTATGAAGCATGAAAGATATGAAAACTTAATTTTCATATTATATAACACATTGACTTATCATTCAACACAAGCGAATCTCATTAAATCCCTGGACTTTACTATCTGATCAAGTTGAGATGATGGTTCTGCCATAATGACAAGAAAAAGAAAAGATTAATAGGAAAAGAGGAAAGAAAAATGTGAGAGAAAAAAAAGAGAAAAGTTAAGAAAAAGAAAAAGAGGAAAAAGAAAAATTAAAAGAAGAAACAAGAAAAGAAAGAGAAAAGAATGAAAAAATAAAATGAAAAGAAAAAAAAATTGACCAGCTATGTAAGGAAACGGTTATTTCATTGGGAACTGGATATTACATGCATCTACAATAAAAATTACCATTTTGGTTTCTGATTCAGAGAAAACTTCTTGCAATATACATAAACAGAGTGTTTCTTAGTTACTGTAAACTGTCATGAAACTAATTTTTAGGTAAACAAGTAAAAGGAAATGTCCATTTAGTTAAGATTATTGGAAAGATGCTGTGAAAATAAAACAACAATCTTCTCATCACTTCAATTTTTTACAGAACCAATCAATAAATATTAGAGGTTCATCAGCACACAAAGTGTGTTCCAAAATTGTGAGCTTGAATATAATCCCTTTTACAGTGATTCTAAATTACTGAATTAGAGATTGCCTTCATATATTGAAAATGTATTCCTTACAATATTTAATCATTTACATTAATATTTTCTTATTATTTGCATTTTAAAAAAATAAAAGCATTGAAGCAACTGACAATGAGTCAAAAATCAAATTCAGAAACTGAAACTTTATGCCATTACTAAATTTTTGATTCTGGAACAGACTGAGCAGCAGTCATATGTCATGATTATACACTAGATTGTCAAGTATTGATGGGAAGATTATGATTGATTTACTTTTCTAATGGCATATCAACTTCTTATTGGTTATTTGGTGCTATTATAGCATGAGGTCTATCTCAATATATTGTCTACCCAGTGCAATGCAGAGGTCTACTGTGCCCCTCCCCCTCACAGTGTCATCAGGTCAGGTTAGCTCTAACATGGATATTATAGTTTGATGCTGCAGTAGACCTCACATAATAGTCAAAGTGGAGGTAAGCCTTATGCTATAGTAGCACCAGTCATTTTTTTTTTTATAATCATTTCACCCCAAGCAAAGCATTACTGTCACTGGCACGCAGGGGGTTACATAAGAGAGTGAAGATAAAAAAAAACAGGTTAAAAGGTGTTGTGAAATGGGTAAGAGAAGGATGAAAATACTATTGTGAAGAGAGCTGGATATGAGTTGACAAGAAAGGGAGAAGAACGAGATACAAGAGATGTTGGGGTAAAGATGACAGTCAAGGAGATAAGAGATAACATGTGACATTGCATTTAAACTCTTGGAGATTGTAGCTATGAGGGAAGAAAGTATAAAAAAGGGAGTTCCACAGGCAGGAAGTGCAAGAAAAGAAGCTGATAGAATCGATGTTAACAGATAGTTAAAGGATAGCAGCTTTGTTTTATAAGCCTTTATGAACCATTTCTTACCCCAGTTCATCACAGATTGGAAGTCCTTTTCAAGATCAGCAGTGAGGTTTAATTTGTCAGCCTTGGTAGATTTCTTATTGAAGCAGGAGTAAATGGTGGTATCATCAGCCTAAATGCTTACCTGGGATCTGATTACATCTGAGGAGCGTTAGCATATCAGCAGTAGACCTGACAAAAGCAGAAGCCATACTGTTTGTCGGAGAATAGGCTGTAAGCTGTGAGATGTTGAACCACCTCAGCATTGATAATAGCCTTGAACACTTTATCAAAAATCAGTAGGAGGTTGATAGGTCTATAATTAGAGGGGTCTGAGGGTTCTCCAGAGTTCATAAAAACTGAAACCACAGAAAAAGACTTCCAGTAGGCAGGAAAGCAAGAAGCAGAGAGCAGTAGTTGTAGAGTTTGGAGAGGAGAGAAGAGAGTTCAGGGGCACATTTCTTCATGACAATGACTGGTATTTTGTCATCTCTGCTCACTTTATGGGAGTCAAGCTTTGAAATTACGTTAGAGACCAAGGAGGAGGTAATGTAAACGTCACTCAGTTGAACCTCAGTTCTAGGCTAGAAGTCAGGTGCAGATTGCCCAGATGAATCCAATGTGGTGTTAGTAGAGAATGTGCAAACAAAGCACACAGCCTTGTTTACTGTAGTTGTGAGAACCACAAATTTATTGATTGAAGGAGGGATTGAAGGCTTTCTGCTGCTTAGCACACTTTTGCAGAACCACCAGTAGTTCTTAGAACCAAACTTGCGGGATGCTATGCACTACTTCAGTCTATTAGCAAGCAACAGCTTGGCATCATTTAGGACTTGCTTACATTCATTGCATGCAAAAACAAAAAGGTGCTGATTATGGTCAGATGCATCACTCTGGTAAAGCCAAAAGTGCTTCTTGTGGGTAATGGTGGCTGAACAAGCAGGAGAGAACCAAAGAGAAGAATATGATTTGAGTCAAAATTTTCTTGATGGCTTTCACCCAAGAAAAGACTTTATATGCACAATCTTTAACAGAGACTAAAAACTTTGTTCCAAGGGACATCACAAAGGAAGTCACAGAATGCCACCCAGTCAGCTCTTTAATAACAGTACGATATTCTGCAGGTAGGAGGTTCCTGGAAGGGGGTAGTGGAAGTAAATATTAATGGAAACCACAGAATGATCAGAGTTGCCAAGAAAGATAAGCTGCATGGTCGAGCAAGAGTCAGAAATATAAGGGAAACAGTGATCTAGCAGTGAGCCAAGCCATTAGGGTCATTGGGGAACATGTGGGGAAATCCACCACTTGCATGAGAGATTGAGCAATTGAAAAATTCATGGTATAGACACCAGCAAGATCTATAACAGAGTTTTCCAGCCACTTAGCCTGGTGGGCATTAAAGTCACCAAACACAAATATATTAGCAAATGGATGAGAGGAAATGTTCCAGATGCTGTCTAACATTTAAGAGAGGAAGTGGAGCAATAGAGAAAGAAAAGATAGCTAACTGAGCTTAGTAAAGAGAGAAGGAGATACATGTAGGAATGGTCTGGAGATTAAAGATAAATCAGCTTGGCTAGAGAGATATGTTCAGTGACATAAACGCCAAGACCATGCATATGGAAATTGGAGTCCTTCTTAAAGAGGGGAAGGTAACCAGGGATATAGAAATCAAAGGAAGGGATAGAAGGTTGAAAATTAGTTTCACAGAGAACTTAGATGAAAGGCCAGTTTTTATGGAGGAAGGATTCAACGCTGTAAAAGTTGGTATGGAATTTAATTTAATGCGGAAATTTAATTTTCTTAGGAGCTTTGCCATAATGAAAATATCTGCTATTTCACTTTCACAGTTGAATACAGCGTAGATGATATTTAGCTTTTGTGGCCATAATTGCTAGAAATGGTGATATATATGTTTTATGTTGTAGTTTTGTTGATGTTTCATTTTGGAACTATCAACTGAGAATTATCCCTGATTCTAGCAAAGTTATTTAACCGCTGATTGAAGGAGAAACCATTCCCAAGCATGTGGAATGTGGTAAGTGTGCCTGATCTTCAAGAATGTTGGCAACCAATTCTCACTCCCTCAATACAGACCCATTAGTCTCTTCAGTATGATCAGTAAGGCCATTATCAAAAGGAAGGTTTTCAAGCATTTGGATAGAAACAACCTCTTGTGTGACAAGCAGTATGGGTTTGGATCAGCCTTATCCAGTGCTGATGTCCTAACTACCAATAAACACGGAATTAGTGAAACTCTTGATGACACACACACTGCAAGGATCATAGCATAGAATTCTCAAAGTCCTTTGACTGGGAGTGGCGAAATTTTGCTATACAAGCTCTCCATCTCTGGAATCACTGGAAGAATTTTCTCTATTATAAAATCCTTCCTAACAGGTGATCTCTGAAGGTAGTTATTAATAGCTGATCCTACAAGGTGCTGGAAGTTAATACAGGCATCCCCCACAGGTCATATCTGAGACCAACCCTTTTTCTGATTTATATAAATGATCCACCTAAGAATATACTCTGATCATTTGTAAACATCTATGCTGACGATACAACAATATAAGTGTGCACCTTTAAAAGTCCTGATAATCAGAAAATGGCAGCTGACCTCCTTTCCAATCTAATACTAACTTCTCAGTGGTGGAAAAACTGGCCTGGTTATATTCAATGCCTCTAAAACCAAACTGGTTACATTTCATCACTGCTGATCAGACCCCAAACTACCAAAATTCTCAATGAGCAGATGTTCAAGTGAGGCACCGTAGCTTGAGAGGATACTGGGCCTCAGACTCACATCTGACCTCAAGTGGAATTCCTACAAATGTTCTATCACTAAATATGCACATAAAATGGCTGGCTCTCTGTACCACTGTAGTAAGTTTTCCTCTACCTTTATAAGAGCCATATCAGGCCAAAAAAGGAGTACTGTTGCCATATCAGGGTAGGAGTTGCCCAGACCTCACTTTCCAATCTTAATAGAGCTCAGAAGCATTTCCAAGGCCTTACTAGAGAAGAATTATTTTCCACACTTCAACCTCTCTCTCACAAGTAGGGTGTGGTAAAAGTCTCACTTCTCTATCACTACTTCCATGGAAAATGCTTAAACAAACTGAATGACCTTATTCCACCAAGTCTGACCTTCAAAACTAGGAGTAACCATGCCACTTACATAGTAGTAAACCATTTACACTCCCTCCATATTCCATCAGTAACAAGTAAGTTTCACTCAAATGGCTTCTTCCCTCAGATCACTGCCCTATGGAATGGACTTCCAAGAGGATGTTTCCCTGATCACTATAATTTTAACCTATTCAAGTCTAGAGTTAACTATTATCTTCTATCCATATAAACTATTTCTTAATGTAACCCTCTACAGTGAGTGGCCCCTGGGCCTTGTACAGGGTGAATCATAGTGTGAAAAAAAAAAAAAAAAAAAAAAAATTTAAATACAGTTTAAGAAATTTCAGGATAATTATGCAGATTAATGTCCCAAAGAGTTCTTTTATGTTGGTTGTATAGTTGGTTGATTTTGTTTCGTAACATATCAATTTCTATGGGTTGTTTAATGTTGAAATCTAAATATTTTGATCACAATTTTATGGCTGCAACTACAGATAAAATATATTGTTGGTAATTTTGCTAGATGTGTTGTTGGTAATTTTTTAATTCAAAAATGTATTGATGGTATTTTTATATTTTCATAGCATTTTGTTTTCATTTGGATGTTCACTATTTGCCCATAGCCAGGGCTCTAACAAGTGCTACCACCTTGAGTCAAGGTGGACCTTTGAACAACAGCAATTAAGAAGTGGTTCCATACTCCTCAAAACCTCTTGTCTCCTCATCCTTACTGCTGGATGTGGTTTATCATCATACCCAGGACAACCTTTAGAAATGAAGAAAGGGAAGTGCCATATAACACAAACAGTCTCTGCCTAATTATGGACTTGATGAGGAGAGGATATCCTTGAAATACAAAATGAAGTCAGTCCAACTTGTAGAAATAATGTTTATTGCAAAATAAAAGTACTCTTAGATACCTTATTAATAGCTAAAAGGGAAATCAGACATTCTATTCAACTGGTTAAAATATAAAACAGGCATACACATAAAATATTTGACAAACATGGACATTTATGTACCTCAAAATAAAAAAATAAATTAAAATAAAATTCTCAAAAGAATGAAAATTGTAATAAAACCTTTTTGAGGTGAGGTATTTACATTATTTACATTGTTCAGATTATTGTCCTCATCTTTATTGTCATATTCACCACACATGACCCAGTGAATAAAAGTATTGGTTGGATCCAGTGACTTTACCCAAAGATTTTTTAATTCAATACCTGGTGACAGTGGTGGTGAACAAAAAAAACTTAGTTGAATTAAATGGAGAAAACTAAGACATCTGGAAGTAGCATGATTCATGGAATGAGAACAATCTACCCCAGTGATCAAAATCAAGGGTTCAGTTCAAAATTCCCATCACCTGAAGAAAGTCAAAGAGTGCAATGGCCAAAACATCGCAAATATGATGAAAAAGATGAGGACAACAGTCCAAACAATGTAAATAATGTCTTTTAATTAATGGTTTCTTTTCGTTTTAATTTTAAAGACTGCTAAGTGAATCTTTGGGATAGTATATTTTTTACGTATCTGTATTTGTGAAAAATTTGGAAAATTAATTTAAAATTTAGCAACAGATAACCCACAAGTACCAAAATATAAAAACATTTTTTATTCACAAATATATAAACATTTCCTAAATTATAAAAATATGTGAACTAACTATAACCTTATTAGTTACCAATTTATAAAGTTAAAATAAATTGGCACTTAGCGTATGTTTTGTCAACCATTCCAATAAACAATCTAATAAATAGTGTTTATTATTTTTGTTGTCGGTTCTCAAGAACAAAGAAAATGTATAAATTCAGTTTTATGTTAGATTTTATTACAATTTTAATAATTACACTTTTAAAACAATAAACATTGCTGAGGAGTGAAGGTAGTTAAAATAAAAATAGTGCATAGGAGAAACTCTCCTTTGACACTCCATTATTTTGTGGTCACAAAGTCCATGTTTGCCAAATTTTTACTACTTCCATGTAAAAACTGTGTCCTCTCTTTCTCACACTCACACACAAAAAAAGAAAAATATTATATCTTTTGAGTCAGAATTCACCACAGCAACTTTAAAAGAAATCTTCCCACGGTAAGAAAGCACCTCTAAATATATTTGTTTTTACATAAGTTACATTTTTCAAACTGCTGTCTTCATCTTTATTGCCATGTTTATGATGTTTCGGACAGTGTATGCTTCAGCTTCCTTCAGGTGCTAGGAATATCAAACCGAACCCTTTCTTTCAATCACTGGGATATATCATTCTCATTTCAAGTGTGATGTCACTTCTCGATGCCATGTAGTTATCTCCCTTTAACTTAACTCAAAGTAATTTGTTCACCACTGCTGTAGCCTGGTATTGAACTCAACTCTTTGGTTCAGTTAAGTCACTGGAACACTTATATCAACAAGTGGACAATAGATAAATATCTGTTTTATTTGTAACAGTTAACAGTTTGAAATACTGTCATCAGTAACAATGAGTATAGTTACCACTTACCTTGACATGCAATTGTAGAAAATGCTGAATGACCATATAACTTCACTTTTTTCAAGTCAGTTGTGGTTTACTTTTTTCAAGGAATATGTGGTTGACAAAATAACTGTCAATACAAACTGTATCAAAAGAAAAAAAGAAAAAGGATGAACAACAAAAATATTTATTCAAATTTATGAACAGAAATATTCTTCAACTATATTTAATTGTTTTGATTTTTACAGCTTATCAATATTTTTCAGGTTATTTAGAGTTAGAAATATTTTTAATTTGTAAGAATTTAAAAAAAAATAATACTGATTAACTGATACAAGGCTTTTTTTGTTGTTTTTTACAGTATGGTTCATCTGTACAAGACTCAAGGAGACACTTGATATAGAGGATTACATTAAGGGGAAGTTTATATGTATAAGAGGAGAAGGTAAAAGTTGACGTTAGACTTGAACAGGTGAAGATTGTATGGATTGGAGAAGCATCCTCTTGGGAGTCACTTCCATAGGGGTATGGTTTGTGGGAAGAAGATGTTTGAGTAGAACTTAGTTCTCAAAAATGCAATACAGAGGGAGTGTGAGTGGTTTGCTACTATGAAAGTGACATGGCGGATCCTAGCTATGAAGGTCAGACCTGGTAGAAAGAGGTTATGCAGCTCATCCCAGCACTTTCCATAGAGCAATTAGACTCGCCACATCCCACCTGTGGGAGAGTGGTTAGAGTGTGGAAAATAATTCTTCTCCAACAAGGCCTTGGAGATACAAGTTTTGATAGAGTTCAAAAGTAAGTAAATATCTGGGCAATTCCTACCCAGATATTTCTCTTTTCCAATCTTTTCACTCCTTTTTCTTTTTTTTCAATTGGAATAGATAGACTAAACTATTGCCCAGTTCACACTCCACCCATGTCTATTAAACAGGTGAAGAGGCTCATCCCTTGTTCCCTGTTTAGGATGTGGTTTCCGGCTTTCTCTTTTCCAATCTTTTCACCTTTTTCCTTTTTCTTTCAATTGGAGTAGATAGACTAAACTATCGCCCAGTTCACACTCCACCCACGTCTATTAAACAGGTGAACAGGCTCATCCCTTGTTCCCTGTTTAGGATGTGGTTACCGGCTTTCTCTTTTCCAATCTTTTCACTCCTTTTTCTTTTTTTTTTCAATTGGAGTAGATAGACTAAACTATCGCCCAGTTCACACTCCACCCACGTCTATTAAACAGGTGAACAGGCTCATCCCTTGTTCCCTGTTTAGGATGTAGTTTCCGGCTTTCTCTTTTCCAATCTTTTCAGTCTTACGTAGCCCCCTGTGCATCAGTGACATTACCGCCTTGCTCGGGGTGATATGATTAAAAAAAAACAGTACAACATTTTTGGCCTGATCCAGCTCTTATAAAAGGTAGAAAATAGCATGAGGAGTCAGGTATTTACTTAAGCAGTGTAGGGAGCCAATCATTTTACCTGCATCTTTAGTGATTGATCGTATATAGAAATTCCACTTGAGGATAGGTGTGAGTCTGAGGCCCAGTATTCTCTCAAGGCACAGAGCCTCCTCAAGGAGACATCCATTCATTGAGATTGGTGGTAGTTTGGAGTCTAATGAATTAATAGGAAGAGAAGAAGTGAATTTGTACCTTTCTCAAGGGTATTTGTGTATAAGTGAATATAACAAAGACAACTAAAATTGAAACATGGCTCTCCAATTAACAATTCCAAGCTGTTATCCATTACACCATCTGCACATCCAAGTTTATGGCACCTGGTATTCATAAGCAGTCACTCATCTAAGTACTGACCAGGCTTGACATTACTTTACTTTGATGATCAGACACGAAATGGTTTTTCAACAATGGGTTTGCTGATTGTTCAGTTCACAAGTTTCTTGGTCTTTTGAACAGGAGTAGAGGTTTATTTCTCATTTTCTGTTTAGGATTGGGTTTTCAGTTTCTTCTAAAATCTTTTCTTATTCTCTTTCACTCTCAACAGCCCCTTACATCTTAGTGGCATTATCTCCTTGTTTGGGATGAATTGATTAAAAAATAAAAAATATGGCCATAAGTCTCAATTATATGTACTCTCTTATCCATTGCAGATCCAGATATCCCTTGACTCTTTAGAATCATAGGAGTACCACATGTACAGCAGCCACAGTAGAAATGGGTGTTTCCTTGGGCACAACACCCTGACGGGGCCCAGCTCTCTCCAGGCTGGTTTTCCTTCACCTAGACTGGTTCCACCCAAGAAAAGTATAGAACCTAGTCAATTCTGATATTTTTACCTATAGCTTAGGCGGAGAAGAGATGGCTTCTTACCTTTCCAAAGGGCATTAGTATGTAAATGAATGTAATGAATTCGATTGGAATATATAATGAACCCAGCTTCCCGATTTTTTAATCTGAACTGCTTTCCATTAATCCACTATGCCTACATACACTCGCTGATTCCTCAACCCAAGCTGCTATCCATTACTCCATAATGACTCAAAAACTAATAAAAGTTCTGATATTTTGGATTTTATCAAGAATATATAGCAGGAACATCAGTCCAGATGTGGCAGCAAAATTTAAAGCAAAGATAAATTATCTCCTTATTTGGGATGAATTGAGTAAAAAAATTCAAAAAATATGGCCATAAGTCTCAACTATATGTACTCTCTTATCCATTGCAGATCCTGATATCTCTTGACTCACTAGAATCATAAGGGGCACCACATGTACAGCAGCTGCAGTAAAAGTGGTGTTTCCTTGGGCACGACAGCCTGACAAAGACCAACTTTTTCTAAGCTAGTTTGAATTTTTTTTTTTTTTTAATCGTATCACCCTGAGCAAGGCGGTAATGCCACTGATGTGCAGGGGGCTATGTAATAGTGAAAAGATTGGAAAAGATAAAGCCGGAAACCACATCCTAAACAGGGAACAAGGGATGAGCCTCTTAACCTGTTCAATAGACATGAGTAGAGTGTGAACCGGGCAATAGATCTTTCAGAGATTTCCTTCTACTAGACCAGTTGCCCCCAAGGCTATAGAACCCAGTCTGTCCTGCTATTTACCCATAGCTTGTGGGGGTGGAGAAGAGATGGATTCATACCTTTCTCAAGGATATTAGTATGTAAGTGAATCTGATTGGAATTTGAACTAAAATCTCTAATCCCTCAATCTGAGCCGCAATCCATTGCCTCCCGATCCATTCACACATACCAAAAAACAAACTTTCAAGTTATTTTTTTCTTTCAGCATGATAAAGTCTAATTTTTGTTTTAATTTAATTTCTTGTAATAGATTTGTAATGCTATAATTTCTCTGGCATAAAGAGTTTTAAAAAAGTTGTTGGAGCTAGACTGTATGAAAAAACCCTTATGTTCTGAATAGGAAACCATCAAAATGCCAACAATTTTGTTGTCTACATGACAAATTTACCAAGACCAAAGTGCAGTAGTGTGCAGTAGTAGAATCTAAGTTAAAAGGCTGAACTAATTACAATACGGGGTTGCTGAGAGATTTCAATGGAGATGGTGTGTCCTGATTATATTTGCTGTTATGAGCATTTACATAAAGGAGACCAAATTGTCTGCACCCAAGTAGAGGTTAAAATCAATTCATCACAGACTTTGCTGCACTGATACACTGCAGGGAAATTTTATGTTTAGTGACTAATGGACAAGAAATGGGTCAGCCAGGCCAATAGAATTATCGATAGGAGATCACTGACAAAGAGGCAGGAGAGGGTAATCCAGAGAAAACAAAAGGAAAGTTCACAGAGAACAGCATCTACACAAACATGGAAGATCAGGCCAAGAAAGAATTTTAATATCTATACATAGATATCTTGGGCTTTGTCCATTTATGGACAATGCATAGTGCAATAATTACAATTTTGGTTTGTTCAATCAAAAGTTCTAAAAAGAAAAGATGAATTGTTACCTAAGTTTTGAAATGAAATAATCTGAATTGTGATAAAAGCAATTCATTTAAATAAATTAAAGAATGTCTGTAGAAGATGAAGTAGCAAAATAATACTAGTTGATTTCAATGTTTATTCCCATCATCCTTAATGTGTAATTATATGGATTGATTTATTCATTTTCTATGACTTATCAACTCTTTGCAGGTTATTTAAAGCCAGAAAATATTTTTAGATTGCAAGAATTTATTTTAGGAGGGATATAACAATGCAAATTATCCCATAGTTAGTGGGGAAAAGGTGGAGTTATATCTTTTCTTAAGGGTATCTGTACAAAACTAAATATAATAAACCCAACTGGAATTGAAACTCAGCTCTCTGATTTCCAATTCCAAGCCATTATCCATTATACTATACACACATCCAAGCTAACAGCACCTGGTATTTCCAAACAGTCACCTAACTACTGACCAGGCTGAACATTGCTTAATTGTGGTTAAAAAAAAAACTGATTTTTACACTATTTACATTATTCAGACTATTGTCCTCATCTTTGTTGCCATTTGTATGACATTTCAGCCGTTGTATGTCTTCTTCAGGTGCTAGGAATTTCAAACTGAACTCTTTATTACAATCACTGGGGGGTATATCATTCTCATTCCTTGTGCGAATCCTCTTTTTGGTAATCATGAGTTATCTCCCTCTAACCTGACTTCACCACTTTTGCAGCTGGGTATTGAACTCACAATTCTTTGGGTCAAGTCACTGGAATTAACCAATGCCTATATCCACTGGTAAAAATTACTAGAGAAAACCATTAACATCAAAAAATTATATGAACTCTGTTAAAAAATGGTGACTGAACATTAGGTTTATAAGCCCCAGAAATTCAGTTGTTGTTGTCCTTAAGGACACATGGCCCAGTGGATATATGAACTTTTCAGTACTATTACATAATATTCTTGATTATCAGATAGCATCAAGAAGTCCTTGGACTAGGAAAACTCTGCAAACATGAGAAGGAAATTTACAGTTGAATTGGTGTAATGTAGCTATAAGTTCTATGCTAACAGTTTCTTTTCTTGCACTTCACTTTTGTGGAATTCTATGGCCTTTTGCTTTCCAGTTAACATTGATCTCCAAAAATTTAAATGCAATGTCAATCTTTAACTACTGTCTTCCTAATTACTCTTCTATTGTTCTTGCTCCTTATTGTTCTGTTTTCTAATTCTTTTATACATAGTGCTGATGTCTGAACTACCATTACACACAGAATTAATGAGGCTCTTGACAATAAACATACCTCAAGGACCATAGTATTAAATATTTTGAAGACCTTTGACAAGGTGTGGCACAAAGACTTTCTACTCAAGCTCTCCACCTATGGAATCACTGGAAGGGTTTTCTCAATTATAAAGTCCTTCCTAACAGATTGGTCTCTGGCGACTGTTATTAACAGACAATCCTCTGGAGCTAATTCTAGCAGTCAATACAGGTGTCCTCCAGGGGTCACTTTTTGGATCAACATTCTTTTCAATATACATAAATGATCTGCTTAAGAAAATACTCAGATCATTTGCAAACATCTATGCTAATGATACAATTATATACAGGCATACATCTGAAACTCTTAATGGTCAGAGATTGGCAGTTAATCTCTCTTCAGATCTAAACCAAACTTCTTGATAGAGAAAAGACTTACTGGTTCCATTCAATGGCTTGAAAACCAAACTAGTTACATTTCATCATCACAAGCTGAACCTTGAACTACCACCAGTCACAATAAATAAATGACTCCCCCCAGGAGGCTCTGTACCTTGAATGACAATTGGGACCTGACCTCTAAATGGAGCTCATACATACAATCCATTGCTAAAGTTGGAAGAAGAATGATTGGCTCGCTATACTGCTCCAGTAAATACGTGACACCTCATGTTATTCTCTATCTTTACA
>JBBBDQ010000627.1:1390000-1517500 GCA_037127315.1 Ascarosepion bandense
ACTTCTTTAATTTTAATGCATTACACAAACATTATCATATTACTTTTTTAATGCATACAGTTTCAAGAGTGTCTTATTCCAGAAAATACCTGGAATAACTTGTAACCACAACTACCTAAATTATACTGTACACCAGCAACTTATTACAGACCCCCAACAAGTACTGATATACCATCATGAGAAACTTTTAGAAAGCGGCTGGTTATTTTTTTCTTTAAAAATTAGTGATTACAGACAATCCCTATACTTTTAACAACGTTTATTTTATTGATCATGGAGCAGGCTGCAGAAGCAACAGCACATGAAAGCAGCAATAACCTGAAACCTTCCTTCTTTCAATTCAAATGTCAATGTTTAGTTTTTGCAACTGCAAGCAATTTTTAACATACAGAACATTGCTTCCCAGTGACAGTAATATTGCAATGTAATTGAGAAACTACCCACAGAAGTGGCTATAAACATTGCAGACCTATTGGAATACTTACCACAAGACCTACCATACTATATGTTAAGGAATGCACTAATTAAGTGAACTGACAGGTATGATGAGAATAAGCTTAGAGATTTATTCAATAATGTCAATCTAGATGACAAAATGTCCTCACAACTACTTTATCATATGAGATCCTTGCTGAGACTAAATATAATGTCCAATACTATTCTACAGTATATGTAAATAGACAAGTTATCCATGACCACTATTCTGATTCTGGCACCTATGATGAAAGATGAAATGTCCTCTGCCAAAGAGTCAGTATTCCACACTGAAATCATACCAATCTGTGTAAAGAAAAAATTTGTGTAAAGACTCTTCCTTGTCACTTACCATCATGAATATAGACATTTTGGCATTGTATAATAGTTACCAAGCTTGTCTCATTAAATCAATAACAACTCAATAGTGAGTGCAATCCTCATTGAGTGATCCATATTTTCAGCCCTGTGCCACATCTAAGCTGTACCTAGAAAATCAGTTTTCAGACATTTCGTCAAGGTGTAATGGTGCTGATCGCATTCATACAGCAGAGAATAACCGTTTAATGCATTCTCTGATTAACAACAGGCAACAAGACCAAGAAAAATAGTCAAATTAAAAATGCGATCTCTGAACTGACCATATGTTAATTAGGCATGGAAACAGCAGATCACATTTGAGTCAGGTCAGAGAGAAAAAGAATACCAGTAGGTATAAAAACCAAACTAAAGATTATAAATTATGTTGGTATCATAAAAGTTTTGGTGGCAAAGCCCACAGAGGTAATAGGCCATGCAGTCACCAGGGAAATAAATCAGCCTGCCAATCAACCTGACTCCATTGACTAGGAAAAGAACATCACAGAGTAGTCACTTATATTATTTGCTTGACAAATCAACTGACATAAATTTTTTTATAGACGCAGAGCACAAGTCAGGGTTATTCCAGTCATGTCTAATATGAACAAAAACAAAGTCTTTCAACTTCAGCATATAGGCTGCAGGCAGCAAATGAATTATTTATAATAATGTATGGTAAAAATAGTTAAGGTTGGATCTTGTTTTGAGGCAAGAGTTCAAACGGGTATTTATAATTGCAGACATTAAAATACTTATTATTGGTGCTGACTAAAAGTAATCGGTGAATTTGTCAAAAAGGATTTTTTCAAATGATGAAACAAAATTAAAAGTTTCTGACATTTGCAATGCATACCTCATCACAGGAATTGATGCTGCACTTTCCCCAAAAAGCAAATTCAGTCACATTTTTTGTCAATACCCAAACTCAGTCTGTCCTTTATTACAACCTACAGTTGTTAAGCACACAATCACTCATCACATTCAGACAGACAGACAGCTTACCTATGCAGCACTGCATAGGCTGCAACTGGATAAGTATAAATTTGCCAAACAGGAGATTCAGGACTTCATGGAGCAAAGATTAATCCATCCATCTAAAAACTGTTGGGAATCTCTAATTCATTAGGTTCCAAAAGGAGATTCTGGATTATGTGGTGATTTCAGATGGGTTAATTCTGTCACATCCCTGATTGTTATCCTTTAACATTTATGACTGACATACAGTACTAGGCTAAAAATTATCTATCCTATCACCATCATGAAATTGGTAAACACACTAGGTCACCCACGGGAGTTTTTGGTGTGCTGGCTACACACGTCACTCATGTCCATATTGACTTGCTTGGTCCATTTACACAATCAAGAAGCTATCTATACATTCTCACTGTTGCTGACCATTACACATGTTGACTCGAAGCATATCTGATTGAAATGGTCATTACCACATTTCTTGACAGATAGACTTTGCAATTCGGAGTGCCAAACACAATCATGACAGATCGTGCTCCTCAATTTATTTAAGGACTTCACAAGAGTGTGAGGCATACATAATATCAAGACAACAGCATACCATTCATCTACAAATGGTATGGTGGAGAGGTATCAATGTCAGTTAAAACCTGGTTTAGCATCTTGGGATAACCCAAAAACATTTGGGCAGAAAACTTGCCACTGATTTTCTTATTCTTTTTTCGCTCTTCTTTCACAACTGTCATCATACCTGTATTCCTATCCTTCCCTTGCCCTTTCTTTGACACCCCCTGTAATTGGTTCATCTTTCTCTTCACTCTCCTCCTTCCTTAACTTTTACTCTCTTATATAGCCCCATGTGCATCAGTGGCAGTACCACCTTGCTTGTGTGAAACGATTAAAAATAAAATAAAATACGGAACACGATAAAACAAGATTTGGTTTTTACTACCACTATGGCCTTCAGTCAGTCAGTTAAGTGCCATATGTGAGACACACTTGGGCAATCATGTCTTAAAAGACATGATTAACTGAGCAATAGGTTGCCATTACTTTCTGTGGTAGCATGGTTGGCAATCAAGGCTATAAAACCCAATCTTTCCTGCCATTTAACCTATAGCTGGAGGGGAAAGAGACAGATTAATACCTTTTCCAAGGGTATTTGTGTGTAAGTGAATGCAACCAATTCTACTGGAATTTGAACTTACTGGAACATTTTTTTTTAAATAACAAGAATATTCAACCAGTGACGATATTTGCCCAAGAATTAAAATAAAAAATTTTGCGATTACAATTTTTTTGTGGCTACACAAATTTATATTCTAAAAGACTTGTACAATTCCAAAAAAGAGTTTGTATGCAACAATCTTGTCACTAAAACATTAGCACCATGTTATAATGGTTCCTATACTATTTGTGGATAAATATTTTACAATTTTGCACAATGATAAGAGAAAAACTATATTAACTGACAGATTCAAACCAGCTTACATAGACACAAAAAAGATATATAACAATTTCACAATCACCAACATTTGCAGATAATATTTACATCATGCACATCACAAGCACAACAGGCGGAAGTGAAGATCACTTCACAAAACACAGCACCACGTTCTATAAAATCTGGGAGGAGAAAGTGTCAGAAAAGTGTTTTCTGAAATCTGGAAAGAAGAGTTTCATGGTCTGAACATTTTAAAAACTATGTTCCTCTCAACTAACAATCTTGTGTGGAGGTGGGTTTTGTCAGGTCAACTGAAAGCTGCAGACTCAAAGTCAAGAGTCAAACGACGAAACTCCGACGCATAGGCCCTGAATGGCACTTCTGGCAGCGTTTTGAAATATTCGGTTTGATATTATTATTCGACAATTGACAGCTCTTCACTCACATTTTTCTGAAGGGTTTCATTTTTGAGCCAGCACCTGCTAGGTGGAAACTAAATACGAAATAAAGGAAGGGGCTTAAAGTGATTCAGAAAGGAATTCCATTTTGTGTGAACTCAGAGATGGACCACTGAATTTTATTTATTTAATCAACAATGTAGAATAGCTTCTTAAATAAAGTTAAGTAACTACTTTTCCTTTCTTCTCACGGTTTTTTTTTAACCCACCATAATATGTAGAAACATCAAATAAATTGTTGTTATAAAAGAAAAATCGTTCTCTTGCGTTTTAAATTCACTTCTTTAAATGCATTGCATAAACATTATCAGGTTATTTTTTTTTTCTTAAAGTACGTACTTTCAATATTGTCTTATTCCGAGTGTTATGCAGAATAACATGCAATCACAGCTACCAGACCTAAATTAGTACACCAGCAACTTATGACGGACTACAAACACTTAAAAAAAAATAATAATTTAAAGCCAGGCATATTGAAATGAAGAATTGTTAATAAGAAAATTACCTAACTTGCAACGAGTTCACACAAATTTTTGTTTGTGTGACTTTTTACACCATTATTCATTTTCTGCTTAGCGTTTTTGTCCACGTATTAGACTACTACAAATTAATCTTTTTCTTTTCTTTCGAAAAACATACACACTTTAAGAAGAAAAAAAAATTGAAACTTCAATCCTTAATTCAAAATCAAATATGTTTTTTAAACTGACCAGTGACCAATTAGCATCGCAAAAAAGTTTCACAATATTTACCTCTATCATAGGCAAAACAAAACTGCATACTGGTGATTACATCACATTCTTCAGTAGATGTAAGACACTAAATAAATAAATTTCAATCTTGTCTAACAAATGAATTCCGCGCGCAAACAGTTCCAGAGGATTCAAGACCTAATCACAACTTCTAGGTAAAAATAACAAGTATCGTGGTTCGAGCTGACATACGTGTGACGTCACAAAAACTCGAGATTTCACATCTGTTAGAAATAATGAGAAACGAACAAATTAAGTTATTGAAATAACCAATTTTGTTATTAAACAAAAACAATAAGCCCAACACGAAAAGAATGGAATGCAAAGTGTTAAATGACTGAAAAGTATGTTAGAGTTAAAAGGAAACTTAATTTGGCTTAATTGCGAAACTGCACATGTTTTAATGACGTCAGCATGGACCATAACACTTGGGTTATAACCATTTTTATTGTAGAATATTTGACATCCTCTTTAAAATAATTTGATAAATAAGTAAAAGCCAACATTTATATTTTGTGTATTTGCACAAAAAGAAAAAAATCCCATCAAAATTTTTGGTAAGTGTTCAATAATTTACGAATGTATTGTAAACACAAACGTAGGTACCACCAAAAGACGTTTTGGTTAAAAAAAAAATGGATGCTGCTTTTTTTTTTTTTTTTTTAATCCGTTCTAAAATATTGGCCAAAGATCAGCTCGATTCAAACGGAATTTTCAGTATTTTTTCATTAATGAATAATAATTGTATACTGAATATTAGAAAAGATTGTGGAAATATTTTTGCAGATCTATTTCACAACAACATTTTTTTCGTGAAAAGTACTTCGTGAAAATAAATTTTTTGTTATTAATATTTATTATTTTACAGGGAAGATGTTATGAGTAAAAAAAAAGCAATGCAATGTTGCAATATCAAGTGTATGGAAAATCCATTCGAATTTTAAAGATAATTCAATAAAACTCAAATTCTTTTGCTTTTTTTTGTTTTTTGTGTGTGTTACTGTTTAAGTGTTCTGTTGTAGCTTGCATAATCTTTCAGATTAGACAAAAAAATTTCTAGTGCGATTTTAAAATTCATCCCGTTGTAAGCAGTTAAAAATAAAATAATGACCTAATTGAAGAATCGAAAAATAAATGTCATTTTCGAGTGTGAACCTTTTTAAAAGATTTTTTTCGTCTCTTTTTTTCATTTTAGCAATTGTTAGATTATTTTTTGTATGGGTGTTCTAAAAGTTGCCAGTGTCGATCCTTGGCAACTTTTAGAACACCCATGTCAAAAAATAATCTAACAGTTACTAAAATGAAAAATTTTTTAGAAAATCTTTTAAGAAAGGTTCACACTCGAAAATGACATTAAGTAAACTTTGCATTTTCGATTCTTCAATCAGGTTATTATTTTTTTAATTTTTCTATTCAACTTGTATAGCGAGACTATTCTGAGAACCTTAGATGTTAATGCCAGGATTTGTCATCGGAGGCCAGAATTTGAACAACATAAGGTACGCAGATGATACAGTGCTGCTTGCAGACACGGAAACGAAACTACAAGACCTCCTGCTGAAGAGAGTGACAAAAAAGGACTACAAATAAACTGCAAGAAGATGGAATGCATGGTCATCAGCAAAAAGAGCAGCCCAAAATGTCAGGTGGGGGATACTGAAATCAAGCAGGTAAAAAAATTTAAATACCTGGGAAGTGTTTTAACAGAAAGTGTAACAAAGAGATCCGAAGGCAAATTGGCATGGCAAAAGGACGTGTTCCAGAAGCTGAGTAAAGTATTAAGAGACAGGAAACTTTCACTAGAAACAAAGAAGAGAGTACTAGATTGCTATATAACATCAATTCTTCAATATGGCAGTAAATGCTGAACAATATCATCAAAGATGAAGGAAAAACTTGAAGCAGCTGAAATGTGTTCTACAGTAGGATGCTGCAGATATCAGGGACCATGCATGAAGTTTTGGAAAGGATGGAAACAAAAGGAAAATTAATATTGAGCATCAGGAAGAGACAAAGTTCCTGGGACATACAATGAGGAAGGAGGGTTTGGAGAATCTGATATTAACAGGCCAAATAAAGGGAAAAAGAGACAGGAAAGCAGCGGATAACATATTTAAAAGGCCTGAGCAGGTGGATGACAGAACGGGGGTTGCGTGGTGTTACAGGAGAAAGTGTGCTAAGAGCCACCAGGAATAGGGAGATGTAGACGGTCATGATCATCTACATCCTGAAAAAACAAGGCACATAGAAGAAGTTCTAAAAGTAAATAATTCTGAATTACCACCTTTGACCATTTTCAGGGCAGGGAAGAGTCGAGATTAAAAATTCTGCGAGTTGTTTCTGTGATATGTTTCGATGGTCACCCAAAGCAAACATTATTTTCTTTCTGCTGTTCTTTGTCTAGTTGTATTATATTTCCTAATTTAAAATTAGTTTACAATTGTTCATTCACAACTGGAAAGTTGCCTTAAACTCGTCAATGTTGTAACATTCCAATATCATAAAACCAGCATGCAGAAACAAAATCTTGGCAAAGAGGATGATTGCAGCTCTCCACAACGCCACATTATTAATAATCAGCTGTAAAAATTAGTCCTTGATGCAGCTAACAGCAGCAGCCAATCCACACCAACAGTAGCCAGGATCAGCAACCATTAACAGCAATCAGTCACCAAATCAGCCCCATCATAAGATCATCAGCTGAAACCAGCCCTTGACACAGCTAGCAACCCAAACCAGCCCTTGACACAGCTAGCAACCCAAACCAGCCTTTGACACAGGCAGCTGCAGCTGGAATCAACTCCCTTGACACTGCCAGCAGCAGCCAAAACCAGCCCTTGACACAGCCATCAGCAGCAGTCCACTGGCAAAGCTGACACCAAATCAGCCCTTTAACTAGCCACAGACTTATAGTAGGGATGGTAAAACAAGCCCTTGATAACAACAGCTGCTAGCTAACCATCATAAACTTCAGCCCTTGCTACTCCAGCTAGCTCCAACTGATTGCCTCTGACCACATCTTTGCTTGAACCATAAGTCTTATCTCACTCCACTAGTATGCTGTCATTTTCAGGGCAAAACTGGTGACTTCCAGCACAACCAACCAGAGTACTTGACATACTAACTTTTTTTTATGCCATTTGTTCCTTGTGTGTTGTGGTACAGTGGATATCGGCTCGGAACGAGAAGCCGGGGAGCCGAGTTCGAATTCCAGTTGAATCCATTGTATTCACTTACGCGCAAATACCCTTGGGAAAGGTATTAATCCGTTTCTTCCTTCCAGTTATGGGTTAAATAGCAGGACAGATTGGGTTCTATAGCCTTTTTTTTTTTTTTTTTAAATCGTATCACCCTGAGCAAGGCGGTAATGCCACTGATGTGCAGGGGGCTACGTAATAGTGAAAAGATTGGAAAAGAGAAAGCCGGAAACCACATCCTAAACAGGGAACAAGGGATGAGCCTCTTAACCTGTTCAATAGACATGGGTGGAGTGTGAACCAGGCGATAGAGATCTATCTACTCCAATTTTTGGTCGGCAACCAGTCTACCGCAGAAAGCAATGGCAACCTACTGCGGGATAATCTTCTGCCCAGTCAGTCATGTCTCTTTCGAGACATGATCACCCAAGCGTGTATCACGTATGACACTTAACTGACTGTTCCTTGTAACTTTGATTTTTGCCATCAATAAGTTTGGCATAATCTAATTTCCTTGTTCTCATTATCCTTGTTTTATTATTTCATTTTATTTATTTATCCTGTTTAGCCTTATTTTTAATGTTTGGGGGTCATCTACTAAACAGCTGCATCCAGCAGCAAGGCCTCTGATTGGGAGATTGTGAGGAGCATGGAAACCACTTCTTAATTGCTGTTCTCAGGTCCACCGTGACCTGGAGTGAGAGCACCTGCTAGGATCCCAGCTATGGGCAAATAGTCAACACCCAAACTGGAGTCAAAACACTATGAAAGTATAAAAATACTTTTTTATCGAAATATATACATTTTTGAAGGAAAAATTATTACCATAACACATTTTTGAAGGAAAAAAAAATATTCTCAGCAAAACATTGTTGCTAAGTATAATTTTTCTTCTAGTTTAAATCCTCTGTAACACCTTGTTGCTCACATGCATGGTCCATGTTATCCTCAGCATCCTTCTGTAAAACCACATTTTCTATTGCTTCAAACTTCTCCTTCATCATCCAGTATTCACTGCCATATAGAAGGACAAATATCACAAAGCAGACTATCACTCTTTTCTTTGTTTCTAATGAGATCTTCCTGTCTCTCAGTACTCTGGCTAGATTTTGAAATACGTCTTTGGCCATGCCTGTGACTCTTCAAATCTCAGTGTCATGTTTCCCATTCTCTGTCAAAACATTTCCCAGGTATTTAAATTTCTTTACCTGTTTTATTTTGGTTTCGCCTGATCTGTAGGTGGTATTTTAGAGGTGGGGGGTTGCTGATGACCATGCATTCAGTTTTCTTTAAGTTTATGCTCAGTCTTTCTTCTTGCAACCTTCTGTAGGAGATCCTGCATTTTCCTTTCCATGTCTGCTATCAGTACCATGTTATCCATGTATCTTATATTGTTGAGATGACAAATCCTGGCAAGGATTCCAGTTCTCTCAGAATTGTTTTGCTGTGCAGGTTGAATAGATCCAGTGAGAAAACACATTCTTCTTTTATTTTACATCCTGTTGCTAAGCATATCTTTTGTCTTGTTAGTTTTTTTATGCATATCTCTTTTATTTCTGTGCATTTGCTGTTCAGCCATTCTTCTTTAACCTGTCTGCATTTCTTCCTTATGTCCTTGTGTAGTTTTCTGTATTCCATTTCAGGTTTTTGCATTGTTTTCTGACTCTGTTGCATCATGTCAAGAATCTCCTCAGTGTCCATCATTTTTCCTCCTATGTTCTTTTTCTTTTGTGATGATGTCATTTTCTGATTTCACTAGAGATTGTCTTAGCACATTCCATTTTGAGTTTCCGTTTCCAGTTTGTCCTTTGTATTCTCGTTTCATTCTTTCTTGTTATATTTCCTGCAGGTTCCAGTCATTTGCAAGTTTGTTGTATTGCAGCCTGGGGGTTGCATTAAGCTTCATCAAGCTCTGAAGTTTCATCCTTAATTTGCATATAACCGGGAGGTGGTTACTTCCACAGTCAGCACTTGGATAGGTTTTGCAGTGAAGAACTGCATTCCTGAATCTGATGTTGATAGTTACATAGTTAATTTGGTTTTTTGGTTCTTCTTTTGAGCCTTTCCATGTCCATAATTATCTTGGGTGTTCTTGGAACCAGGTATTGGTTATTACCTGTCCACTATTGGATTTGTTTCTCTTCGGTCATGTGGTTTCCTAGTCCAAAATTGTTGACTGTTTCATCTTCCCTCTCTTGGCCAACTTTGGCATTCAGGTCTCCCATCAAAATTCTGATTTCTTGGAGTTTTGGCGTTGTCTAGCATGGAGTAAAAGGTTTTGACTTCTTTCTTCTATGCTTTGTGTTGTTGTTCTTTACTTTGTCTACATATACTACTATAACTGATATTTTGATAGGTTTCCCTTTCAGTTTAATCACAAAAATTCTTTCAGATGTCTGGCAGTATTCCAGAACATGTCTTGATCTAGTATCAAACTGACACCTTTTCTATTATTTTTACCCCCATGTATATAATTCTGTGGCTGTTGCTGATAAAGTCTATTGTTCAGCCACCTCATTTTACATATGCCTGAAATGTTGATGTTTAATCTAGTCATCTCCTGCTTCATATTTTCAGCTTTTCACAGTTGTTCAAAGTTTTGACGTTCCATGTTCCAAGAATTATATTTGTTTGGTGCGAACAGTCACAGAATAACAGAATAACAGTCCCGTGACACCTGTCACTCATGTTGATTCATTCCTGGCAAAAGATTAATTCTGAGCAAATTTGTCCCCTTTATGCTGTAAAATAAATTTTTGATACAAAATTTAATTTCTTGAAATTTCATGAATTTATGTAGGTGGGGTAACACATGTAAAAAAAAAATTATTTTGACCAAGATATTATAAAAATACTAATTTCAAAAATAATTTCATTTATTTGCATATAAGTCTTGAAAGTTTCATTAAAAATATGATAATTATTTGATTTCTGTAAGAATTTCCAAATTAAAGTGTTTTTCACCCCAAAAAATGAGTTGCGTAAAAGTTGTCCATAGTAAATTCTGGTAACAATTTTGTTACCTGCTGATAAAAAAAATAAAACATGATTTTTTTTTACCAAAATTTTTAACATGTTAGAAAAGATTAAAAATCTTTTAAAAATCATTAAAAAATACTTTGATATTCCCTCTTAAACATTTTGACATCAAAACTTTGTTTTTACTTTTTATTATTAAGTTTAGATCTTTTTTTCTTCATGCTGTTTTTTTAGTAAATTAGTGGAGGTTCCTACTTAAAGAGTGTTATCCCCACAAAAGGGCATGAAATCCCAGTTTCGTAAATGAAATTCTCTATATTAAATATGTAACTGTATAGTATTTTTAGAAAATGATTTTCTGGCTTAATCTGTGGATAGGATCTCTGCAGTTTGTTTACATTTTTGGCACAAACTTGAAAAAAATTATCATCTTAATGGCTTTCTTCACAGTAAGTCAAATATGATTGTAGCATTTATAGAAAATGTTATTTTAGAAGTGGGATCAATTTACTTCACTAATTAATAATAGTAAGCAAAGTTTTTACTAACTATGAATTCATGTTGTAAACAGAGCAAACTTATAAACTCATGAAGTACTGAAACAGATTACTATTTTATTTTCATTATCAACCAACATAAATTGTGATGTTTTTCACTAGCCAAAATTGTCACGTTTTTTTTCTTGACATTACCACCCATGGTTGTAACTGGTTATTAACACTTTTCTTTTGAATTCAGAACTGCATGGATTACTGACCTAATTGGAGATGGCTCTTATTGTTTTAGAGTGAAAGGTCAAATCAGTTACATTAAAACAGTCATATGACATTCAGCACTTGAGTTTGATCATAAAAAGTGATAAATTAGATTCAATTATAAACCTAATATTTCAAATGTAAAACATTTTTATAGTTTCTCTTGAGATTTACAGAGAAAATTTTTTTCTGCTTCCACAACTATTGCACAGGATTTGCATGTGTGGATTTCCATTTACTTCAGAGAAGAAATTTGCATATATATGAATATCATTAACCAATAAAAATTTACAGTTTTTAAAATCAAAGAGCATCCATTTGCATAATATATTCTAGCCTAAGCATTCCACCATATTTGTTTTGTTTTGGCAAAGTCATTTTTTTATAGAACAATATGCAGAATCTGTTATTAAGAATGAAAGAAAATAATTATAAAATCATTGGTTTTATTCATTCTGAACGTCTTCTAAGAGTTTGATGAAAATATTTTGTTTACCAGATTTCATTAAGTGTTTTGTTGGTATGTTAAATGTTTTTTCTTCATATCAGCCTTTTTTAATTATGACTTGTATTTATCTCAATCATGAATGTGATCCTCACTTCAGGACCAACTGTTCAGTAAATATGATCATAATATTTAACCTAGAATTATAATAAAATCCAATTCTTAGATTAGTATGACAGCCATTTCTACAAGGAAATCCTCACTTCTTCAGCAACTGCAAAACAAAAATTTTATTTACTTAAATTCAAATGTGTTAAAATATTTTATAGCAGTAGAAGTACCAAAAAAAAAAAATCACACAGGAAAATAAAATGGGGTGGGATTAACAATTTTTAAATTTAAGGAAGTAAAAAGGGGAAAGCAGACAGATACTTATGTCTCATATTAGAAAACATACCCCTCCTCCATCCAAGAGTCAAGAGTTTAAAAGTTTAAATTTTGCCATGTCAGAGGGATAGAAATGGTAGGGGGAACGAAAGGGAAAAAATGGGGAAGGAGTGGTTGACTGGGAAGTAAGCTATGAAAAAATTTTCGCATAGAAACAAAAGAAAACTGCGACCATCAATGTTGAAAAAAACATTGAAAAATTTACCAAAGCAGTTTTAGTTTAAATAAATAATGACTGGGACAAATGTTATAGAAAAAATCTGGACATGCAAATTTACATATAAATCTTGGATTTTAAATTTAAAATTTAAAATATTAACTTCAAAGGTAGATCTCAAAAGAATCCATTACTACAAGTACACATACACACATTTTTGAACATAATTTACTTAAATATCTAAAGGATATTTGCAATTCACGAGTTAAATTTAATTTTAATTATTTTTAAAATTTAAGAAACTAAATTTAAGGCAGCTTACTATGAAAGGAACCAAATTATTATATATATTGTAAGAGCTCTGCTAAAAATTAACCAAAATTTATCTGTTTGTGTAAAAGGTAATATAGATTTAGTATTAAAAATAAAAAAATATAAATAAATTTTATTCTATTTTAAGGTGGGTTCAACAAAGTTTTATATATACGTATACACACACACACATATATATATATATATAAATATATACATACACACATACATATCCACACACATACACAATTATAAACCCATATACATATCCACACCCATACATACACACAGATCCACATACATACCTATAAATACATACCCATATATACATATACACATGTACGAACACACAAATTCTTACAAAAATACATACACATGTATATAAACACACCCACCCATTACAATTATAACAAGGCACAGGGAAGTTATATAAGTAATGGAGTCATAGAAAAACAAAAATGGAAATAAGAATTGTTGCAAAAAACAAAACAAAATATTAGAAAGGTGCAGAAAAAATGAGGGCTAAAGAGTTGGTCAACAGGTTCTTACATGTTAAATAGTAGATATTTAAATAGGAAAAGGAAGAAGGAAGGTATTTCTAAGGCTGGGATTAGTATTTGGTTGTGGAGTCTAAATTTACTAGCTAAAAAAAAACTTTTAATTTACTAAATTCATAGATTAAATTTAAAACTTGAATCTTAAGTTTTAAAATTCACAAATTTCAACTTATGGCGGCATTTGCTTATAAATTGTTTATGTAAATTTAAAAGTAGGTGTTGATTTGGGTACTTTAATATTTTTATTTTTTTCCCCTAAACATAGATTGCACTTACTAAGAAAATTTCATAATTTCCCTCACAAAACTTGGTTCAATCAGTGCTGTGGTTTTCAGACACTTTCCAAGGTTGCTGCACACTGGGATCACCTTCGTCAGACTAATAGCATCAAGAAGTCACCTTCCTGGTAAATTGACCACGGTGAGATTTGAACCTGGGCTTCATGGTCGGAAAGCAACCATTCTAACCATTCAGCAATGTACACACACACACACACACACACACACACACACACACACACACACACACATATATATATTGATATCTCTTCATTCCCACCATGGAGTAATCGTAAAATTTGGTTTATCAAATATATGTGGTCTGCCCTAAAAATAACTGCTGTTAGTACAAATATTTATCCAAGTATTTAAAATAAAGATTGTATAGGAGAAGTTATTTTCCAAAAAAAAGAACATTCTGACAATGTGTAGAAATGTATTAGCTATCTTCTTTTTGACTCTGAAATGGAAAGTTAGTAGATATTGAAAAAGCTGTCTTTACTCACAAGTCCAGAACATCATATTGTAAGAGGCTCTGAAGCATTGACTCCTCATTAAAATTCTCCTGTACAGACTGGGCTTCATAGACTAGCCAATTACAATGAATACTAATTAGCAAAGAGGGAGGAAAGTTAACTTGACAGCTAGTAGGTTCATCATGTAGGTAATTATTAATGAGCACTAATCTGAATCTCTATTGGGTACACCACACATGTGAACATGTGCTAGAGGAAGAAAAACTGAGTAAAGAAGTTATTTTGTGTTTCCTTTTGACATCTCTACAAGGGATAGTATGAAACCATTTTTATATCATAACTTCAGAATGGGATAGCTTGTTGGGAAAAAGTGATTATCAAGTTAGCTTTGTAAATCATTATTATGAGTTTTATCCTCACTAGGAGCACCAGACTGGTACTAGACTGTTTTACAGGGATAGAATGTTTCTATCCTCTTAAATATGTGAACACTATTGGTAGTAGAGTGGAGTAGAGTGATTATACTGACTAGCAATTCACTAGCAGCGTATCTACTTCACACAGCATGCAAGTCTTGTACTTGTTGACATACTATTATTCCCAACCTTCATTTTGGTGATTACTCATGCAATAACCTTTTAGGGTTATGACATCGACTAAGCTAAGGTTTGTCAATATTTACACTATATAAATGGGTGCTTTAAATGTAGAGTTAGCAAATAAACCTTGAAAACTGTTACTAGTGTATTGAGTCCAAGCATCAATTAGCACCCTATATATGTAACCTCGTGGAAGACAAAGTTCAATAACCACCCATACAACCTGGAGGAAAATCAAAGAATTCATTGCTTAAATTCTTGTAATTTAAAACAATAAA
Source organism: Ascarosepion bandense (assembly GCA_037127315.1). Lineage (NCBI taxonomy): Eukaryota > Metazoa > Mollusca > Cephalopoda > Sepiida > Sepiidae > Ascarosepion > Ascarosepion bandense. The sequence goes on from JBBBDQ010000627.1 coordinate 1,404,938, forward strand.
AGGTGAATGTAACATCTTCAGCAAACTTAAATTAAGGATCTGAAAAAATCCCTCACAAAATTACTGTGCAAAATAATACAGTTATTAATGTCAGCAGGGTGGGAGCTTTATGTTGTTAAATAAGTCTAAACAAACAACTGTACACCTGTATAAACAATTGCAACTTTGAGGTTTTCTGCCTTTGCTGTTTTTCCATTATGTTTATACAATTTTCTTGTTTGAAAACATCTTGAGTATTCAAAATAGTTTGATGCTAAAGTTAGTTATTTGTTGCTAGTTCTCGTCAGTTTTTTCTGGTTGATACACTTGGCCCAGTTGATATAGGGTTTGGTTAATTCTAGTGACTTGACCCAAAGAGTTGTGAGTTCAAGTGAGCAAATAACTTAGAGAATTAAGTTAAAAGGGGATAACTAAATGACTACCAGAAGTGGTAACGCACATGGAATGAGAATGATATACCCCAGTGATTAAAATGAAGAGCTCGGTTTGCATTTGTTAGCACCTGAAGAAGGCTGAAGTGTACAACGGCTGAAACATTGTAAACCTGGCAATAAAGATGGGAACAACAGTCTGAACAATGTAAATAGTGATAATATTACCCATTTTTATAGTCTGTTTCAGTTGATCCTTATGGCAGTTAAGTAAATTTGAGAGTGTTATATAGTTTGATGCTAGAATCAGTGATTTGTTGTTAGTTCCTGTCAGGTAAATTCTGGAGTGATAGAAGGAGCCAGTTATTTTATTCAGAATATTAATGATGCGTCATATATATGAGTTTCATTTGAGGTCTAAAATAAACCTGTGTCTTGAAAGATGCTCAGAGAGATGAGCCTTTTTGAGAATGTGACAATATCATCAAAGACAAAGGAAAAACTTGAAGCAACTGAAATATGGTTCTCCAGAAGGATGCTGCAAATATCATGGATCGAGCATGTGAGCAATGATGAGGTCTTAGAAATGATGGAAACAAAAAGGAAATTAATACTGAGCCTCAGGAAGAGACAGCTGAAGTTCCTGGGACATGTAATGGGGAAGGAGGGCTTGGAGAATCTAATACTAACAGGCCAGATAGAAGAAAAAGAGACAGGGGAAAGCAGCAGATAACATATTTGAAGGACCTAATCAGGTGGATGATGAAACGAGGGTTGCAGGGTGTAACAGGAGAAGACATGCTAAGAGCCACCAGGGATAGGGAGACGTGGAAAGCCATGATTGCCTCCATCCTGAAAGGACATGGCACATAGAAGAAGATGACCCATTCCCATTCATTATGACTGGTAAGAATTTAGGGTTAGCTTGGTGATAATGAAAAGTTACTAGCTTGGCTTTTGAAGTATTGAAATTTACAATCCAATTTTTCTCTCATTGATCTGTTAGAACTAGATCAGATGAAAGATCTGCAAGTTAAAGGTCAATTGTTATCTTTTCTTCTTATATTCATATCATACATCTCATTCCTCATAACCATTTTAACATTTTTAATTTTTAATTGGATGAACTTTAGTATAAAAAAACTCATTCCATGTTATAATCATCCTTTCTCAATTTCTATATCTTTGGGAGCTGGTGAGATCAATCCTTGCATGGAACATTCATTCATACAGAGGCTTATGGCCATATCATGTTGAATACACTGGTTCTCCCTCGATCACTGAAGTTAAGCGATGTTGAACATGGTCAGTACTTAGATGGGTGACCGCTTGGGAATACCAGGTGCTGTAAGCTGGAAAGAGAAATCGGTGAGCTGAGTTCAAATTCCAGTTGAATACCCTGCATTCACTTAAGCACTGGTACCCTTGAGAAAGGTATTAATCCATCCATTCCCTCCAGTTTTGGATTAAATAACAAGAGTAGGACTTGGGGACCTTGCCCTTAAAAACAAATCCCAATGAATCTTGAAACTTGAAAAGAAAAAAATATTTCTAGACACAAAACATATATAAAAACAACAATAAATTGTTAAAAGAAAAAGGTATTACCAGCAATAAATAAATAAAATTTAGTTGGCAATAAATGACCCACTGAGGTGTTGATATGCCATAAAAACCAAACAACCAAACCAAACAACCATTCACACAGGTTATACCTGATTGTTAGAGCTGACCCTAATTAGATTTGGCAATCCCTCTGTCTTTGTTGTTTCCGTTTGTTTCTACAACTTTTGTTTAAAAACATTTTGGGTATTCAAAGTAGTTTAATGTTAGAATTAGTGATTTGTTGCAGTTTTACAGGTTGATATTACCCTCTTTTTCAATTTATCATTTGTGTATGGAGCATAGCAAATCCCACCTTTGAAGGTTTGAGCTGGTAACTTGTTAAAATATTTGCTATGATAATAGCAACAAAGTAGTGAGCGTTGCATACTTGAAGCCCTCTGTTTTCATTATATTTCCCTGAAATTTTAGCTTTTTTTTGTCACCACCTTGACCACCCCTCTTGTTATCACCATCATGACCTTGGTCAGGCCAATGTGACAACCAGTTTTCTGACTTCACCCAACTCTTCACACGGAATGCAGCCAACAGTCCAGCTGTTGTCACTAGGCCTCCTCTCTCAATAAAACCACAGTGGTTTCTAACATCTCAACTGCTTCATTATCATACTGTTGATCCTCTCATCATTATCACCACCATGATACCATTTTTGTTTGATCACACATTTGACCAGAATCCAACATTCTGCTCAATCAAGCTTCACTATCCACTCCATGCCTACCTCATTATGACCACTGTAGATTCTGTCATCTGACCGACAAATGCACCCCACCAGATCACCCCTGCCAATGACACCTCACTCATACTATCACAGATTTATAGCTTTTTCAGTCCACTCTAGACCTCTCCTGTCATCACCCCTATGATCTCAGTTAACCAATCTATCAATGCTCCTCACCAGACATTACTATGGCTTGACCTCACCAATGACACCCTACTCATGCTACTACTACAGAGTTGCAGCTTCACTCTAGGCTTCTTTCATCATCACTACTGTGATGTTGATTACTGACCTACTACACACACCTGACCTTACCAACAACATCCTTATACCTAATCACTGCCATATCGGGGATTAAATATTACATAGCAGTTAAATATTACATAGCAGTTCTTCACTATTTTCTTTGTTTTTAAGGATATTTTCTAATCCATCAATATTTTACTTAACTTCTGGAAGGCATCTTTTACTCTTCCTATTCCCTTTTAGATTTTTGTGCCAAACTATCATTTTGAAATCTCTAAAATTCATTATCCTGTAAAGTGTTTGTTCTCAAGAGTTTCAGATAAAATGTCTATGTACTTGTAGTACGACTAGGCAGAATGAAGCAAGATGATATGGAGTTAATAGATAAGGAAATCTGTATCTATATGATTGAATTTTAAAGATGTCTGCTGGTTAGTTTTCATAGCCCCAAAATAAGAAATGCTAGTTTGAATCTCATTAAAAATGAATTTTGTTTCAAATCATGTGGCTTGCTTAATAGCCAGAAAATGGTAAAAAGAACCTGAACCTTGTGACAAAAACCAACGAAAACAAGACAAAAGACAAACAAATTAATAAAATTTAAGAATGATACTGCTTCATCAAAGAAATTCAGACACAGAGACTATTGTGTTCATTACTACTGCCAGGTGGAAATGAACATAATAAAAGATAATCTAGTTAAAACTTAGTAAAAAATAATATTGTCACTGTAAATAAACAGATCCTGTTTATGTTAAGACTGATGCTTGATTTGCAAAATCCTGTTAGTAAGCTGGTCAGAGAGCTACATTCCCAAACCATCCAGGTTTGTTATAGTCATTTACATGTAAATACTCTTGGGAAAGGTATAAATCCACTTCTTTGCCACCCAGCATTGGGTTAATTAGTAAGACTTTCATCAGTAAAGCATTATTATCTCCCCAAAATTCTTAGAATTTAGAAATATTTTCTGATTTTAAATGACCTGCAAGGGATTGCTAAGTCGTAAAAAAATGAAAACCAAATCAATTAATAATGAGCTGATTCTTCCCTTGTACTTGATAAACATGACCTTGTGTTAAATTTGGTTAAATCGCCTGAGTATATTTAGAACTCAGGTGGATATTTTAATTTTACTCTTTTTATTTCAAAATTTTTATTCTTTTAAACATTTCACTTCAAACAAGGCAATAAAGCTACTAAGATGCAATGGGTTACTGAGCATGAGGGAATATGAGAAAAAAACGATTAAGTAGAGAGACTATAAAAGAATTGGAATTAAGAAGACAAAAGATAACAGTTGACATTGCATTTAAATTTTTGAAAGTCGAAGTTGACCAGGATGCAAGATGCCAAAAAAGTGTTTCACGAATGAGAAGTATAATTTTTTTTTTTTTTACAGTAAGATTCACCCTGTATAAAGCTTAGTGGCTGCTCAAAATCAGTCAGTTAAGTGCTATACATGATACACACTTGGGTGATCATGTCTTAAAAGAGGCATGGCTGACTGGATAGAAGATTATCCTGCAGTAGGTTGCCATTGCTTTCTGTGGGAGATTGGTTGCCAGCCAAGGCTATAGAACCTGATCTGTCCTATTATTTAACCCCTAACTAGAGGGAAGAGATGGATTGATACCTTTCCAAAGGGTATTTGCATGTAAGTGAATGCAAGGAATTCAACTGGAATTCGAACACAGCTTCTCGATTTCTCATTTTGAGCCAATATCCACTGCACCACAATGCAGATCCCTGCTTGAAACAGAGAGTTGTATTAAGGGGTAGTTTAGATGGATAGAAGGGGTATATAATGGTTAACTTTAGACTTGAACAGGTTAAGATTGTAGTTGTCTTGGAAACATCCTCTTGGCAGAGCAATGGTCCACAGGAAGAAGCAGTTCAGGTGGAACTTACTTCTCACCAATGGTGATTTGCTACAATGTAAGTGCCATAATGGGTTTTAGCCATAAAGGTTAAACTTGATGGAACCAAAGAATGTAGTTTGTCCAAGCACTTTCCATGGAAATAGCAACGGAGTATTGAGAAGCTCACCATATCCCACCTGTGAGAGAGAGAAGATAAAGGGTAAAAAATAATTCAGAGTGCTTACAATTAAGCTTATTCAACTTGTAAAATGATTAGACCTTATAACCAATTTAGCCAGTCAGTTAAGTGACATACGTGATACACATTTTGGGCGATCATGTTTCAAAAGAGACATGACTGACTGGGCAAAAGATTATCCCACAGTAGGTTGCCATTGCTTTCTGTGGTAGACTGGTTGCCAGCCAAGGCTATAGAACCCATTCTGTCCTATTATTTAACTCATAACTGGAGGGAAGAAATGGATTAATACCTTTCCCAAGGGTATTTGAGTGTAAGTGAATGCAAAGAATTCAAAATTGGTAACCTGATTTGTTGTTTCGAGTCAATATCCACTGCATTACAACACACATCCATCAATCTAGTACTGTGCTTAAATTCATAAAGTATAATACCAATTCCAGTTGAATTCATTACTTTTACTTACATGTAGATAACCTTGGGAAAGGTATAAATCCATGTCTTCTTCCTCCAGCTATGGGTTGAATAGTAAGACAGGTTGGGTTATTGGCAACCAGTTTACTGCAAAAAGAAATGGCAACCTACTGTGGGGAAATCTTCTGCCTAGTCAGTTATAACTCAAAAGAGACATGACTGCTCAAGTGTGTATTTTGTATGGAACTTAACTGACTAGTTACTAAAGAGGTATAGAAGCAAAATATCTGGATAGACTTCCCTGCCACTGAGAGTAAGTTAGTCTCAGATTAGAGGCTAAAGTTAACTGGATAAAACAAAAAAAATATGCATGGGTGTATTAAAATGTTTTTAACATAGCCTATTTTCTATAATAACTATTTGAATAATGATTTCAGGCTGAGATGTTTTCAGCATTTTTCTCGTTTTAAGATAAAGAAGTAATAATCTCTCAAAAAATTTCTGTCAAAATGTTTTAATATTTTTTTAGCAATAAATAGTGAACCCTCAAAATATGACCTTATTTTCAATTGGAATATTATTGTTAAAAAAATTGTAAAAACTGACAATGAAAAAAGTGCACAGTTTTTAATAATATCATCATTAGCATTTGCTTCTATTAATAAAAACATTTGACATTTTCATTATTAACCCCAAGGTGTTTATAATTTTTTTTTTTTTTTCAGTTACCATTGTTCTCCACACAATATATACATTTTCAAATGCACTTAAGTAATATTAATATATATAGAGAGAGAGAGAGATACACACCTGTGTGTTTATAGAGTTTGTATCGTGACATATATAGTGTCACATGGATTTGTATATTTTTCTGGAACTTTTTGCTGCACTAGAGTTATCTCCCTTGCACCGACGATGCCAGTTGGCATTTTCTTTGTTATAACAATGGCAGACATTTTCAAGATGTTTATGAAGTTAGCCGCAAGGTGAAATTGCCGACTTCATGAAAGAGTAGCTAGTACAACAATAATAATTAGAAAAAAATATCTGAAGAATCGCATGCTGAAAATCTTCTTATAATAGGAAGGACTTACCAAATATCAATCTTGTATTTGCTATTATTTTTGATGGTATTATAAACTATTGCAATATATATATATATATATATTAACAGGGTGTGATGGGTAAATTGTCTGTATTTTATATTTTTTCAGTTTTGCATATGTGCATTGTTTGCTTTTGATTTTGTCAACTGCACAGTAAAGTAGGACACCATAAGAAAAAGAGTACCATGATAGAATTCACTTTACCAGAAATTTGGAAATGGCATACTGTATTGCTTGTCATTAACATCAGAAAATCCAACACAAACATTTGACAGTGTTTGGATGTCAATCTGAAGACAGTACAGAGGATTCATAAGGAGTTGGATAGGTCTAATGATAATTAGGAAGAACGACAGCTAAAAAAGCTTACTCTAATCTTTTCTGATAAGAAACTCTCTCGAATTTGTTGATGAGATCCAGGCCATGATTGACAACACTCTCTACAAGCCAATTAGATCCATAGCGAGGGACACTGGAATGTCCAAGATTCTTATAAGACAGGTTGTGCATGAAGATATTTGGTATTTCTCATACAAGATGAGAAAGGGCCAATTTTTATTCTAAGCCATGAAGGACAAAAAAAAGACTGTGCTACAAAGCTTTTAAACAAATACAATTATCCCCTCCAACCAAACATGCTTTGGTCTTTCTCAGACAAAAAAAAATTCTGCCAGAATAAGATGGTGAACACACAAAACATCTGTTGGCTTACTGTATCTCCAAAAGATGTACAGAGTATTAAAAACCAAATATCAAGTCAACACCATTGTGTTTGTAGTGATCACTATTGATGGTGATGTTATACCTCCATTCATTTTTTTACAGGGCCTTAGACTCAGTACAGGTCTACATCAAGTACCTTAAAGAGGTAGTACTACCCTGGGTCAAGAGGGTGGACTGTTGTCAGACTCTCTGTTTGACCACAAACTCTGCACCATGCCACAAAAATAAGAGAACCTAGTCATGGCTGTTAAACATTTTGTGCAACCATGTCACCCCTTACAGCTGGCTACCTAACTCCCCAGACTGCAACCTCCTTGAGGTGTGTGGCGCAGTTCAGTAAGAAACGAACAAAACACCTCGTAACACCAAAGATGAACTGAAGGCAAGGGTTATGGCATCATTAACCAACTTAAACAAGAACATTGTCCAGAAGAGATGCAGGAGATTCCAAAGTCGTCTGGAGGCCGTGGTTAAAGCTAATGGCTATTTTATTGAATAAATTTACTCTTTAGTATTTCAAGATATTTTTGTGTAATTTTAGTAAATATATCTGTTAAAATGAGTTGTCAGAATTATTTTCATTTTTGTGTAATTTAGATGACAATTTATCCATCGCACCTTGTATGTTACCTGTGTATATCACAGATAGACCTGGATATATCAAGAATTTCCAATCTTTCTTTCTCTCCCTTTGGGGCACCTTAACATGGTGTAACGTTTATCAAGCCTGTCTTGCTAAAAAATTACAACTGAGTAGTGAGTTCGATACTCACTGGGCACCCCATACTTTCGGCTTTGTGCCACATTTTTTGGAAATCAATTCTTCTTCTCTCTTTTGTCTTGTTATATTCTGTGCTCATTTAAGACATGGTCAGCCTTCTTTTTCTTTTTCTTTTTTTTTCACTCTCAATATTTGGTAAAATTAATAAGTTAAACAGACTCAAATTATAGTGAGGACATTATCAGATCATCTCCTGTTAATCAGTTTCAAATAAAAGAAAAACATCTTTTTATTGAAAATAATTATGATGTGATATTCTAACTGAGTAGAAACCAATTTAAAATAAAATTTAAATAACCTATATTTAATGGAGAATGATAAAAATTACACAGCATTTAAAGCATATATAAAAATTATTAATATGCAAAATTTCATCTTTCAAGTCTGTTAGGTTTTTGTTTTTTTTAATCATTTCACCCCAAGCAATGCAATAAATACTCTGACACAAGGGGTTACTGAATGTTAGAGAATATGAGAAAAATAAAAAAACTACTATTTAGGAGAGAGAAGAATAAATCAACAAGAATTAAGAAGACAAAAGAAAATGATTTACATTGCATTTAAATTTTTGAATATCAGAGTTGACTGGTAAGCAAAGAAGTGGAAGAGAGTTCTTCAAGCAAGAAGTGTGACAGAAGAAACTGTCAGCGTAAAACTTATGGTTACATTTTATTAAATTATTAGAAATGTTATACTCTTTAAGTAGCACACATTCAAATGGACAAGAGCATTTTTCTGTTAGTGGATACTCATATTTGATTAGACAATTCATTTATTTATTAAATAATAAATTTATTTATTTATTCTACTAGCCTGAATATTACAGAAATCTTATTGAAGAAAAATATGCACTCTGACAAGACTCAAATCTGCATCCATCTGGGCAGAGGGAAACTCTTGTTAAATCCAACTTGTCTTTACTGCAAAGCAAAATGCACATTAAAACTGAACTACAAGTAATAGCAACACAAGTGACCCAAGACAAAACCATGACAATTCTTTCCATTTATATACCTCCCCACAGGAACCAATAAATCCAACAGACATAAACAACTTACAGAAACAATCACAAGAAAAAGCAATTTTATAAAAAAAAAAAAAAGAAAAAAAGAGCAACAGATCATAAAACCCAGCAACCTCCCAACCTATTATACAAAATAACTACCTTGTATACATCAGTAAACAAAGCTTCGGCATAAAATGACCCAAACAGGAGTTGACATGCTGTAAAATCCAATAACCAACCAACCAACTTGTCTTAACCAATTCTGCCATTGCCTTGCCAATCAGGCAAAGTTAAATCATGTCTTAAATTGAATTCTTCTTATATTAAATTTCTCAGAATTTTCATATTTGCTCAGTTTCATATTCAAACATAATTTTCTAAGGTAATGGATTTAGTAAGTAGACAAATTAAGTAAATTTAATGAATAACAGAGCATCTACTCAAATATGCATATCCACTAAAGTAAAATTTAAAGTGATAAAAATCTGTCAGATTGATAAATAAGATCCATAACTTTAGAAAATTACACTTTTTGTGTCTACCATGACATCTACATGTGAGGTATAAATAAAAGGACAATGTATCAAGTACTCCAAAGTCCAAGCAGTCCACATGAAAATATGAGCAGCAGCCAGGCGTAACAGTCTGAGTCAGTAAGAAATCTTTTCATGTCTTGTCTATTCCTAGTCATTAGAAAAATAGTCTTTATAGGAAGAAATGTAACTGAAAAAAGGAAAATTAAATGAACAATTTTTGTAAGTAACCACAGCTATTTCTAGAATATAAAATTTTGAATGTGTACTTTATCTGCTTTCTTCTTTCTCTTTTCTTTGTGGGCAAGTTGAATATTCTCAAAATTTTCACTCTTTCAACCTTCCACAATGACCTCACTTTCACTTTCTGGTATTTGTCCCTCCATCTATTTGATTTATTTTATGGCTTATCTGTACTTTCTGGATTATTTAATTGGTGTAATGGATATCTGCTCAGAATGAGAAATAGGAGAGCCAAGTTCAAATTCAAGTCAGGTTTATTATATTTGCTTGCATGCAAATATCCTTGGAAAAGGTATGAATCCATCTTTCTCACTGATGCTATCAGTTTTAAATAGTAGAGTAAACAATGTTCCTTAGTCTTGGTTGGCAACCAGTTGACTATGAAGAGTGTCACAGTTCAGCAAAGAGAAAAATAAAGCCTTACTGAACTGTAACGCTCTTCATAACTGAGCAGTAAAGCACACTAGATCGAACAGTGGTTTCTCCTACAAAGGACATAGTTTCAATCCCTGCTGAAAAACACATTTTCTTTTATCAAGATTTTTAAAATACAGACTTGAATACACAAGCTATAGATATAATACACAATGTTTAAAATGAAAATGAGGCACCTGTACAAGTAGCTACTATAATAATTTTTGAATTAATAAAAATATGTTGAATTAAAAATAGATCCATTTATACTTTATAAATTGCTTGGTTTACATTACAAAACTGAGCAGTTGTGGACTTCTGAGAAAAATATGTTAGTGCATACACTTCATCACTAAGATATTACTGTAAAATGTTCAATAGAGCCTTGCTGAATTTATTTTCCTTAAAACTTGCTTATTTGTCACGTGCTCCATCCATGACATTCTCAGTATTCTTTAGTAGAACCACATCTTGCTTTTTGCATCTTGTTTTCATGTGATTAAATTATTCAGTTTTCAGTACTGTACAAATGAATAGTCAGAAGAAATTTGGCACCTTTTTATTTGTTTTTTAATTTTCAAGTGTTGGAGAAGTGGTAAAGTCAGTGGTCAGCCATAGGAAAAAGCAAAATGCTGCTTATTAGGGTGTATCAAAAATTAAATATTTTTTTAAATTGAAAAAGGCAGGAAGATATAACTTGTCACTTAGCACTTCACCCACTGAATTTTGCAGACATGACTTTTTGTAATCATTTTATCCACCTTGCAGGAGGTTTCAGATTCTAATTGTTATTCAAAATTTTTTTGTATTTCTTATTTTCATTAAAAGTTTCTTTTTTGTCACATGCTTTGTCCATGACATTCTCAATATTCCTTAATGGAAACAAATCTTGCTTTCCAAATGTCTTGTTTTAATTTGTGATCAAATTATCCAGTTTCCACTACTATATAAGAGGAGAGTCATTCTAAAGAAGTCTGGCACCATTTTCTTTGTTTTTAATTTTCCAATACTTAATACTTTATTCAGTTTTTGAAAAGTGATAGGCATTCAAGAATAATTTAGGAAAACTTTTATGGAAGTGCAGAATGCATTTGAACTCTACATATATAGACAGTACATTGGAAATTAAATGATTTGGTAATTGAAAAATTAGGATGATTGCTTTTATGTGCTGGATAAATACAAACCTCAAGGTAAACTTTAAAATCTCTAAGGTCAATTGCCTTGGTGAAAATTGCACTTTTGTTTTGCTCATTCTAAAACTTGCACAATTCTCTACCTGTATCTAAAAAATGCATAACTTTTGAACTAAACAAGGTAGAAAAACAAATGAATGCATTTTTCTATACAATTAGCTCACAGAATTCATCTGAAAGGGTTTTTTTAATATTACAGTCTATTTTGACTCTATTTTTAGGCTAAAACAGAATAAAAAAATATTGAACCTTGTAAGAAATTCTATGATATCTATGCTTATTATTAACTTTTTATTGTCTGTTTTTTTTTCTAATCTTTGAAATGTCTACTTTAAATACCATTGAGTAAAAGACAGAAATGATATCTGATGAGAGTTTGAAGCTGAACACAAATACTGAAAAGATAGCAAACTTAATAATTCTAAAATAACATTTTAGTTCAAATAATATTAACACGTTAATTCTAGGTTTTTACTGAAATAGTTATTATCATGGCTTAAAAGCATCCTCAATATTCCAGAACAAAGCATAAACTAAAAAGTAAAAAAAAATAGTCCCAAGAACTGTATGCTTTATAAATACATAAAGAATTAATTAAGAAACTATTTAAATTCCAACTCAGACTCAGAAGATGCTGAAGATAACAGAGATTCTCTGGAATTTCATCATCTTCTGACAGATCAAGAGTTAAAATATGACAAATCAAAATTTTGCCCAAGAAAGCATTAGGTTTGGTGTTTCTCTATTAGTGACAGCTCTAATTGACATGGGCGTTGTTAGAAAAGATGGTGTATCAATAATTGTTTGCAAAACAAAGATTCAGTGAGAAACGGATTACTGCTTAAAAGAATTTCAGGTACTCATTCCCACTCAACTTTTAAATTATATATGCTAATGTATTTTAAGAATACTTTATATATCTGAGAGTAAAAATTATTATATCTCTTTGAATTGTGTGAAAATTGTTTTCTAATTATTTGCAAGAGACCACTAACAAGGAATTCATAGAAGTTTGATGTGAAAACTGACATCCCTTCATTGTGAAATAGACATTGATTTCCATCTATATAACCTGAGAAATATGTGATTTCTTAGTCAACCTGAAAAGACATCTTGGGATTCCAAAAACAAAAAGCTATGCCAACACTGTGATTTTTTCATAGTAATTTTGATATAAGAGATACTTCTACACCCACAAGTACAAGTCACAAACAAGGAATTACAGATTTCCTAGAAGACAAAATGGAGCACAGAGTGCTTTTTAACATGTGTAAGTTACATAAAAGTGAATGTCCATTGCGCCATCGTATTCAAAAAAGTAAAATTCTAACTCCTACATGTCCTTGGTATGATGATAAACTGCATCCGGCAGCAGGACCTCTGATTGGGAGGTTGTGAGGGGCATAGAATCACTTCTTAATTACTGTTGGTCCCAGGTTCACTCTGACCTGGGGTGACAGCACCTGTTTAGGTTCCAGTTATGGTGTCAAACTGGTGTCAAAACACTCTGAAAGTATAAAAATAGACTTTAATAGTAAAAATTCCAGGAATATATTTTTGAAGAAAAAAATATTACCAGCAATACATTTTTAATGGAAAAAATGTTACCAGTAATAGATTTTTGAAGACAAAATATACATATAAACACTGCATCTGATTCTCAACAAAATCCAATTTCCAAAAATATGTCAATGAGACCTGATCTTCAAACTTATTTTTTACAAATAATATATATTTTATGCATACAAATCTATTGTAAAAATCTTGTCAGTATAAATAATATGCTGTAAAACAAACCAAACCAACTGTTGCAAATAATTTCTATGGTGGTTTATTCAGAAAAGCAATTTGTGCTTCCATTAAAAAATTTGATTTCAACTCCAAACTCAAATGCATCAATGGAATTCAGTTAGAGCTTTATCCACTGCTGTAAGATATAATTGACAATCTCAGTAATGAGCAACATTATGGATATAGAATGAAGATTGGTACAGGGAAAGGGATGAAAATGTCTACTGCATTTGAAACCTCACCCAGTCAGTCACTAGTATTGGCTCAGGACTGCCAGCTGATTTATGTGTCTGTATATAAGCAAATATAATTTTATTGGCATCATAAAAAAAGGCTCTTGAAATGACTGTGAAACATTGTCTTACTTTATTATCCAATATAGTTTGATATCAAATGCAAGCCATTAATTTTAAATGGTCCCCACCATGTTTATAAAGAAATGACAATTGTTCACAATGTTCTGTCAAAAAAGATTTGTGACATTGTAAAGAAATATATCAACTATGGAGCTTGGCATACTCATTCTGAAAGCCTTTCTTTCTTTTCTCTCTTGTGAAAATGATGTAGAAAGATAGAATTCTTGAAATTCATGGCAATTGTGAGAAATGAGACTGGAGTATGATGGTTTTTTCCCTTTTACTCAGTTAAATTGATCTGTAAAAAACTTATGGAAGTTATTGATTGGATATCTTCATTTGAGCCAATCCTGGCATCGAACTTTAAAGAAATTGAAAGTTTATTTAGAAAGTTATTTAATATGAACATTATTCTTTGTCACTCTCAAAATGTTGGTTGGTTGGTTGTTTTGTTGGCAAATCAACCTGGCAGGTCATTTATTGCCAACTAAACTTTATTTATTTATTGCTGGTAATACCTTTTTCTTTCAACAATTTATTGTTGCTTTGATATAAGTTTTTGTGTCTAGTAATACATTTTTCTTTTTCAAGTATCAAGATTCATTGGGATTTGTTTTTAAGAGCAAGGTCCCCAAGTCCTACCCTTGTTATTTAACCCATAACTGGAGGGAAGGGATAGATTAATACCTTTCCCAAGGGTACCAGTGCTTAAGTGAATGCAGGGTATTCAACTGGAATTCGAACTCGGCTCACCGATTTCTCTTTCTGAGCCGATATCCACTGCACTACAACGCACACCCGTCACTATACGCTTACAGCACATGGTATTCCCAAGTGGTCACCCATCTAAATACTGACCAGGCTCAACATTGCTTAACTTCAGTGATCGAGCAAGAACCAGTGTATTCAACGTGATAGGCCGTAAGCCCTGGATCTCTTTCAGAATTACTCAATTAACATGACTTAGGAGGCAACAGTTGGGAGTTGCTGTAGAGTAATATTTCATTTGGTTTGTTTGTTTTACCTGCTTATCAACCCTCTTGAGTTATTCAGTGAACTTCCTTAATGCTTTACACCTTGTTTCTCTTGACACCACAGGAGCTCCAGCATCCTCAAATATGAGCACACTTGACGCATTTAGGTTTCTTATTAATTCTCTTCGGATATGTGATAGATCTCGCTTTGTTAAATTCCTGAATTCAGCCTGAAGCTTTTTTTCTTTTCTTGGTTGAATTTCCATTTGACATATTCTCTTAATTGTTCAATGATCCCTTTTCAAATCCTTGGAAATTTGAAGCGAAGACTTTCCTTTGCTAATTTCTTTGATTAAATAGTTCTTTTCATTCATTGTTAGTTTTTTTTTTTATGAGCCATTGTACTAAATTCTAGTTCTTGCAAATAATCTCTTGACACTGCAAATTGCTATAATTACTGAAAAAATACCAAATATCAATCTGAAATTGAAAATTGGGACTTAATTGCTTTCATGCTTACTTGCTATACATAATAGTACCAATTATTTCATTGGATAAAACATGTCTATGAATTTTACATAAAATATTTGACAATACCTCTTTTGCATATAATCTCTAGACACAGTTTATATTGTCTTCAGCATGGCAAATGGAATAAGGCTTTTATACAGATGAGGTAAATATATTATTAATGATTTTACTATAGGAAGATACTGCAAGTAATTTTACTGTAGAAATATATTGTAAATGATTAAAGTATAAAAATACATTGAAATTGAAGAAAAATGGTATGAGCTCTGGTTAGTATTAAAAAGCATTGCTCATAGAATATGGTTATATAGTTTATTTTTTTAATGCTATGTTGATTTAGGATGCAAGTGATCATGACTGTTTTGAATTTGGTCGTGCACCTGCTTTTTGGGCTTTTTACCCAGACAATGTCCCCTTCTTTGTACATTCCGTGACTGTTTTGCTGTGTATGTGAGGGCATAGTATCAATGTTTTGTACACGAAAGTGGTACCTATGCAACATATCAGCTAGTACTGTGGAAGCTGAAAGACTGTCCTTGGGAGTGACATTGTGCCAGTAGACCGCCTCTGACACCAAACATTGTTTTCTGGCTGCAATAATTTTTATACTTCTATGACAATGTTCCACAATTCTATTCCCAGCCAGTTCATAAGCACATCTAAATCTCAAGTGTACCCACCAACTGTTTAAAAATTTCTTGAAATTTTGACATGCGAATGCAGTGTCATTATTCATCAGGATTTCAGCTGGCAGGCCCCTCTCATAGAAAATTGCATTCAGTTGATGAATAACACTAGTAGAGTCTGCCGGAACAGCGGTCACCATATCATGAATCGAGAAGGCCCGCAGTCAATAAGTGTTAGAAAATGAGTGCCTCTATAGTGGGTAATATCCATCAACAATCTATTCCAAGTTGCTTTTATGCCTAATGTCCTCTTTTTCCAATGCACCAGTGCAGGATCAGTTGACTGGCAGGCTTCGCAACTTCTGACTACAGATTCAACAAGTTTTCTAGACACTAATGGATCAACAGATCTGGCAAAATATAACATCCTTTTCACACCTGGATGGCCACTTTGGTGGTGTATATTGATCACTTGATTTTTGTTTAATCTACTCTCCAAAATGGCGCAACCTTTGGCAATGATTCTTCTCTATGTCAATGCGAATCTAACCACCTCTGTGGTACTCAGGTCAACCAGTCTGCACAGTTTAAACAGGACTTCACCAGCATTACATCCATTGTCAAGGTATATTCCTCTGTCAATGCTCGCAATGTTTCTAAGCGTCGTCTTACCAGCATCTCACCAGCCGCCTTTGCATTCACTTGCGCCTTTCCAGTTAGGGTGTCTGATATCCATCAATGTACACAGGTTGAATCTGTAACCAAATGTAACATCGAAACTTGCCATTGAATAGCCAGATTTACACTTTTTATTGTGGCATCGAGCTCGGCCAAATTTATATGCTTGGCATCTTCAACTGGACGCAACCAACTAGCATCCTTCACAATGCTCCTATTTACTTCTAATGCCACTCATGTGGCCACAGAACTTGTGTCCACCCACACCTTCATTTCCCTACCATCAATGCACCAGTCTCCTCTTACGAGTTCCATCTCGTGTAACTTGGCCACTGTTTTTGTTAGCATGGAACGGAGAGAGACATCATTGACATCATCATCCCATCCGTTGGTCACCGCAGTTGCCTGTCATTTTATAAATGCAGTTGTCACTCTGAGCCAGCCACACACAGGGTAATGGCCCACAAGTTTCCCACAAAGTAAAAAGATGCTTCGATGGGTGACTACCAGTGGAATGTCATCATACATTTTACTCAGACGGTGTATTCTCAGTAAATGTTTTGCTTGCTTTGATACTTGCCTCTGCAAGTAAAAAAAATTACCTCCTCTCTTTATGTCAAATATTAGAAAGTAATAAAAATTTTACTTCTTGCAGAGAAAGGGTTTATGCTGTTTTCTTAGCATTCAGTTCACATTAAACTTTCATAAAAACATATAATACTACATATGGAATGTTGACTGCGACAAAACAATAGCAAAATTGTAAGTTTCTATTCTTAAGAATTGCTTTAAAATAAAAAATATGGAGATGATGATTACAGATCATGGGTTTATGGCTGAAAAATTCTTGGCCTTAACATTTTACCAAAATCTGACAAAAATGATAAAATATAAGATTTAAAAAAAAATTTTTTTTTCAGAAAGTCTTTTTGTGTGGGCTAGTAATTTTCAGCATCCATTCAGATAGTAGACATCAGAGATTTTCAAATAAGATAAACTTGCTTCCATATTCTTGCTTTTCTGATGGCTACAATCTCCAGGAATTTAAATGCAACGTC
This sequence comes from Ascarosepion bandense, assembly GCA_037127315.1. Classification (NCBI taxonomy): domain Eukaryota; kingdom Metazoa; phylum Mollusca; class Cephalopoda; order Sepiida; family Sepiidae; genus Ascarosepion; species Ascarosepion bandense. The sequence goes on from JBBBDQ010000627.1 coordinate 1,422,390, forward strand.
AATACTCATCTCTTAACCACTTGACTCTCGTTCTTTCTACATCAGCCTGTATATCTTTTCCTTTTTCTCTATCTTTGCAACTGTCATCACACATGTATTCCCATCCTTCTCTTGCTCCTTTCTAACTGGTTCATCTTTCTCTTTACTCTCCTCCTATCTAATCTTTTTACTCTTATGCAGCTTCCTGCACATCAGTGGTGTTACAACCTTGCTCGGGGTAATATGATTAAAAAAAAATATTATATTTACAGGTCAAATAATTTTTTTGTTTGAATTTATGAGATGTGGGATTATTATTATCATATGTTGGTTCTTTTGGATGAATTTCCTCATCTTAGTTGTTTTTATTACAGCAGTAATCTTTTGCACTCAATAAAATTTGATATTTTAATTGACTTCTCCACAAAAATGGTAGAAATTTGTGCACTGCTTGATACTGGGATGGAACTCATAATTTCCATTTAATAAGATAAGTGTTACTAGTGCTTTTACCCACTAGGCCAAGAAATATTTTATAACTTTAAATGTTTGTTCTTTCCTAATTAGTAACTGTCATATAGTGCTAATAGCTATGCTCAGTCTACTGATTGGATAAACAAAGTTTACTTTTTAGGTAATCATGTGCCAAAGAAATGTTTGGTTTTATTCTTTTAAAACACAAGTGCTAAACATTAACATGACACAAAATTATTCAGAGAGTGTCTGAATAAATGACAAAGTAGGAAATGGAAGTTGGAAGAAAATTAAAATTTTTGAGAAAATTCTAATCACTTCAAATATGGGTGATGTGTATTATCACTTATTCTGTGTCTGAGATGACACAAAAAAGCATATTAACGAAATCAAATATTTTCTGAAGGAAAAAATTATGAATAATTAAGCCATAATTTTGTATTATAAAAATTGTATGCTTTTCAATAATGTGTTCAAAGCTGGATTACTATTTTGGGAATTTTTTTTTCCAAGATGTGGAGGTGGATTAACAGTCAGTGGCATGGGAAAAAGAATCAGCAGTTTGAATTCATATTTTGGCTAGGACAGATCTCCAATCTCTCCAGTTATGTGTAAAAAAAGAAATTGGGTTCTCTAGCTTTGATTGGTAACCAGTCTAGAAGATGAACTACTGATTCTAAACCTGAAGCAGAGCCTCTGAGGTATAGTGGTTCCATTTCTTCTAAAAGCTTTCTCTTAACGACAGGTAAAATGGTAAAGTAGACTGCTTTCTTGCCTTGGTTGATAACCAGTATAATAGACATTTCTGACTCTAAACCAATAGTTGAACCTCTTGGATGAACTAGTTTCACGTTTACAAATAGACCCCTCTGCATGCTATGTGTAAAATAGTAGGGTAGACTAAGCTTTTTTTTTTTTACTGTGGTTGGCGACATTGATTCCAAACTGGAAGTTAAACTGTTGAAAGCAAACAGGTTTCTTTTCCATCCAGATGTTAGATTAGTTATTATTCTTCCAACCTGGTACCATGTAACTTAGTACAACCAGTTTCATGTGACTTGGAGAGTAGATGACCACCACCCATTAGTCTAAGAATGGCTATTAAGGGAATTTGCTTATAATGCCTTCGAGAGGATCAAATTGGTCATAAATTGAGTAAGAACTTGAATGATGATGTAAACATTAAAAGCAAGTGAAAATACAGATATGCACATGACTCTCAGTAACATAAGAAATACCTTACTCCAGCATAGGGAATCAAACAGAAAATCTTGTAGTAAATATTTAATTAAATTAATTAAAAAATCTACTCTCTTATAATAAAGACCATTGTGTATTTGTATACATTATATATATATACATATCTGTAAATTCAGATAAAACTTAGAGGGGAAATAGCCATTTTCAACATGTCATTTTAAGACATGCATTCTCAGTCCCATTTAAAGAATGAGGAAAAATTCTAAGCCCAGAGGTTTGCACTAGTAAAGGAAGGGGTTGGGGGATATTGTTTTTTATAGGGTTAAGCTAGTGAAATTTTAGTAGCAATTTCTTCTCTGGTAGTGGGAGGTATGTGGCTTGACCCTTGAGTTAGTAGTGGTAGGTAGTGGGGAAGTAACTGCTTAGCCAAATTTTAAAAAAAAGTTATTGTGTCTAATTGGAAGAATAGGATAATTATTGCAATTTATACTTATTTCTATGATGACACATACTAATGATCTCCCTCCGTTTATTTAGGAGTATATTCTGGTATTGAAATTTTAAAATTTTACACCATTTCTACTGTTAAATAATGTAAGGTTGATGGTAGGAGAACATTGTTTGATATATAGTGTTTCTCTTATAATGAGGTGGCTTTTGATATTATGATTTAAATAGTATTTTTGTATTTTCAACCAAAAGTTTTCTTAAGGTTATTGTTATGGTAATGCAAAAACTCATAAACTTGGTTTTCCTCTCAGATCCATCATATCTCAAATACCTAGACCGGTATACCAACTATCTAAAACCTTAAATCATATAATTTCTCCATACAATTAAAGCATTGTATTGACTAATAAATTTCTCTATATATTAAAAGCAACCAATTCCAAAGGCAACAGCCTAGCTTTACTGGATGTTGAAAAACTTTTTACTAACCTCCCAGTTGAAGAAACATTGAATATAATTAGTGACTGCATTTACAAACACTCATCTATCCCTCTTCCAAAAATCCAACCAGCAATTTTTTGGGAACTATTCACTGCATGCACCACACAAACTCCATTTTCGGACCAAAATGGTAACTTTTTTTTTTTTTTTTTTAAATCGTATCACCCTGAGCAAGGCGGTAATGCCACTGATGTGCAAGGGGCTACGTAATAGTAAAAAGATTGGAAAAGAGAAAGCCGGAAACCACATCCTAAACAGAGAACAAGGGATGAGCCTCTTAACCTGTTCAATAGACGTGGGTGGAGTGTGAACCGGGTAATATATAGATCTATCTACTCCAATTGAAAAAAAAAAACAAAATGAGAAGATTGGAAAAGAGAAAGCCAGAAACTACATCCTAAACAGGGAACAAGGGATGAACCTCGACACCTGTTCAATAGACGGGGGTGGAGTGTGAACCGGGCAATACAAACTAACTGCCAGTATGGGAATCCCATTAGGTCCTACTTTTTCAAATTTTTACATGTCTCATATAAAAAACAAAGTGTTTAAAACAACAACAAACTAGAAATTTACACAAGGTATGTTAATTACATTTTTGTTTTGATAAGAAATGTGGATGAAATCGTAACTCTAAAATAAAATTTTCAAAATAACTTCTCACTGAAATTTACTTATGAATACATGAACAATAACAAAATTCCATTTCTTGACGTCAATATAGAGCTAAAAACCAACAAATTTATCACTTATCTGTATAAAAAACACACCAGTAAGAACTCTTGTCTTGTTAATTAATGTCCAATGTCCTGAAAGATATAAAATAGCAGTAATGACAATTTTTTTAAACAGAGTACACAAAAATTCCTCCTCCCAAACAATATTTTTGAGCAAACTAAAACACATAAAACAAACATTAGTCAACAATAATTTTCCCAACTACATCATTGATAAACAAATAAAATTATTCTTACAAAAAATACTTGACACTAGTATTAAAAATAACACACAAGAAAACATCAACATATTTCATTTCAGCCAAATTCACATTAATTATAAACAGGACAAATTTTCTGTGCAAAAAATTATTAAACACCATATTTCTGCAGTAATTCCTCAATTACATGTATAATTTATAATATATTATAAAAAAATGGAAGACAGCAAACCTTGTTGTTTCTAATAATAATAACCTCATCAAATCTAAACTAGTGATCACTAATATAGGGTATGAATTTCTATGCCCTGTAAAAGATTGTGTTTTTTGTCATAAGTCAGTTACCTATATTGGCCACGCTACCATTTCTCTGACTAGATGCCTTATATGCCACTTATCTAGTAATAATAGTGCATTAAAAAAACATTTATTAACTTATAACTTACAAGAACCCTTAAGAAAAATTTTGGTTAAAAATACAAAAATACTTTTCAAATCACAATATCAAAAGTACCTCACTCCAAGAGAGGCATTATACATCAAACAATTTTCTCCTACCATCAACCTTAAATTACTTAACAGTGGAAATGAAGTTTTTAAAGTTTTTAAAAAAATAGACACAATGCCCAGCCACATGCATAAGGTGATAAATTTAAAGAACTCTCCTTTAAAAAAAAAACCGCAAAAACACAAAATATTTCATTACAGTAAAACATGAGGACATAACTGCACCGGAAAATAACATTCTTGAAAATGGCCTGTGAGGAGGCTGAAAGTGCTTGGAAAGTCGAAAATTATAGAACATATTTACATTCTTTATCTCCAGCAAAAAAGAAACATGCAAGAATACTGTAAGACTTAAATAAAAAATTAATAATATATATATCAGATTAAATAAATTGCAAACATTGTGTCTGCTTATTTTTAATAAAATTCATTCATAGTCAGAGATAATCTTTCATGTATTATAACTGAAAGATGTAAGAAATGAGCTGTAACTTTGAAAGATGACTTTATTATTCATTTTTTGATGTCCCCAAGTATTTTCAATCTTTTTCCAAGATCATTTTCAGGGGTATGAGTTGTGGTAACAAAAAATAATCACTAAACTGTGTTGCTAAAAATTACTGTAAAATTTCTTTCTTGGCATATAATGGTTGAGAAAGTGCTTAGCATTCATTAGAGCGTGAAAATTATCCAAAATGAAATATGTTTATGTTGTAATATCATGATCATACGCATGTTAAAGCATGAAAAAACTGATCTTTTATAAACATTTTAGAACATCACTACAATATTCATAGCTGATTCTATTAATTGACAGCTTAAGAATTTTTAATGAATATTGCCTCAAGAATCTAGTTTGCTTTTGTTGTTTTCTTGGTGTAGGATAGTTGTATTATCGATCATTATTTTTTTTATGTTGTGAATATAAACAGGAATGTTGTTGTAGATATCTAGAAATGGACGAACGGTCAGACATGTGTAATGTAAGACTAAATTAAATAAATTGCCAACATTGTGTCCGCTTATTTTTAATAAAATTCGTTCATAGTCAGAGATAATCTTTCATGTATTATAACTGAAAGATGTAAGAAATGAGCTGTAACTTTGAAAGATGATTTTATTATTCATTTTTTGATGTCCCCAAGTATTTTCAATCTTTTTCCAAGATCTTGGTGTAGGATAGTTGTGTTATCGATCATTATTTTTTTTATGTTGTGAATGTAGACAGGAATGTTGTTGTAGATATTTAGAAATGGATGAACGGTCAGACATGTGTAATGTAAGACATCTTGTTCATGTAAAATATCTTTTTTGTGGAGGAGTGGATTTGTGCTTGGTTAATTGAATTGTGTATAAGTGCTATTTTGTAATAGTTAAGGCATTCACTCTTATAGTTGAGAGTGCAAGAGTTTTTGTTGATTGTTTTTTTATATGGGGAGGTAGTAAATGTATTATTGTTTGTATCTATTAAAATGTCAAGGAAAGGGATTTTGTTATCTTTGTTAAGTTTGTATGTGAACTTGAGGACAGATATTTTTGGAAGTTTTTTTGGAATTCTATTATTTCTTCAAATATTTTTTATCTATTATAAGAATATCATCAACATATCAGACATATTTTACTCTGAACTAAAAAATATTAAGCAGACTCTCATTAATAATGACTTCCCAAACACATTGTAGATGAACAAATATGACGATATTTCAAAAACCTCAACACACATCAAACAGAATATGGTACTTCCACAAAAGAACCTAAACATATCAAACTCTTTTATTGCAACCAGATGCATGATATCTACAAACAGGATGAAAATATCATAAAAACCTTATTTGTACTAATATATCTCCTGTTGATCCTAATTAAAATTAATAATATATGAAAAAAAATACAGTATAACCCGGATATAAGAGAAACTCGGATATAAGAGAAACTCGGATATAAGAGATATTTTCTCTGGTCCCAAATTAGAGCCTGTGGTAATTTATATAAAATAGACCAAACCTGGATATTATAGAAACCCGGATATAAGATAACTTTTTTCCAGTCCTGACAACTCTCTTATATCAGGGTTGCACTGTACTACTAAATGTAATAACTCCTCCCCACAACTGATGTGTTACTCTAAACCAACATTATATATCAATTCAAACGTCCCTTAGGAGAATGTATTTTCGACAAATAAACAAATATACATGTTGGATTTAGAATGACGCAATTCACTCCACCAGAAATTTGGAAATAGCATGCTGTACAGCTTAGCGTTCATGCCAGAAGCTCCAATATAAACATTTCAGAGTGTTTGTGTGTCAGTCTGAGGAGAGCGCAGAGAATTCAGAAAGAGTTGGATGACATGGTGTTTGGAGTGATCACTGGGGATGACAGCGTTATATCTATATTCATCACCCCACGGGGCCTCCATCAAGTACCTTGATGAAGTAGTGCTGCCCCGGATCAAGAATAGATACTAGAAGACTGTATGTCTCACAACAGGACTCTGCACCATGCCACACAAACAGGAGAACCCAATCATGACTGTCATCTTCTTGATCATTATGTGTGGGGCACAGTTGAGCAAGAGATCATTAAAACTTGGAATACCAAAGATGAACTAAAGGCAAAGATTATGGCATCATTCAACAACTTAAACAAAAAAAAACCACCCAGAAGCAATGTAGATGATTTTCATGTTATCTGGCAGTTGTAGTTGAAGTGAATTGATTAAATTTACTCTTTAGTATTTCAAGATATTTTTGCGTAGTTCTGGTAAATATATTTGTTAAAATGAGATGTCAGTGTTATTTTAATTTATGTGTAATTTAAACGGCAGTTAATTCATCACAGCCTGTAGCTACAACTTTGACTATTCAACCCATAGCTGGAAGTAGGAGATGGATTCATATGTTTCTCAAGAGTTTCTTCCTTCCAGTTATGGGTTAAATAACAGGACAGATTTGGTTCTATAGCCTTGGCTGGCAACCAGTCTACCACAGAAAGCAATAGCAACCTACTGTGGGATAAACTTCTGCCCAGTCAGTTATGTCTCTTTTGAGACATGATCGCCCAAGTGTGTTTCACATATGGCACTTAACTGACTGACTGGAGGGCACATTTTGTTTGTTCAGTTTTCTCTAATGTGCAATCTGGTAGACAAAATAAACACTGTTTAAAAATAAAGGAACATCTCTTCAAATATATGTATTCTCTAAAAACAACATTTGAAGTAAAAAAAATAATTTGGATTAAAAAATAAAAACCATTAATTCTTTAGAAATTGAGTCTGTGAATGTTATAAACCAGACTGGAACTCAAATTTGCCTCTCCATTCTGTGATTCCAAGCTGCTATCTATTGCATCACCCACACCTCCACAAAGAGGAACTAAAATCTGATTTTTTTTTTTAATCATTTTACCCCAAGCAAAGCGGAGATGCCACTGATGTGCGGGAGGTTACATAACTGAAAGAAGATTAATTAGAAGAGAGAGAAGAGGAGTACAAACCAATTAGAAAGGAGCAATAGATAGATGAAAATGCAGGTGTGTTGACAGTTTCAAGGGTGGGGAGAAAGGGAAGGATATACAGGGTGCGGCGAAGGGCTAGGGTTGAGTGGTTAGTAGATGAGTATTGACATTGCATTTAAATTTCTGCCATCAGGAAAGCAAGAATAAAGGAGCGAATTCCACAAGTGGGAAGTGCGAGAGAAGAAGCTGCAGGAGTAGAATTGTAGTCTGCATTTAGCTAACCTAACTGTGAATGGGTGGGACCCAGTTGCCAATCTGGTTGCATGAGTAACCACCTGTTGAGGAGGCACCAGTGACTTGAGTTCGTCTGAGCAGAATGAAGATATTTAGAATAGATAATAGTTGACCCTAGACTTGAAGATGTTAGTGATCAGGAAATTATCCTCTCAGGAGTCTGTTACACAAAATATAGGAAGAAGCTGTCTGAGGAAATTTCTTCTACCAATGAAATACAAAGGTAAAGAGAAGAATTTGACCCTATGTACAAAGCATGGCGCATCTTAGCTGTGTAGTTATGAACTGATAAAACTAAACAATGTAGATCATTTGAACATTTTCTATGAAAACAGCATACAGTAGCAACAGACTTCTTGTAGGAGCTGTCAGGCTAAAATTGATTCATTACCAACAATGCTATGTAAATGCTTTTGAACTCTGGAATAGATCTTTCAGTCACGCTGTTATGCAAGAGTCAGATGAAGGACAAGGAAATGATCAAATTGTGACATGTCCCCAGCTGTCACTATTCATAGTGATTCTTTAATCCCTGAGTTCTGTAAGGTTTCCATTTTCAATCCTCCTTGTCTCTGGTAAGAAACCTGATTCTGTGGATGCAAATGAACTGTTGAAAATAGGTGGGAAAACAAACAAGTCATTTTCCCCTTCTTGTCAGCACACATCTATATGTCTTACACATCACAGATTTTATACCATTACAATGATAGTGGTGGATATGAGAATTACTTGTGAAAGTATAGTGTTAATTTTTCATGTCATATTTCTGTGCCAATGATGTTTCAGTACTAACTCATTTTTTTTTTCAGGGTTAAACAAGATAGGTTAGAGTTTGTTTAAAATTTTACTCAGGTAATTTGTGATACATCATTGGGAGAAAAAGTATACTGAACTGAAGGATAACTTTCTGTGCATCTGTTTCCTTTTAGATAGAGAAGATGATAGCATATGTAATTAGTTAGAGAATGTTTTAAATGGGGCATAATTATATGGGAGTGAAGGAACCACAAAGTAAATAATGCTTGTATAAGTGGCAGCATTGCTGGAGAAAAAGGACACCAGAATTATGACAACATTAGCAAATAGTTTTATTACTGTTCTTTATAAATATATATATTATAAATCTAAACTTATAAATGGAACTTTGTCTCTGTGTGTGTCTGTGTGTGTGTATCCGTTACCTATAGACTCCGAAACGGCTGAACCGATTTTCTTGAAAATTTACACAGTTGTATTATAAGCGTCTGCGAGTGTTATGAGCTAGTTTTTGTGTCGAGGTAACCCGATAAATATCGATAATCGAGAAAATCGGGTTATAGAAGGAGTGGTCCGATTTTAATCAAATTTGATACATTCATAGACAAAGACATTAGAAACGATATTCAGAAGTTTCAAGGTTGCAGTTCTTACAATAGTGCAGAAAATTTGATAACGATACCGGGAAATCAAAATTTGACTTACATCCATTCATTTTTCTTTCAGGCTACGGTTTCACTTTAACTGGAAACAACTATTGCTTTTTAGTCTTTCGTGCCAACGTTCAAAGAGTCTGAGCTCCAGGACCATGGATTAGTTTTAAAGCTTTCATTACACCCGAGCAATGCCAGGCTATACTGCTAGTAAATTACAAACTGAATCAACAATCTGCTCCTGGTGATCTTGTTATATGTTTCAAATGTACTGAGCAGTTGGTATCAAAGTTCTGCTTGAAAGATCAAGACCTTAACATTTCAAAACTGTCAACTATGACTGTCAAGTTGGAATTCTTTTTTTTTTTTTTAATATCAGCTGATGAGATTTCAAGGATAGCACATTAAAGACTAATGGGTTGAAATTTTTTTTCTAGTGTACAGGGTTTAGATTGGTTAAAGTGATAGTGTATTTGAATCCACTGTCTTTGGTGAAAAATAAAAACATTTATTGGGGATGAGAATTGGCTTCTACCATTAATAGTGGGAAAATTCCACAAGTTTAATATTCACAAGTTATTTTATAAAATATCCAAAATGTTGCTGAAATCCTAGTCAAATAAAACTCTATAAGCAAGGGGGTGCTGAAAAGTTCATGGTTTTACAAATCTCCACAAATGGCCAAACACTAGTTTTTTTGTGTTTTTGTTTTTTTAAAGGTTATCTTGGTTATGCAAAGAACTTTTCAGCACCCCTTGTACATATATACTTAAAGTAACATGTAAGTATTAAGTTTATGCAAAGGTTTCCAATATTTAAAAAAATTATTTTACATTAATTCATAGCATCATTAATCCCTCATCAAAATATTATCTTTTGATTTTTATGACTGCTTGCCACCTTCTAGCTGAATGTCTGAGATTTAAATGCAAAGAATAACACTGCTTTTAATTCAGTGAATTCTGTGAGGAATTTTTCAATACCTTTAAATTGCCATCTGATTATAAGTGTTCCTTGGAGTATTAAGTGATAGTAAGTGTCAGTTAAAAGTGATTGTCTGTAAGTGACAAATCTGGAAAATACACTGCATGTGAAAAAACTTCCCATCTTACCTACACAATAATCTGACAAGTGTCACCAGGAAAATTAAAAGGGATAGTTTGAAGGTGACGAATTTGGAAAATACACTGCATATGAAAAAACATTCCATCTTACCTACACAATAATCTGACAAGTGTCACCAGGAAAATTAAAAGGGATAGTTTGAAGGTGACGAATTTGGAAAATACACTGCATATGAAAAAACATTCCATCTTACCTACACAATAATCTGACAAGTGTCACCAGGAAAATTAAAAGGGATAGTTTGAAGGTGACGAATTTGGAAAATACACTGCATGTGAAAAAACTTCCCATCTTACCTACACAATAACCTGACAAGTGTCACCAGGAAAATTAAAAGGGATAGTTTGAAGGTGACGAATTTGGAAAATACACTGCATGTGAAAAAACTTCCCATCTTACCTACACAATAATCTGACAAGTGTCACCAGGAAAATTAAAAGGGATAGTTTGAAGGTGACGAATTTGGAAAATACACTGCATATTAAAAAACATTCCATCTCACTAATATAATCTTCTACTTTATATTTTCAAACTCAAGGCTAAGTATATATTGTTCCTTTCTTAGAAAAAGTTGTTGTATTTGTTTTTTTTATTTCCAATATGTCATTCAAACAAGCTTGTTGCTCTTGATAGTAGAGTTTGTTCATGTTTCAGTAATTCATAATTTCCTTTGAATGCTGGAGAAGAATTTAATGCTTAAATTTAATTTATCCTCCAGTAGATTCTGTTTATGTTGAACTGTTGATAGCCACTTTTGTACCTACCCTAATTTTCTTTTTGAATTTTCATAATGCATTTTCTGTCGTTGGAAATGAACTTCTTCAGAAATGGCATTTTTCTCTATTGAGCAAAACAAAAAAAGATGGGAACTTAACTGCTGTCTGATCATCTTTTTGTGAATTCACATTTTGTAAATCTGTCTTAACAGTAAGTTTGGAAAGTCCAGCATAGTCAAACTGGTAGCTTCTCTCAAATATGACCTCCAATCAGTTGTTAACTGGGGCAGCAAATGACTTCTTAATTTTAATGCCTCCAAAATGAAACTGCTATCATTTAATCATCATAGAGAATCATATCTGACCTCCATCAGTGTAGCTGATGCTGACCTCCATCAGTGTAGCTGATGCTGACCTCCATGAAAGCAATTTATTGTCTTCTTGGTCTTAGATTTACTACTGACATGAAGTAGAGTGATTTTATTGAATCAATTGCCAGGTGTAATGCTAAGATTTTTGATTCATTGTGTCATGCCAGAAAATTTATCTTGGTTTTAAGCTTCATCTATATATCTGGATGTGCATTGTGGTGCAGTGGATATCGACTCGGAACGGCAAATTGGGGAGTCAAGTTCGAATTCCAGTTGAATTCCTTGCATTCACTTACACACAAATACCCTTGGGAAAGGTATTAATCTGTCTCTTCCCTCCAGTTATGGGTTAAATAAGAGGACAGATTGGGTTCTATAGCCTTGGTCAGCAACCAGTCTACCGCAGAAATCAATGGCAACCTAATGTGGGATAATCTTTTGCCCGGTCAGTCATGTCTCGAAAGAGACATGATCGCCCAAAGTGTGTACCACATATGGCACTTAACTGACTGACTGACTATATATCTCAAGATTCTTGACAAAATCCAAAGAAGGGTCTGTAATGTAATTGGTCCTAATCTGGCATCTCAACTTGAGTCACTTTTTTATTCCCATGATGTTGCTTTCCTCTTGCTTTTCTACAAGTATTTTCATGGCAATTGTTCTAATGTATAAAAATTCTATTTTTATATTTTAAAAGTGTTAGTCTTGAATAAATGTTTAATCATCTAGATTGTTATTTTTAGTGCACATTCTTTTGAGAGAAGTGTATTTTTATGAAGGCCAGACAGTTTGTGCAAAATAAATTGTTTCACTTGTATATCTTTTTTGGTTCAATGGTCAAAATCTACCAAAATTGTTAAGAATTCATTTCAAGTTAGGAAAAATTATTCTTTCATAAATACTGACCAATGAGAGAGATGGTCTCAAGCCATAATGAGAAACTGAAAGGGGGCATTGTTAGCTTATTTTACTGAATAAATAGAACTTAGTTCAGTTGATGAGGGGAGAAGACTTTTTGACAGCAAGGGGACAAGACAAATCAATCTCAAGATGCAGAACGCATTTGACCTCAAAACGAGAGCACCAAGAAGGCACAAAGGTACCAACCAGCTGCTGAAAGCCTAGAAATACACAAGGGAAAAGGCAAGACAACAAAGAATGAAAAGTATTCAAAGAAATTTTTCCAACCATAGTGTGAATTTAAAAGGGACTTTTCTAAAATTAATATATGTCCCAGAGACACACATGGGGTAAGTAAAAGTAGATGTTTTTGTTTTTTCCAAAGGTGGTTGCACCTTTGTTTTTCTGCTTTCTTGAATTGTTTTCTCTTTTTGTCATGCAATCTTTGTCTTTTCCTAAACTACAATCATAATTTTTTTCTATTTTTCAATGGTAATCCATTTTATTAGAAATTGTCATCCTGCCTGAATAGGTACACAAAAGAAAATTTTTGTGCAAATTTTTTATTTGTACCTTTTTTTCTTGTGTAATAAATGTTTTTTTCTTTAAGATTTTATGTCGTGGTTGAGTCTTGTTTGTGATTTTAACCTATTTTAATCTCAAGAAAAAAAAGAAGCACAAGTTTGCTTTTCCCTTTTTATTTCTAATAACTAGGTTTTTGTGTTTGGAATAAGAACTTATATTTATTAGAAAATAAAATTTTTATGAAATTCTTTGATATTTCTACACCTGCATTTAAGCTTACTACTAGGTTGGCTTACGTGCAAATACCCTTGGGAAAGGTATTAATCCGTCTCTTCCTTCCAGTTATGGGTTAAATAACAGGACAGATTGGGTTCTATAGCCTTGGTCGGCAACCAGTCTACCGCAGAAAGCAATGGCAACCTACTGCGGGATAATCTTCTGCCCAGTCAGTCATGTCTCTTTCGAGACATGATCACCCAAGTGTGTATCATGTATGGCACTTAACTGACTAGGTTGGCTAGTAGGTCTCAATGTTTCACTATTCAAATAGCTAGATGTAACCATAAGTTCTGTTCTAATAGTTTCTTTTTTTTGCACTTCTCACTTGTAGAACTCTCTTCCAGTTTCTTGTTTCTCTGCCACCGACAACCTTTAAAAGATTTAAATGCAAGATTAATCACCATCTTCTATCTCGAATCCAGTTCTTTTTATTGTTCCTTCTTCTCACTAAAGTTTTCTCATTCTCTTTCACTACTAGTAACCCCTTGAGTCTTAGTAGCATTAATGCCTTGCTTGGTGGGAAATGATAAAAAAAAATTCTTCAGAAATTTTGTTAAAGTTTGTGAACAACAAAATACAGTTGACTGGTTGCCTAAGCAGTAAAGTACTCAGTAAACTTCAAAGACACTTCTAAGATTTCTCTCATATTATGCAAATGATAATGCTGGAAACTTTTTGCCTCACTCTAATAATATGCTTCTTTGAGAGTCTTATAGAATAAAAAATAAACTATTTCTCTTGCAGGATTTACCATTCAGGGTAAAATATCAAATCTACAATTTCAGTGAAAGGATTTAGTCATCTCATACCATGTAATATTAGTTGGCAGTCAAGTGTTTCTTTTATTTGGCTTGATCAATGTACAAGATAAACTTTAATTAAAACTATTTGTTCATGCAAGGTTTGACAGCTGGGTCATAAGGGAAAAAGTTCTTGTTATTGTTGAGATAAAGGCTCTCTTTCACTAAGTGATTTATGCTAATATTAACAGTGAAGAGAAAAATAAAAACAACTTATGTAAACACACAAATACAGAAACAACTAAGCTTTAATACCAAGAAAACTTTCATGGCTTCACAGATATTTGTACTTTTATCTAATAGAATAAATGCTATAAAGAATATCCATCTCTTTATAAGCATATTTGCCTTAAACTCCCAAACTACAATATTTAAACCCTTAAAACTACAAGGTTGGCTGAAAAAGTCCTGACTCACTTTGGATACAGAAAGAAAACAGCAAAACTTTAAGCAACAGTAACATTAGGTTATGTTAGCCAGAATGTCCTTACTCATTTGACTACCAGTCTCCATATGCTGCAGTTGTTTGTTGCTACTTCACAGTTTATTCCTCTTTGTGTAGGCCCTAACTGAAAGAAATGAGTTTGGAAGAAAGTGGAATTAGAGTTTTGATTCATTACTGTTACAAGTGAAGACTTTCTACAAGAGCTGCTGTGAGGTAAATTTGCAATACTGAAAGAGAAGACATGGTCAGTCAGTCAAAGATCTTGAGGTGGTACAGACGTTTCATCTCCAGGAAGCTTACCATCGAAAATCAACTACATTCCAGCTGACCATCAACCTTTGATAGCAAGGCTTTAGTGGCAGCATTGGAAATTGAATCTTCTGTAGTGATCTTGCAAAAGTTGTAGAAGTTGTTATTGGAGACTGTGAAGTAAGTCAGAACTTTCTGGTCATCCTAATGTATATATACTCTGATTCAGCATCTCCCAAGGGAGGTTTTCATAAATAATTTATTTCTGTATTCTTTATATAAATAAAGGTGTTTGTAAATTAAAACATGCAGACTAGTTAGCATTAGAAAATGTAGCAAAAAAGTATGATTATTTCTGAGTTTCTAGGATGAGGAGTTATCATTATTTACACTATTTACATTTGGACTATTGTCCTCATCTTTATCCTCTCATAATAAAGGGTTCAGTTTAAATTTTTTTTTAAGTTACCTAGATTGATATACAATTGATGAAGGCTGGAGGGAACAATGGTCAAAGTAACAAAGATAAGGATAATCGTTCAAATGTAAATAGTGTGAATATGATTGTATATATGTTTTTAATAATTTCAGCCCAAGCATTGCATAATTGTTTCTAATTTACACCTGATGTCATTCAGTTGTTATTTATTATTTATTTTTTAAATAAACATCAGCAAAGTTAATGAATGAACAAGTGAACTGTAGAATATTCTATTCTTTTTGTTTAATAAAGGAAATTTTTCAAAATTACTATGAATAAATTATTAACTTATTTTATATAAAACGTAAAGTTAAAATACTTATTTTTAACAAAAAGCATTAAATAAGTTTCTATTTATTTCAATACATAAATTCATTCAATCATTTTTGTTAATTCAAATATGTATAAATTCCGATATAAATAAATCAAATGTGTTTGTATAAAGGTAGTTTAATTGAAGACAAAAGAAAAACTTGAATCATATTTGTAAAGAAGAGTTTTCCTTGTGCCTTTATTACCTCTGCCTTAAGGTGGAGGTATTGTATTCAGTCACATTTGTCTGTCTGTTTGTTTGTCTGTCTGTTCACGGTCAAGATATCTCAATATTGGCTGGATGGATTTAAATGAAACTTTCAGGAATGATTGGCTTCATGACTGGCGCAGACTTATTAAATTTTCGGTCAATCTGGAATGGGATAAAGTTTCTGGGTTATGTTTCCAGTTTTATTAACAAAATTTAATTTTTGCCTTTCAAATGCCAAATATTGAATTTCCTCCTCTATCATTTAAAATACTGAATTACTTCCCCTGCTTAATTTTAAGTGTGCATTTAATTTTGAGAATAGTAGAATGTATTTTTTTGTATTTTCACTCTTGAGAGCAGACAAGTTCATTAGTTATTCATTCTCATTTTAATAATCATCTCTTGCTAATCACTGAAATTATGTCGGTATTGCCTTGGCAAAGGTTTGTGATCTATAACTGCTCTTTCTAGTTCATTAATTCAAATACTGACAAAAATTTAATTAAATTGTAATGTATTGTTCAAATAAATTATATCAAGTTTATAAATATTACTATCATTATTAGTATAGTTCATCATGAATTTGTACATTATTGGTATTATTTTGATAAAACACATGGGTAACACCAGGTAACCCTGCTAGTACAATATAAAAATCAGCATTTAATGATCAGTTTTTTAGTAAATTCCCTATCACTTCAGGATGTAAGTAATCATGACTCTTCACAGATTTTTTTTTTTATCTAATCTACCTTACATATTTACATATCTACCATTCATTCATGTTTAGAATATTGCTGTCACATCTGGTCTGGTGCTCCTGCAATATATTTAGAGTTCTTTGATAAAACCCAAAGAAGAATTTACAATGTCATTGGTCCTAACCTAGCATCTCGGCTTCAGTCACTTTCCCACTACCATAATGTAGCTTCCTTGTGTCTTTTCTATAAATGCTTTTATGGTAATTGTTCTGATAAAGTCTTTTCTATAGTACCCAAATTCTTATTGCCTTCTCCACAATTTGGAATTTAAAGGTTTCCTTTTCTTACATTGGTTGTTGCACAAAGAGATAGAGAGCTCAATCTTGCAAAAGTGATCCCAATAGACTAGTTCAGATTTGAACATGGATTGCTAATTCCACTTTCTACATCAATATCTGTTGCACCAACTACACGTCAGACAGTAATTAATAAACTCAAATAAGCAGTAACTTTTTACCTTGAAAAATCATATTTATCAGTTACATTTATTCAAAATTTATTATATAGTTATTTGTGTACATTATTGTCTATGGTAAAAGTCCAATAAACATAGGTGCTAAGAATTTCTTGGCTTTATCAAGAAGAAAATTCCAAATAAATTCTAATATTTGGTTAGGTTAAGATTAAGTGGATAAAATCAAAAATCTTTCAGCATACATTTGTAATTCATCACTGATGTGATGTGGCTTCCTTCTGTTTTTTCTACAAGTATTTTCATGACAACGGCTTTGACGAGCATTTTTCCTTGGTTCCCTGACCACATGTATTTACTTGTGTTACTAGACTGGCATCTAGGTCCCACCTTTTTTCTATTGAAATAGTCAAATGTAACTGCCTCTCTGCTCACTCTTCTTATTTGTGGAACTCCCTACTGTTTTCAGCTATTAGAGAAGCATGCAATATCCAAAAGTTTAAATGCAACATCAGTTACCATCATTTATCTACTTGATTCCCATCCATCTATTGTCTTTTCTTTGATATCCCCAGTACCTTGTTTCTCTCTCATTATAACCCCTTGTGCATTAGTGGCAGTCCTGCTTTGCTTAGGGTGAAATGATTATAAAAAAAAATGTTTTTCAATTGCCATGCAACAGATCATGTTTCTCTCACATAAAGATCACAATATCTGGGTCAATATTTGATATATTAATTCTCAAGTATTTTAGTGTGGTGTTGTCCAATTTGTAATGAATATTTTATTCCATATGCTGATAGTGTTATTGTCAATCTGAATTATTTTAATTTTAAAGTAATGGCATTAATTTAGATTTTCAACTGTTGACCTTCAACCATTATCTGACAGATGCTCAAAAGGTCTGCAGACCACAGTTTTGATGCTGCTTGTCTTGTGGTCAAAGAACAATCCCAAATCTTAGTAAAATAAAACATTCTTAGCTATTATTAAATAATCCACAAGAATTTGTTTTACTTTTTACTGCAGAATAAGAAAAAGTACATTATTTTATAATTTGGCTTTGGCCTTGTACTAATTTAAGCTCAAGTTAGGTTGTTTAATCTATCAATTTGAGAAGAGGCATTGACATTCCCTCTTTTGTCTGACAGTTGAATCTTTTCTTGATTCTTTGGATATTGTCAACACCCTGTTTCAGAAGATTCATTCTACAGCCTTACTAATGCGTGAAGTTCATGTAAAAAGAGAGGATAAATTTGGAATAACTGATAATATAAAAAAATATGGAATAACTGGTAATATTAAAAAATATATCAAATAACTGGTAATATTAAAATATATTTAAAAAACTGATAATTATAACTTATATTTCATATTCCTTTTTCATTCTTTATTATTCCTTTCGTATTTAACCCATGATAACTAGCTGAGTTTTGGTATCATTTACCAACAATTTAGGTTTCAAACTATTATTTTTTTCCCATTTCTTTCCATTTTTTTCTTTTATAAAAAATGTTTTTATAAATTCTTTTTTCATTTTTTTATTTTCATTTTTTTAAAATTTTTTTCAGAAATTATTTTTTCCATTTTCAGTAGAATAAGTGATTTTCATTTTATTTTGCTGGAAAGTAGTTTTCCCTATGATGATTAAACTTGATTAATTTTTTTCTCTTACTTTTTCACCCAATGCAAAGCTCAAGAGCCGCTCAAAGTACAGAATTACTAAATGTGGTTGTATGAATGTAAGAAAAGGAAGCAAGGAGGGTAGATTATGATGATATGTAGGGA
Organism: Ascarosepion bandense; assembly: GCA_037127315.1. NCBI lineage: Eukaryota > Metazoa > Mollusca > Cephalopoda > Sepiida > Sepiidae > Ascarosepion > Ascarosepion bandense. The sequence continues at coordinate 1,440,981 of JBBBDQ010000627.1, forward strand.
AGATAATGATTGGCCCTAGTCTTCAGATTGTATTGATTGGGTAAGCATCCTCTAAGGAGTTTGTTTCACAAAGTACAAACTGCCTGAATGGAACTTCTTCATACTAATGGTATATGAAAAAAATGGGAATGATTCTTTCAGTATGCATGGCATGGTGGGTCTCAGCTGTGAAGTCCTAAACTGGCAGAACTTGCAAATGTAGATCATCTGAACATTTGCTATGGAAATATAAAAAGAATATTTAAAGGTTTGTGACATTTCATCTGTGGGAAAGGGGTGGTTAAAAGGAAAATAATTCATCACTCACAATGCTATGTACTTTTAAACTTTACTGATTCTTATGGCAGCAGAAGTCTGGTACTTTCTGGGGTAGTACATGAAACTAACCATTTGATTAAGATTTGGCAATTTGTAAAAGTTGATTTTATTCTTTTTTCTCTTGGACTAATTCTAGTTTATAAATATACCATTGATTATTAATATATTATTGGTTTGCATGGTCAAATGTGGGTGTTTGCTTTCTCATAGACAAAATGTTGCTAGCCTATTGTTACTCTATTGCTAATTCAAGGCAAATGTTCAGATGAGCTACATTTTTTTGAAGAGCCAGAAATATTAAAATATGAAAAATCAGCTCTGAACAAATTGAACAGAAATGACTAGACAGAATCATAAAAGAGTTTCTGTGTTAGATCATTTTGGCATTGACAAGATTATAAACATAATAAATGTAATATACAGCAGAGGTGATTACTGAAAGACCTAAGTAGATACATTTTCATAGCACTGTATAAGAAGCCAGGTGCAAATGAATGTGAACTTCATCAGGCTATCAGCCTAATGAGCACAGAACAAAACTTATGATCCAAATTCTGATGAAAAGAGAGTGCAGTAGAATCAGACTGGAAATAAGATAAGAGCAATACCGGTTCATCAAAGACATTGAAACAAAGAAATACAATATTTATATTCAGAATTATATCAAAAAGAGCAATACAATTGCAGAAGGATGTCATTGCGTTTTATAGATTATGCAAAATCATTTGATAAAATGTTACAAAGAACTGTTGGAACTGCTAAGTAACCTAGATATATTTGAGAAGAATATTAAAATAATCCAGATCCTATACTGGCAGCAAACCCTCTGAATAAGGATAGAAAATGAATTCAGTAAATATACAAAAATATAAAGTGGATGTAAGACAAGGATGTGTCTTCTCACCAGACCAATTCAACTTCTACAGCAAGGCAATTCTGAAAGAATTAGAAGTCCTATCAGGATTCAATATTGGCAGTCATAATCTTAACAATGTAAAACATGCAGTGTTGATTGCAGATATAGAAAGAAAACTAAAAGAACTACGGAAGATGGTGAAGGTAAAGCAAGAAAAAAAGACTAAGCATCCAATACAAGAAGAAAATGCATGGTTGTTATCAGAACAGCTAACATGAAAATTACAAATGGAGATACAAAAATCAAACAAGTACAACAATTTAAATATTGTTGCCATATCTAGTCTGGAGCTCCAGTTATACATCTTTAGATTCTTGACAAAATCCAAAGAAGGATCTGCAAAACAATCGATCCTGACCAGACATCTCAAATTCAGTTGCTTTCTCACTGGCATAAAGTGGCTTCCCACTGTTTTTTCTACAAATATTTTTATGTTTTTTTTTTGTTTTTTTTCTGGTGCCATGTCTAGACGAATTTAGTGGTGTTCTAGATTGGCAACTAGGTGACATCATTTTACTGTTGAACTAGCTAGATGCAAGTACCACTTCTACTCTAATAGTTTCTTTTCTTGCTCCTCCAACCAGTGGAACTCGTTAGTGATTTATTGTTTCCCTGATGATGATGATCTTCAAAAATTTAAGCGCAGCATCAATCTCCATCTTCCATTTTCTTGAACCTTGTTCCTTTTTTACCCTTTCCACAATTCTTCACATTTTCAATTTTCTTATTCTCTTTCACTTTCACTCCATGTAATCTCCTATATTCTAGAGACATTATCACCTTGTTTGAGGTGAAAAGATAGAATGTGTGACATTGAAATCTAAAGGCACATTGGGATAGTGAAAGATACCTTCAAAAGGCCAAGCAAAAATCTTAAGAAAAAGAAAAAATTCATTAGAAACAAAAAAAGAAGAGTACTGAACTGTTATGTAATATCAGTCCTCCTACATAGCAAGGAATACTGGACACTCTCTTCTAATAAAAAGATGAAAAGCAACAGAAATGTGGTTTTACAGGATGATGCTGGGAATACCACAGACCAAATATGCAAGCAAGGTTCTAGAGATAATGAAAAGAAAAATGCTTATACTTAGCATCAGGAAGAGAAAGTTGAAATTTTTAGGGCACATAATGAGGAAAGAGGGCTTGGGAAATTTTATACTTACAGGGCAGATTGAAGGTAAAAGAAAAAGAGGTGAACAATGTATAACCCAGCTGGTGAGCTTAAGTGAATAAATGGTAGAGTAGGGTTTTTTAATGAGAACTGCAAAGGAGAGGATGTTTTTAGGGCACATAATGAGGAAAGAGGGCTTGGAAAATTTTATACTTACAGGATAGATTGAAGGCAAAAGAAAAAGAGGTAAACAATGTATAACCCAGCTGGTGAGCTTGAGTGAATAAATGGTAGAGTAGGGTTTTTTAATGAGAACTGCAAAGGAGAGGATGTTTTTAGGGCACATAATGAGGAAAGAGGGCTTGGAAAATTTTATACTTACAGGATACATTGAAGGCAAAAGAAAAAGAGGTAAACAATGTATAACCCAGCTGGTGAGCTTAAGTGAATAAATGAGAGAGTAGGGTTTTTTAATGAGAACTGCAAAGGAGAGGATGTTTTTAGGGCACATAATGAGGAAAGAGGGCTTGGAAAATTTTATACTTACAGGATAGATTGAAGGCAAAAGAAAAAGAGGTAAAACAATGTATAACCCAGCTGGTGAACTTGAGTGAATAAATGGTAGAGTAGGGTTTTTTAATGAGAACTGCAAAGGAGAGGATGTTTTTAGGGCACATAATGAGGAAAGAGGGCTTGGAAAATTTTATACTTACAGGATAGATTGAAGGCAAAAGAAAAAGAGGTAAACAATGTATAACCCAGCTGGTGAGCTGAGTGAATAAATGGTAGAGTAGGGTTTTTTAATGAGAACTGCAAAGGAGAGGATGTTTTTAGGGCACATAATGAGGAAAGAGGGCTTGGAAAATTTTATACTTACAGGATAGATTGAAGGCAAAAGAAAAAGAGGTAAACAATGTATAACCCAGCTGGTGAGCTTGAGTGAATAAATGGTAGAGTAGGGTTTTTTAATGAGAACTGCAAAGGAGAGGATGTTTTTAGGGCACATAATGAGGAAAGAGGGCTTGGAAAATTTTGTACTTACAGGAGAGATTGAAGGCAAAAGAAAAAGAGGTAAACAATGTATAACCCAGCTGGTGAGCTTGAGTGAATAAATGGTAGAGTAGGGTTTTTTAATGAGAACTGCAAAGGAGAGGATGTTTTTAGGGCACATCATGAGGAAAGAGGGCTTGGAAAAATTTTGTAAAATTACAGGAGAGATTGAAGGCAAAAGAAAAGAGGTAAACAATGTATAACCCAGCTGGTGAGCTTGAGTGAATAAATGGTAGAGTAGGGTTTTTAATGAGAACTGCAAAGGAGAGGATGTTTTTAGGGCACATCATGAGGAAAGAGGGCTTGGAAAATTTTGTACTTACAGGAGAGATTGAAGGCAAAAGAAAAAGAGGTAAACAATGTATAACCCAGCTGGTGAGCTTGAGTGAATAAATGGTAGAGTAGGGTTTTTTAATGAGAATGCAAAGGAGAGGATGTTTAGGGCACATCATGAGGAAAGAGGGCTTGGAAAATTTTGTACTTACAGGAGAGATTGAAGGCAAAATAGAAAAAGAGGTAAAACAATGTATAACCCAGCTGGTGAGCTTGAGTGAATAAATGGTAGAGTAGGGTTTTTTAATGAGAACTGGCAAAGGAGAGGATGTTTTTAGGGCACATCATGAGGAAAGAGGGCTTGGAAAATTTTGTACTTACAGGAGAGATTGAAGGCAAAAAGAAAAAGAGGTAAACAATGTATAACCCAGCTGGTGAGCTTGAGTGAATAAATGGTAGAGTAGGGTTTTTAATGAGAACTGCAAAAGGAGAGGATGTTTTTAGGGCACATCATGAGGAAAGAGGGCTTGGAAAATTTTGTACTTACAGGAGAGATTGAAGGCAAAAGATAAAGAGGTAAACAATGTATAACCCAGCTGGTGAGCTTGAGTGAATAAATGGTAGAGTAAGGTTTTTTTTAATGAGAACTGCAAAGGAGAGGATGTTTTTAGGGCACATAATGAGGAAAGAGGGCTTGGAAAATTTCATACTTACAGGATAGATTGAAGGCAAAAGATAAAGAGGTAAACAATGTATAACCCAGCTGGTGAGCTTGAGTGAATAAATGGGAGAGTAGGGTTTTTTAATGAGAACTACAAATAGGAGAATGTTGTAGAGAGCTATGATTGCTTACGTTCTGAAGGGACATGGCATATAGAAGAAGAATACCATGAACTGAACAGGTGAGATATGATAGTTTGAGAGAAAATAGAAACAAAAATAAAAATTATGTTGTTAAGAATGCGACACTTGAAATTTCTAGAGCATGTAATGAGAAAAGATGGTCTGGAAAGTTTGACTCTCACAGGATATATAAAAAGCAAAAGCAGCACATAACCTTTCAAACAAACTTGTGTAAATGGTTGGCAGGACAGTAATTAAGATATGCAAAATTTATTAAGACCTCAAAGGATAAGAAGTCGTGGAGAGCTATGATCAATTTATTCTTAAAATAGTAAAATTTTGAAGTCAGTTTTTAAGTAAAAACCTGCAGAAATTAGGATTTTCTGTACATATTTTCAGATTGTTTTTAAAACCAAATGCTCAAAAGTTGGTGAAATCTATGAATCTAATTGTTGGTGTCAATATTTATTACATCAAATCCTGGTATTTATGTGGAGTGCTATGGTGACTTTCTAAATAAAGCTGAAAATCAACCTGCTTACTGGAAGATCTGATTTGGATTTTATGATCTACTCTGGGTTTTTATAAAGTGCTCTGGACTGGACAATCAGCTTTAAACTCCATGGTTTACTCTTGTTTTTAATGAACAATGATTGACTGGATGATTTGCTCTGAATTTTATGAACATCTCTGGATTTTATAATTTGCTCTGGACTGGATAATGAGTTCTATTTTTTTATGAAAACCTCTGTTCTGGATGATTTGCTTTGAATTTTAGAAACAGTGCTGGATTTTATGAACTGCTAATGTTTTTATAAACAGCTCTGGGCTTGATGATCATCTCTGGATTTTAGGAACAACTTTGAACTAGATGATCATATCTGGATTTTATAAACAGCTCTGGATAGTTTGATCAGGATAATTATCTCTGGATTTTATGAACTGCTCTGAGATAGTGATTAGCTCTGGATTTTTTAAAAAGCTCAGGATGGATTATCTGCTCTAAATTTTATGAACAACTCTGGATTTTATAATCTTCTCTGGATTTTATGAAATACTCTGGACTGGATGATCAACTTGGGACTTGATCTGCTGTGGATTTTATAAACATCTCTAGACTGGATGATCTACTCTGGACTGGATGATTTGTTTTGGATTTTCTGAACAGTGCTGGATTTCATAAACCACTATAGATTTTATGATCTACTCTGCATTTTATGGTCTTCTCTGGATTTTATGTTCTGCTCTGGACTAGATAATCTTCTCTGGATTTCATGAACAGGTCTGAGATGATGATTAGCTCTGGATTTTTTTAAACAGCTTGGGACTGGACTATATGCTCTGAATTTTATAAAGAGCTCTGGATTTTATAAACTGTTCTGGATTGGATGATCAACTTGGTACTTGATGATCAATTATAGATTTTAGAAACAGCTCTAGATTGGATGATCAGCACTGGATTTTATGATCTGCTCTGGATTGAATGATCAGCTCTGGATTGAATGATCAGCTCTGGATTTTATGAACATTTTTGGACTGGATGATCTGCTATGAATTGTTCGATCTGTTTTGGAGTGTTTAAATTTAGTTCTTATGCTTTGTATTTTTTAGTACTGCTGCTGGTTGGTGAACTTACATAAAGTCACTCATCATAATCCTTAATGCTAACAATTTTTCTTTTTTCTGGTTTCTTTTTCACATTGTCTTTCATCATCATCTTCATTGCTAATAACTCTACTTATACTCTCTTTCATTTTTGCAACAAGTTTTTCACCATAATCATTATAAAACCAGTCATCACTTAATTATTTTTGTATTAATATTTTCATCTTTGCATCTTTGCTATCCATATCATAACTAGCTCTTTCTCTTTCTCTTTCTCTTTCTCTCTCTCTCTCTCTCTCTCTCTATATATATATATATATATATATAAATTAGAGAGAATAAATGTGGAGAAAATAGTCACTTAGCAGAAGGTCGTGATCAGCATGGTAAAAAAAGGTCAGCTCAACATAAGGCAATTAAGTGAGCATATACATAAACATGCTTAAAAGGGTCAACATGATATAAAGCAATTAACCACCAACAAATCTTACACCACAGCAAAAAAAAAACAAAGATAGACAAATTTAAACAATGTTCAACCAACAAAAGAAATCACATACACACAACAATATCAAATTACACACAACTTGATAAATACTAAATAATTGGAGAATAGTAGCAGAGGAAAACCCAAATGGCCATGAAGATTGAAGACATTGCAATAATGCTCTCACAAAAACTCTGAAGTCATGACTGAAATAACACCACTCAGTTAAGTGACAAGTTTATCCACATTAATTCTCTATCCTTATCTTGATATTGAGCACTTTATCTGCTTGCCTAAAATGCTTTTCTACCAGTAAACTACTGAAGAAACAGTAATTTTGGCACTAAACATCATTACAAGTCAAAACTCTCTCTCACTCACTCTCTCTCTCTCTCTCTCTCTATATATATATATATATATATATATATTTATATATAATGTGTTTGTGCGTATGTCATTTCAAATAGAGTATGTCTGTAAAAGGATAATATGAATAAGATAAGTTTTTCTTTTGTCTTTATATATATCTATATATATATAATTTCAGATAGAGTATATCTGTAAAAAAACAATATGAATAAGATAAATTTTTCTTTTGTCTTTATATATATCTAATATATATATATATATATATATATATATATATATATATATATCCATATTTCAACTCATATATAAATTAAAAAAGGATTAATTCAATGATGTTGGATGATCATTTCGATATGAAAATCCCCACGGGGGATAACACATCACCTCAGCAACAGAAAAATCCTTTCAGAAACTGGAGAAAAATCAGTCTAATTTTCCTTTTTAAATAGATTTGCAAAGAAATTAAAAAAGAAAAAGAAAAAGAAAAAAAGGAAAAGATAAAACAAAATAAAATCAAATAAACAAGAAAAGAAAAAATTGACATTGTCTGGGTTCGCAAAAAAAGGAAAGAGAATTGTAACTTAAAAATTAATAATTCCGTTAATTTTTTAATATTAAAATAAAATTTTAATATTAATTAGGATCGGGTTTTTGGAATTTACCTTCCTGCTTTTTCCGCTTGGATTAAAGTATCTGAATTAAAATATATATATATATATATATATATATATATATATATATATATATATATATATATACTCTGTACACTTTTTCATATTTATTTTACATTCAACAGCTTTCAAGTAGTTTAATGTGATTCTGATTACTATAATGATTGTTCACATCCTACATATATTCAAATGTACAAGTTATATGATTATATACAAACTTTTATATCATTTATGAAAAGAAATAAAATTTATTTTTTCCAGTTTGAAAAAATCTTTATATATTTTCTTTTTTTTTTTAAAAAAAAACCTATTCTGTTAAATATAACAGAATATGTTGATTGAGCTTTTGGTGAGTTTCTTCTGTTGTCAAACTATTTGCTTTTTTTTTTCAGATGAGAAATTGGAATAAAGGATTTTTCTAAAATTAAATTGTGAAATCTGAGTACTTTCAACTATTATTGAAAGTACTAGACTTTCAATCTTTTAAGAAAGATTGAAAGTCTAGAAATTGTAAGTACATTGATGACATATTTCTTCTTGTTAAAGATCTTGATCAGATAAGAAATAATAATGCAAACCTTCTATGATATTTTTGCCAGTCAGTTAAATGCCATATGTGATACATGCTTGGGCAATGATATCTCAGAAGAGACATGACTGACTGAGCAGAAGATTTTCCTTCACTTAATTGCCATTACCTTCTGTGGTGGATTGGTTGCTAACCAAGGGTATAGAACCCAATCTGTTCTGTTATTCAACCCATAGTTGGAGGAAGAAGAGTTGGATTATTATCTTTTGAAGGGTATTGGCTCTCTGGTTTTTTATTTGGACCTGATATCTATTACACCAAAACAAACATCCCAATGTTTGTTATGAAACATTAAAAAGCCAACAACACATTGTATATTGTGAAATGGTTTCTTTGTTCCATATTTGGTTAATTTAGTTCGTACTTATATCAGTCAATTAAGTGCCATATACACACTTTGGTGATCATGGCAGAAAATCTTCCCACAGTAGGCTGCCATTACTTTCTGTGGTAGACTGGCTTGCCAACCAAGGATATAAAATCCAATTTGTCCTGTTATTTAACCCATAGCTGGAGTGAAGAGATGGATGAGTACCTTCCCAAGGTTATTTGCATGTAAGTGAATGCAAGGAATTCAACTGAAATTTGAACTCAGCTCTCTGATTGCTCATTCCAAGTTGATATCCACTGCATTACAACACCCATTAAACCTGGTATCAATAATAAAAAAAAAAAAACTCTCTTTTCTTGATGACTTTATTGATTTCATTGATCATAACTTAATTATTTCTCTTGGTTCCAATCTGATTGGAATAACTGCAAAAAATGTTCCTTTCCATAAATTTATAGACAAATTGTACAAATGCATTCTTTGCAGCCAGTAAGATAGACCAATTCTTGGTATTATCCACCATATTTTTGTTCTTCATTGTCTTGAAGTCATAATGCTACAATCACTTGTTAGTAATTTTTTGTGTGTTAACAATATTCTTACTTTGTGAACTTTTTGACTTATTACTGTTGCTTTACCAAGTTTTGTTTTGCATATAATTAATGTTTGCTTAGTATTTCTGATGCTATATCCTCCAGCCTACTTCAAGTGCCTGACATTGTTGGTAACAGTATGTGAATTTCAAATTGAAACTTTTATTCAGTCCTGTTCGTAATGACTTCAAACACACACACACACACAAATTTATAGACAAATTATACAAATGCATGCTGGGATTTCTTCCTAACCAATAAAATAGACAACTTCTTGGTCTCATCCATCATGTTTTTCTTTATTCTCGCCTTAAAGTCAGAATGCTACAATCACTTGTTAGTATCCCTTTTGTGTGTTAACAACACTCTTACTTTGTGAACTTTTTGCCTTGTTACTGTTGCTTTGCCTACTTGGATATACTAGTCTTGGATATATATATATATATATATATATATATATTATGTATTTACAAGATAAAACATTTATAGTTTTTAAAATCTGTTTACATCAAGCTTTATTGACCGACTTTGTGCAGGCAGAAAGAGAACTTTCTTCTTTCTCCCTGTCTTATACATGGGTTCTGAGTAATTCATTTTATATTATATACTCACTGGAGCTTATTTACATTGATTTGTTTTTTTACTAATAAATTTATTTTAGTTGTTACTCCTAAATTATCCTCATGTCTATCTTTTTCAGCTTTGCAGTTTTGATTAAATCTTTGTGAAGAAGTGAATGGAAAAGATTCATTTAAAAGAGTTTGTTCAATCATTTTCAGAGCCATATCTAAATTCTGTGGTATAAAATTTATATATATATATATATATATATATATATATATATATATTACGATTGAGCGCTCTAGAGAGGAAAATTTTAAAAACAGTTACCACTTCTGAGATTTGCATGTTACTCTTCAGTAATGAATTGAGTTCTGTCATTGACTGGCGTGTGTATACACCACATGTATATAACACACTAAAATTTACCCTCTCTCATTCCATGTACCTATGTCTTAGGGAGTAGGGACTCTGACTGACACCAAATCAGTTAAGTTTCGATCCCAGCCGGAAGCAAGTGTATGTCTAGCAACAGTCACACTGATGAGCTGTATGTGGATGACCAATATATATATATAATCTATCTAAATCTAATCTAAACTTCTTTATAAATGAAACTTTGTCTGTGTGTGTGTGTCTGTGTGTGTGTCTGTTACCTATAGACTCCGAAACGGCTGAACTGTTTTTCTTGAAAATTTACACAGTTGTACTATAAGCATCTGCGAGTGTTCTTAGCTAGGTTTTGTGTCGAGGTAACCCCGATAAATATTGAAAATCGATAATCGAATAAATCGGGTTATAGAATGAGTGATCCGATTTTAATCAAATTTGATACATTCATAGACAAAGACATAAGAAACGAGATTCAGAAGTTTCATGGTTGCAGTTCTTACAATAGTGCAGAAAATCGATAATATATATATATATATAAAAGGCAAGATGTTTGTGTGTGTGTCTGTTTATCTGCCTGTATGTCTGTATTTTTTTCAGCCCTTTTATTTTAGTTTTTGCTTCGAGTTTGGCTCTAAGTAGGTATAATTGTAGTTCTTAGTCTCAGCCATGATACCATTTACTCAGAGGACTTATTTAGCCTTCAAAATTCAGTTTACAACAAAAAAAATTTATTTGATATCGATACTAGGAAATCAAAATTTGACTTACATCCATTCATTTTTCTTTCAGTCTACTGTTTTGCTTTAACAGGAAACAACTATTGATTTTTAGTCTTTCATGCTAATGTTCAAAGAGTCTGAACTCCAGGACCATGGATTAGTTTTAAAGCTTTCATTACACCCAAGCAACACCGGGCTGTACTGCTAGTATGTATATATATTAATATATTATATATTGCTTTGTATTATTTTTCCCTCTTCTTTTTCTTTCTTTTCTTCTTGTTTATTGGAAATGCTGTCAATTCTGTTCATTAGGCATTTTTGCCAACAGCACTTAATCATGGTCATTAGCGCCACAATTTCAGCATGCACAAAATCTTCCAGAATTACCTCCTGTCTATTAAACTATCAAAACAAATGTCCTTATTAATACAAAATAACAGTTACAAAAATCTTCATCAGCCATGCTAAATTAATTTCTCCTAAAACCATTTTTTAAAAATAAAACAATACTAAAATCACTTAATAAAAACTGCTCTTTAGTCATATCATTGATGAACAAATAAAATTTTTACAGACAATTAATCTTAATAACAATTAAAAAAAAATCTTGATATAAGCCGGACAGAAATTATTTAGTTTTACTATAACTAAATGCAATCCTATGACAAAAAATATGAAAATGCATTGAAAAGTCTAATCCAATAACAGTTATAAAACAGGAATAAACCCCTAAGATTCATCATATGCTATAAAAAATATAAACATTCAACTTTATCATTATCGATAACAGCTCTCCATTAAAAAGCACTTTATAAAAGATAAATGTATCAAACCAATTTTGTTGTCTATTAGGGGACTGCATCTCTGTTAATAAAAAAAGAAAATCAACATATATTGGTTGTAACAGCATATCTCTCAAGAGGTTTGACATGTCATCTCTCTCAGCAAAACATCATATGTAAGCTTATAATACAAATTTACAGTGCCCCTGCTAAATTCTATCAGATTTTGGTTGACAATACATTAGTTCTCTGCTACTCTGCCTGCAAAAAGCAATTTCAAATCCTGGAAGCATTTTACAGGGAAAAAATGCAACACATTATTAATAAAATTTATTACAAAGTAGATGCACACGTGTGAAAACACATTATAAATCCAATAACAATACAATAATTAATGCAATACAACAATACAATAACAAATACAATACAAATTTACAGTAATTTCTATCAAATTTTGGTTGGCAATACATTAGTTCTCTGCTACTATGCCTGCAAAAAGCAATTACAAATCTTGGAAGCATTTTACATGAAAATAATGCAACCCATTATAAATAAAATTTGTTACAATCTAGATGCACAAATGTGAAAATGCGTTTAAACTGTAAAGTCATATTTTCTCCATGATGATAAATTCTGTTTCAGAGTTGTGACACCTGAACCCATGTTCATTTTAAACTCTAAGTTGGTGACAATACAAACACCATATTGGCTATTTGAGAATTTTCAATCTTTTCTTGAGGAAAAGAAAAAAACAGGAAGATTCAATGACAGTCAGTCAAAAGTACTCAGATCTTGACATTAATTTCAGCAAATTCATTTGCAATTTTGCACTTCAAACAACATCACCAAAAGTTTCAATAGATATTCTCTCTTTGTTTAACACATCTTTGTAGCACCAGTTTAAATGGATACCTTCTTTTTTATATAAAAACGATAAGTATAAAATATAATTTTTCAAAAATTAAAATTTCACTGAAATCAAGAAAACATGAACTTTAAGCAAAATAGTTACAGTATATGGAAAAAAAGAGACCAGTTTATTAATGGGTTAATAGAATATATTTAGATAATGATTGATAATTAAATACATGATATTTGCTTTTATCTTAAAAAAAGAAAAATAACAATTTTATATGAAATAAAATTGATGAATATTTAAGAAAAAATAATTTATTAGTTCTCTAAATTATATGGTATTCATTTTTGTCATTTAAGGTTAGATAAAAATATTTTACTTAAAGGTTAGACTATTAGAAAATCTTTTGATTAAAATTGTAATTATATGACAATAACTATTTTTTATAACTTTATCTTCTCTTTCATTTACTTTGTTATTCTCAACTCACACACACACATACACACACACACACATACATACATACATATATAAGTTTGTTTAAATGTCAGTGGAATTTTCTTGTTCATTATTTTTATTTTTTTCATGTTCAGTAAATAAATTCTGATACTTATGTTCAATTCATGTGTTAAATTAAGGATGGAATTATTTATAAAGGTTGTTCTCAGATCTTTGACTTCATCTATGTCATCAACATAGTGGAAGTACATTTTTAATTTGGGATATTGAGGACGCATGGTCCAGTAGATAGAAGCATTGGTTAGATCCAGTGACTTGACCCAGAGTTGTGAATTCAATACCTGATCACAACAGTGGTGAACATAAAACTTAGAGAGTTGACTTAAATAGAAATAACTAAAACCCCTAGTGGCATGACTTGTGGAATGAGAACAATTTACCCCGTAATCAAAATAAAGGGTTCAGTTCAAAATTCCAATCACCTGAAGAAGGTTGGAGCATAGAACATGAAAAAACATTGTGAATATATCACAACAAAGATGAGGACAACAGTCTGAACAATGTAAATAACTATAATACCTGATCTCAGAAATATAGACAAACTAGCAGTATTGCTCGGCATTGCTCGGGTGTAATGAAAGCTTTAAAATTAATCCATGGTCCTGGAGCTCAGACTCTTTGAATGTTGGCACGAAAGACTAAAAAAGCAATAGTTGTTTCCAGTTAAAGCGAAACCGTAGACTGAAAGAAAAATGAATGGATGTAAGTCAAATTTTGATTTCCTGGTATCGATTTATACATATATATATATTATTGATTTTCTGCACTATTGTAAGAACTGCAACCTTGAAGCTTCTGAATATCGTTTCTTATGTCTTTGTCTATGAGTGTATCAAATTTGATTAAAATCAGACCACTCCTTCTATAACCCGATTTTTTCGATTATTGATTTTTGATATTTATCGGGGTTACCTTGACACAAAACCTAGCTAAGAACACTCGCAGATGCTCATAGTACAACTGTGTAAATTTTCAAGAAAATCCGTTCAGCTGTTTTGGAGTCTATAAATAACGGATACACACACACACAGACAAAGTTCCATTTATAAATAAGTTTAGATAATTTATACTAAGTTACTAAAAAAGTCAATGCAAAGATAAAAACCATGTTGTTTTAGCTGACTGTTATTTTTACCACATTTGCAAAATCCTATCTTTCAACTGCACGTTGAATGATTAAAGTTTGCATGGCAAAAAGCAGGTATAATAACAGCCGTTTTCTATATTAGTCAATTTGGTACATGATTGATTTATACCCTATTGAATCATAAAGTTTTCATTCATTTATCTCTCATAAAATATGAAATAATTATGTTTCAATGAAATTTCTTTGTCATTCGAGATGAAGAGAATTTGGATGCAAGTGAACAATATCCAAGTTTTACTGTCATAGGTAAACCTTTGAACCAGTGAAGAGATACTCCTATGATTTTCTTAAGGTCATTAAAGTATGTACAGAGGGAAAAATGCTTTGAAATCAGGATTGTTCAAGAGTTAGACAAAGTTTTGCTATATAGACTTGAGAGGGAACAAATCTTAAATCTATACAATGGAAGATTCACTTATTTTCATATCACTTTAGCACATACATTAAATGACAAGACTAAGATGATTTTCAAATAAAATCTATGAACAACGATTTTTTAAAGATCTTTTTAGTAGCAGGAAATATTTCAGAAAAGATAATAAAACCAAATAATAGTTTATTAATTCTTTAGGGCTTTTTATTTTTCATTTCGAAATTTATCTGCCATTGAACAAACTAACTTCTAAATCCTTTAAAGTTGCTATATAGTTTGAATATCATTTTGAAACAAAAAGATAATCGTTACAAGAACAGTATTGATTTATTTGATTCATATGCTAGAATTTGGTGAAAATTGATGCTTTTAAAAACAAAGTTACAACAAGTCTGCTTAAAGCACTGTTCATGATAGATTGCATGAATATATATGCTTTTTATTTATTATTTATTTTTAGCTAAAACATTTTCACTATTATCTTATTACTAATTTTACTATATTTTATTATTGTTGCTTTTTAAATGAAGCATTTTCATTATTATTAGTTTATTGTGAGTTTCGTTGTATATATTTATTGTTGGTAGTTATAATTTCACTCTTTCTATTAGTTTTTTAATCATTTCACATGAAGCAAGCCACTAAGATGCTAAGGATTACTGAGTAAGAGAATATGTAAAAAAGAAAAACTTTATTAGTAGAGAGAACAAAAAAAGGACAGGAATTAAGAAGTTAGAAAATACTAATTGAAATTGCATTTAAATTATTGAAGATCAACATTGACTGAAAATCAAAGATCAAGAAGAGTTCCATAAGAAGTGTGATAAAAGAAACCATTAGAACTTGTGGTTTCATCTAGCCATTTCAACTGTAAAATGGTGAAACCTTGTCACTAATTTGTCTATATTTCTGAGATTAGGTAATATTTACACTATTTATATTATTCGGACTATTGTCCTCATCTTTGTTGTTGTTTGTACAACATTTCAGCCATTCTGCTAGGAATTTTGAACCGAACTTTTCATTATATCATTCTCATTCCTTGTGCGAAGCCTCTTTTGATAGTTATGAGTTATCTCCCTCTAACTCGATTCTCTAAGTTACTTGTTCAGCACTGCTGTAGCTGGGTATTGAACTCAAAACTCTTTGGGTCAAGTTACTGGAACTAACTGACACCTATATCCACTGGGCCATGTGTACTTAAAGACAACAACAACTGACTTTCTGAGACTTGTAAACCCAATGTTCAGTATCTATTTTTTACCAGATTTCATATTGCAATTTTTGATGTTAATGGTTTTCTCTAGTATCTTTTAACAGAGCTCATATTGCAATTTTTGACACAAATGATTTTCTCTGGCAATCCGTATTTATAGGTTTATAAGTCCCAGAAATTCAGTTGTTGTTGTTGTTGTGGAGACAGTTGTTTAGCTCCAGCAACTTGACCCAAAGAGTTGTGAGTTCAATACTAGGCTATAACAGTAGTGAAGAAGTAACTTAGAAAGTCGGGTTAGAGAGAGATAACTCATGACTATGCACAAGGAATGAGAGTGATCATAATAAAGGATTTGGTTTGAAAATTCCGAGCACCTGAAGAAGGTAGAAGTGTACAATGGCCAAAACATCAATCAACTGGCAACAAAGATGAGGACAATAGTCCAAATAATATAAATACTGCTTGCTACTAATCTAGTACTGTGCTTAAATTCATAAATGTAGGTAGCAAAAAGGAAAGCTCATCAAAAAAATTGCCATGAAAATATTTATATAAAAGGCACAGAGAATATACTCTATGGTGATTGGAAAATCTTTGAAGCTGAGATATCTGGTCAGGTCCAGAAACATCTCAGATTATTCTTTGTATTTTATCAAGAATCTCTAAATATACACTTATTCAGTTGTTTTATTATTTTACTAATTATTTACTATTTCAGTAGTTTACTAGTTTTACTCCAGCATATTATTGTTGTTTTTTAGATGAAGCATTTTTGCTATTATTATTTTATTACTAGATTTATTTCATATTTTTTGTCAGTTTTTAAAATAACATTTTACAATTATTATCTTATTAATAGCTTTACTTTAGCTTATTGTTGCCTTTTAGATGAAGCATTTTCATTATGATTATTTTATTACTAGTTTTATTAATTGATTGATTCATTAATTTTTTATGGCTTCTCAACCCTTTATTTAGGTAATAATGGTTTAATGGTACAAGTTTTACTAATTAACCCATAGCTGAGGAAGAATAGGTGGATATATAGCTTTCCAAAGGGTATTTTTGCATAAGTGAATAAAAGAAACTCAACTGGAATTGAAACTCAGCTCTTTGATTAACAATTCTTAGTCATTATTCACTACACGACCTGTATATCTAAGTTTAGAACAGCTGGTTTTTCCAAATGGTCACCCATAAAGGTACTCAACAGTCTCAGTGTTTCAATGTGATGTGGCCATAAGCCAGATTTCTAGCAGTTCTACTACTGATGTATTAGAAAAGAAATGTATCAAGGCTTAATGCCCCAGGTATTTATTTTCTTTCAGGTTGCTTCTGTGGCAAGAATTGATAAATACATGCTGTTCATTCTTGTTCACTTTATTTAAACCACAACATATATATCACTTTAGCCATTGTTCTCAATGCTCTGTATCTGTTCTCTCATTTAACATTTGCAACATCAGCTTTTTAAAACATTTTCTTGCTTATCAGTCGACTTTTCTTCCTCATTACCCTTTTCAATTTTTCTCAAATCTCTTTTTTGTGGCACACTTGAAACCAGGTTTTTCCTTGCTTTTATTTTCCCATTGTTTGCAATTTCTTATTTTGATTGTTCTCTGTTCAACTTCTTTGCAATTTCTGACATTATATTCCCATCACTCAAAAACTTTACAATATCTTATTTCTCAGTCAGTCAGTCAGTTAAGTGCCGTGCGCGATACACGCTTGGGCGATCATGTCTCGAAAGAGACATGACTGACTGGGCAGAAGATTATCCCGCAGTAGGTTGCCATTGCTTTCTGCGGTAGACTGGTTGCCGACCAAGGCTATAGAACCCAATCTGTCCTATTATTTAACCCATAACTGGAGGGAAGAGACGGATTAATACCTTTCCCAAGGGTATTTGCGCGTAAGTGAATGCAAGGAATTCAACTGGAATTCGAACTCGGTTCCCCGATTTCTCGTTCACGAGCCGATATCCACTGCGCCACATCCTTCTTATGGCCAATGGCAATATTTAGGTATTTTAAATTAAATTATAAATATCAGTAACTTTACTCTAATATATACTTAAAATATGACAAACAATTGTCAAGTTGTATAATAAAATCTCAAACCACTAATAAAAAAGGATGATATGCACTGAAATTCGCATGCTATATTTATCATATAAATATAAGAATATACTGAAAATATTAGCAGCATAGGTTAATTAATACCAATTTAATTGTGAAAATACTGATTTTCATAAGAAAGATTCATTAGAAACAAAGAAAAGAGGACTGAACTGTCATGTAATATCAATTCTCCTATATCATACTGAATGCTAGTACATTTCCTCATATGAAGAGGATACTCAAGGCAACAGAGATGTGATTTTTCAGAAGGATGATGAGAATATCATGGATGAAACATGTGAGCAATTAGGAAGTTTCATATGAAAATGGGAAGAAAAGGAACACGTATACTTAGAATCACTAAGAAACTATTGAAATTTATTTGGTACATAATGAAGAAAGAGGGCTTGGAGAATTCAACACTCACTGGACATATTGAAAGCAAGAAGGACAAAAGTAGACCAGGTAATTTGCCTAATGGGTTTGTGCAAATAGATAGAAAGACATGGAGCGGAATGAACAGTAAAAAGACAAACATTGTTAAGAACTACAAAGCATAAGAAATTGTGGAAAGCTATGTACTGAATGGACATGAAATAAATAATAAAAGAATAACAATAAAATTTGTGATTATCATTACCATTGTCATTACTGTTATTACTCTAATGATTACTAATGATATTATTGATTTCCATAAATTGACAAATTGTTTATATCCCAAACCTTCTTTTTCTATGTGCAGTGTCCCTTCAGAATACATGTGAAGATGGCTTTCCACAGCTTCCTGTGCTTTGTGCATCTTAGCAGTTTTTTCTCCCTTTTCTAAGCCACCCGTATTCCACCATCCATTTAAACAGGTAGGTAAGTGGCTTGCTGCCTTCTTCTTTCCCTCTTGCTCTCAATTTGATCAGTCAATCAGTTAAGTGCCATATGTTATACACACTTGGGTGATCATGTCTTGAAAGAGACATGACTGACTGGGCAGAAGATTATCCCTCAGTAGGTTGCCATTGCTTTCTGCGATAGACTGGTTGCCAGCCAAAGCTAAAGAACCCAATCTGTCCTATTATTTAAACCATAAATGGAGGGAAGAAATGAATTAATACCTTTCCCAAGGGTATTTGTTTGTCAGTGAATGCAAAGAATTTAACTGGAATTTGAACTCTTCTCCCTGATTTCTCATTCCAAGCTGATATCCACTGCACCACAATGCACATCACTCAATATGATACTACTCTTATATTTTGTACTGTTCAATATTAAAACTTAATCATATTAAATGTATCATATTAAAATATGATACATTTTTACCTCCTAGTTAATCAAACAGATCCCTTTTTCAACATTGATTATCCAAAAAATACTGAAATATTTAACTGAAACAATTTTTATACTTAAGCTGAAAAATGATTATTAGCTACAATGAATTTTTAAGTTTGGATTTAATGCATTTCCATATTTAAAATGCAAGTATTTCATAAAAATGCATTCTTATATTAATCTAATTTCCAGTTAATTTTCTTATAAAATAATGTCCAGTCTGTTTTTTATAGAAAAGCGTAAGTAATATATTTACATTATATGTATTATTATAATAGTCTTTGGATACCAATAAGTATTTTATATATCAATAAAATATGGAATGACTAATAATGTAAGATACAATATATTACAATCACTGTAAGTATTTACATTTTTAATATACAATGGGAATTTTGGTATCTGCTTTTAGTATATACTGTACCACTCTCTACCTCAACATGGTATAATGGTTAACAAATTTGTCTTGCTAGAATCATTACAGCTGATTAGTGAGTTTGATTCTCCTTAGGAGCTCCATACTTTTGGCCTTGTGTCTAAGCTGTGTTTAGAAAATCACCTTTATAAATCATTTCAGTTGATGAGATTCTTGATATATGTTAGTTTAAAGATTTCTTCAAGACCTGGGATACAAACTCTAGGTGTGAGAAAATGGTTACAAAACCTCTCAGAGATATCTGTAGCTACATATCAGTGATATAATTAATTACAAATCTTACCTGTGACATAGCTACAAATCTTATTTGTAGTCTAGCTAGTTACACATCTTACCTGACAAATAACTACTTACAAATCTTAACAATGATGTAAGTGGTTACAAATTTTATCTGTGACATAACTAGTTACAAATCTTACCTGTGAATTAATTAGAGCTAGTTTTATAATAATGGTACAACCTTACTAACATAAGAAAACTGTTTGAAAATATTTATGATCCATTTGTCTGAATTTCTGGGATGAGGAATTATCATTATTTACACTATTTACATTCGGACTATTGTCCTTATCATTGTTTTTATGACGATGATTTGGCCATTTGGCCTTCTACGAGTATATATGAATCTGAGTAATCTACAAGGAGTTGCAAACTGAATTTTTTATTTAATCTACAGGGATAGATTTTTTAAAATTCCATTGCTCATGTGTCTACTTCTTAGACTCTTCAGTTTTTGGTTACCCATTTCCATTAGTACAAGTGGAGGAGATAACCTGGAAGTGCCAAGCAGATGAGCTAAGATCAAAAGTGAAACAAATCCTAGAAAAAGCCAGACCACCTAAATCAAACATCACAAGGGAAGAAAGGATGCATTTATGATCTTACAGAGTGACACTAGTATTATCATATTACCAGCTGAAAAAGGCAATGCTTTAGTGGGGATAAGCAAGTTAGAATATGCCAAAAAATTGGCAAGCCATTTGGGGAAAAAAAGGATTTGACCCTAAAACCTGAGAGGAAGCTGTCACAGATCTTAAATAAGAACAAGAATATAAAAATGAAACAAGCCGTTCTCTAAAAGCAAGGCAAGAGAAGTATATAAAAAAACTGTAGTGAGAGATGAGACAATGAAATCAGATATAGCTGATCATGTATGAATGGAAAAGGGTGGTCATCAGTCCCTGTGGAATGAAGTGAAAATATTGGTCAAGGAAGAACACTGGAAATTAGATATCTGAAAGAATCTACTAATGCTAGGCTGTAAGGATCTTCTTATTAGGTCTAGCATAGAAGTATATGCAAAATAGGAACCACTAATAAAGAAAGACAGATGACAGCAAGTCATCAACTGTAGCTGCAGCAGCCAAAGCATGACAGCTAGAAGCAGCAAAAGCTAATTGTCCTAGTAGGTAAAAGCATTGTTTTATGAATTTACTAAAATGGTGGTTGTGAGTTCAATCCCTCGGCAGGGCAGTGTATAATTGCACTCAGCAAAAATGGGATAGCAATAACTGAACTAAATAAATTAAGAACTAGACAATATCCCTAGACATGAGCATTGGAAGAAAGAACTATTTATTCCTGTAGATTAAATAAAGAGTTCAGTTCAGAATTCCCTTTTCACTTGAGGAAGGCCAGGGTGCACAATGGCTGAAAAACTGTGTTAAAAACAACAAGGATGAAAGCAATAGTTAGAATATAAATTGTGTAAATAAATTATGATACTAATAGTGTATGTATTTGTCCACCCATTAAATTATAAAATAATAATATTGACGGAAATAATACAGATAATGATAATATTGATGATGATGATAATATTGATATTAATAAAAATACTGATAATAATATTGATAATAATACTGATAATAAAAATAATAACAGTAATAATACTGATGATATTGATAATACTAATAATATTGATGATGATAATAATAATAATACTGTAATTTTTAATGCAAATAATAAATGAAGCTACTTCTTGTACACAATTAACCAACATTTGCCAAGTCAGATCCATTTTACTTAAAACTCTTTAGACAGGCAGAAAATAAGAAATAAGAAATAATCTGAATGTTTAAACTAGTTGAATCATAAAACTGATTTAGTGTATGTATATATATATATATATATATATAGGCTTATCCAAAGTTTGAAGTTACATGCATTGGGCAAAAGAATTATGCAATCCTACCATCCTGGTTACAGTTCAGTGACTATTAGATTGGATTACATAGTGGTAGATTAGTTCAGGAAGAGCAAAGAAAAATATCTAAGAGATTTTGGGGATGGAAATATGGGAAGAGGAAGAATGATAATAACAATAACAAGGAGATGGCGGATTCAATTGGCGGACTTATCCAGTCCAGGGGACGTGAAAGCAGAACATATCTACCGGCAACTAAAGGCAGAGTATTGAGAGATCTCAATGTTCATTAATTGCACTTATTTAGACCAGGTCAGCTGATCATTCTAGTGTGCAGTGTTCAGCCATCTGTTATGTATTTGCAAAAACAAATCAGACTTTTGTTTATTGAGTCACATGCATAAAAAGTGAGGTCAAATGCTTAATCATTTCGGGAGAAAAACACTGCTTTCTTTCTTTATTTTTATCATAGAAGATTTTTTAATCATTTCACCCCAAGCAAGGCGGGACCGCTAATAGTATGCAGGGGGTTACAGTTAGAGAAAATACTGGGTACATGGAGTATTGAGGAAAAGGATAAAAGATGAACTGGGATTCAAGAAGATAGAAGATTGCAATTAACATTATATTTAAATTTTTGGAGGATATAGTTATCAGGGAAGCAAGTAAACAGAAGTGAGCTCCCCAGGTGGGAGGTGGGTGAGAAAAGAAACTGTTGGAGAACAAGTGGCAGTTACATTTAATTATTTAAATGGTAAAAGGGTGGGACCTAGATAAAAATCTAGTCAGTCAGTTAAGTGCCATACATGATACACGCTTGGGCGATCATGTCTCAAAAGAGACATGATTGACTGGGCAGAAGATTATCCCGCAGTAGGTTGCCATTGCTTTCTGTGGTAGACTGGTTGCCAGCCAAGGCTATAGAACCCAATCTGTCCTGTTGTTTAACCCATAACTGGAAGGAAGAGATGGATTAATACGTTAAAAAAAGTAAAAATACCATAAATACCTTAAAAGTAAAAGGGTGGGACCTAAGTAACAATCTAGTAGCATGCCTAAATGGTCAGGGCACCTAGAACAGAAAGCTTGTCAGAGAATTTGCCACAAAAATATTTGCAGAAAATTTTTCATTTGATGTGTTTTGTTCATTATAACTTCATTGCACCAAAGCAATCTTTACTTTATGAGTACACATTTTTTTTTATCATTTCACCCGAAGAAAGAACCACCACAAGTACACAGGGGGTTAGAGTTAGAGAAAGGACTGGGTACAGAGGGTACTGAGGAAAGGATAACCTGGATGAACAGGATTCAAGATTATATAAGATGGCAATTGACATTGCATTTAAATTTTTGGAGATTATATTTATCAAGGAAGCAAGTAAACAGAAGGGAGTTCCACAGGTGGGAAGTGTGAGCAAAGAAACTGTTTGAGTAGAAGTAATGGTTACATTTAACTATTTCACTGGTTAAAGGGTGAAGACCTGAATGCCAATCTAGTTGCATCTTTGAATTAATATAACAGACCAATATACTTAGGCATAGAGAGTTTTAATTATTCATTTTGTTTATTTATTTCTTGGTTTTTATTTTAAATGTACTTATTACACAAATAAAAAGGGGTGTACGAAATTAATGATACAACTCCTATGGTCACTAAACAACTATTAGTAGAGAAATATTAATACATGAAGGTTTTGTACATCAAAATTATTTTGATTGTCCAATATGTTCAGATGAGCTATATTCATAAATTCTATCAGATTAAACTTTCACAGCTAAGACCTACCATGCCACATGGTAGAACAACAGTTGCATACCAGACATTTGCATCCCTGGACAAATACATCCCTGGATAATTGCATAACTCTGGTAAATTTTTGAAATTACCATATTTTCATAAGAGTTTTTAATTGCAAACTAACTTTTAATTATTAAAAAAAATGAAAAAGAGTTAATTCTTTTATCAAAAATTTAAGTGCAAATAAGAGAATAATGGCACTATTAGATAAATATATAACTGAAAACAAGTTAGATTTCTTAAAAGGAATAATTCCCAACATTCATAACTTTTGATTAATTTGTGAAACTACAATAACATTCAAGTTTTTAAATATATTTTTTAAACATAGTGAATCTGTCATTATATTTATAATAAAAATAAATTTTTTTCGAATTTCTTTCATTCCTTTATTAAACATTTTCGATTACGACCTATTCTTTTTTTTAAAATTTATGGTAATTACCTTAAAAGGCTTCAAAAAATTATTTGAGATATGCAATTGTGTTGTGGTGCATCGGATATTGACTTGGAACAACAAATCGGGGAGCCGAGTTTGAATTCCGGTTGAATTCATGGCATTCACTTATGCACAAATACCCTTGGAAAAGGTATTAATCCATCTCTTTCCTCCACTTATGGGTTAAATAATAGGACAGATTGGGTTCTATAGCCTTGGCTGGCAACCAGTCTACCACAGAAAACAATGGCAACCTACTGCAGGATAATCTTCTGTCCAGTCAGTCATGTCTCTTTCAAGATGTGATTGTTCAAAGCATGTATCATGTATGACACTTAACTGAGTGATTGAATTATCCAGGAGCATATTTGTCTAGGGATGCAAATATCTGATACATAATTGTCCTAGTACCCATGCCACATACACTAGAACAAATCATCCTATTTGCTTTGTATTATATCAATGAAAGGGATATTCAGATAACTTTTTCCCAAGAAACACTACTTTGTGGTACAGACTCTCAAATAGGTGCTTTCTCTACTGCTACCATCTGACTTCTTCAAGTCTGGAGCAACCGTTATCTTTCCTATATAGCCTCATAATCTATGCTTTCCACCTCCTTTTATAATCATGAAACAACCTCATTCTGTAACCCTCAAACTTGAGTGGCTTTTAGGCTTTGTATGGGTGATCAATTTACTAAGAAACAAAGGGGCGTAAGACAAGGATGTGTTTTTTCACCGGATCTAATAACTTGTATAGTGAGACTATTATGAAGACCCTAGAAATTATGCCAGGATTCATCATTGGCAGCCACAATCTGAACAACATGATATGCAGATGATACAGTGCTGATAGCAGATACAGAAAGGAAACTATGAGACCTCCTAAAGAAGGTAGATGAAGAAAGTCAAATAAATTACAAGAAAACTTAATGCATGGTCATCAACAAACAGAGGAGCCCAAAATACCAATTACAGGTGGGGATACTAAAATCAAGCCTGTACAAAAATTGAAATACCCGAAACTGGTCTAACAGAAGGTGGAAGTGCAACACTGAGATCCAAAGGCAAATTGGCATGGTGAAGGACGCATTTCAGAAGCTGAGTAGTGTATTGAGAGACAGGAAGATTTTGCGAGAGGATGTGTGTTGTGGTGCAGTGGATATCGACTTGGAACAACAAATTAAGGAGCCGAGTTCGAATTCCAGCTGAATTCCTTGCATTCACTTACATACAAATACCCTTGGGAAAGGTATTAATCTATCTCTTCCCTCCAGATATGGGTTAAATAATAGGACAGATTGGGTTCTATAGCCTTTGGCTGGCAACCAGTCTCCCACAGAAAGCAATGGCAATCTACTGTGTAACAATCTTCTTCCCAGTCAGTCATGTCTCTTTCAAGACATGATTGCCCAAAGCGTGTATCACGTATGGCACTTAACTGACTGACTTGAAGGACACATTTCAGAAGCTGAGTAGTGTATTGAGAGACAGGAAGATTTTGCTAGAAACAAAGAAGAGAGTACTGGATTGCTATGTGATGTCAGTTCTTCAGTATGGCAGTGAATGAATGAGATGTCTGTGTTATTTTCATTTTTGTGTAATTTAGATGACAATTTATCCATCTCTGTACAATATCATTATTAATAATGTTCAGCTGTACCTTTTGTTTAAGCAGATATAAGTATTGAAATTCTAGCAATTCTTTTAAATTTGGCCCCAAATTTCTTGAAGCTGTTTGTCAAATTTAAAAAGTAGAAGTAAACAAACAATAACTGTCCATACTGTTCAAATCATGTTTGTGTGTTTTAGAGATGTTTATTTTTTTTTTAATATAACCCAAAAATGAACATCTGTCAGATGTCCATTATAATTCTTTTAAATGCAACATACACAAGAATGCAATGAGCGCTTGGAAACTTTGAGATAAAATACCATCATTGAAATCTACTGCGAGGAAGGTTGGTTCACTGTGTCAGACGAGGATGTTTTTTTCTCATCAGAATCCATTTTGTACATTTATAAACTTACCATTTTTCTGTGCATTGAATACCGTTACCATATCTGGTTGGATGCTCCTGTTATTCATCTGGAAGTTTTTGACAAAATCCAAATGAGGATCTGCAATATAACTGATTCTGACCTGGCAACCTGCTTTCAGTGACTTTCTCACCTACATGATGTGGCTTCCCTCTGTCTTGTCTACAAGTATTTTTATGGCAACTGTTCTGATAAGCTTTTTTTTCCTGGTTTCCTGACCACATGTGTTTATGCATGCAACTAGTTTGGCATGAAGGTCCCACCCTTTTTCAAAATAGTTAAATGTAATCATCTCTTCTACTATAACAGTTTCTTTTCTCACATTTCTCATTTGTGGAACTCCCTTCTGTTTGCTTACTTCCCTTGACATCTACAATCTCTAGAAGTTTAAATGCAGTGTCAATTGACATTTTTTATCTATATGATTCTCATCAATCTCTTATCCTTAATTTGACATCACCTGTACCTTGTTTTTTCTCTTATTGTAACCCCCTGCACATCAGTGGCGGTCCCGCTTTGCTTTGGATGAAATGATTAATAATTAAAAAAAGAAGATAATCATGTCTAAAGCATTCTTTTTTTTATATATACCAATTCCCTTCAGTACATGGGCAATTGTGGCTCTTCATAGTTTCTTTTGTCATTCTACTCTTTATGCATATCACTTCTGCCATCCAAAGATATACTTTAAGTTGGTTGGTTACCTGCTGTTTTCTTCTGCTTCTCATACCTTTGTATCAAAAATAGTTATAACAGTCATAATTATTATTAATTCACTCTTTCTAAACCAATGAGAATTGATGCCACTTTTTTACTCTACACATACAAACACATGACATTCTCCCTATTGGACAAGCAATTCACATAGACAGGTCATTAACAGGTGTGTCAAGAAAAATTCTGCTTACTTTTCCTTTTCAGGTCATAATAGAAACATTTATCTTTTAGTACTCAACAAAAATTTAGGATGAGAAAAACCCAGACACTTCTTGTATTTTCCAAATATATTATCTGGAAACTTATTGTACACATCAATAAAAAACATATAAGAAGAACTGTATGAACGTTATTTATTCTTTATCGTTCTGCTGGATTCTGAGCCATATTTGATCTACATTTGACCCTAACCTGATATTTTTACTCAGTATTCCTGCTTCTTGTGTCTCCAATATCACAACCAGATAATAAATAATGCTCATTTTGTTGTTTCCAGGTCATCGAGTTTCTCATTTTTATGAGTAATTATTTATATAATTGTTTTTCTTCTATATGCTGTTCCTTTTCAGGATGTAATATATCATGATATTTTTACTCAGTATTTTTGCTTCTTGTGTCTCCAATATCACAACCAGATAATAAATAATGCTCATTTTGTTGTTTCCAGGTCATTGTGTTTCTCATTTTTATGAGTAATTATTTATATAAATGTTTTTCTTCTATATGCTGTTCCTTTTCAGGATGTAATATATCATGATATTTTCACTCAGTATTTTTGCTTCTTGTGTCTCCAATATCACAACCAGATAATAAATAATGCTCATTTTGTTGTTTCCAGGTCATTGTGTTTCTCATTTTTATGAGTAATTATTTATATAAATGTTTTTCTTCTATATGCTGTTCCTTTTCAGGATGTAATATATCATGATATTTTTACTCAGTATTCCTGCTTCTTGTGTCTCCAATATCACAACCAGATTATAAATAATGCTCATTTTGTTGTTTCCAGGTCATTGTGTTTCTCATTTTTATGAGTAATTATTTATATAATTGTTTTTCTTCTATATGCTGTTCCCTTTCAGGATGTAATATATCATGATATTTTTACTCAGTATTTTTGCTTCTTGTGTCTCCAATATCACAACCAGATAATAAATAATGCTCATTTTGTTGTTTCCAGGTCATTGTGTTTCTCATTTTTATGAGTAATTATTTATATAAATGTTTTTCTTCTCTATGCTGTTCCCTTTCAGGATGTAATATATCATGATATTTTTACTCAGTATTCCTGCTTCTTGTGTCTCCAATATCACAACCAGATAATAAATAATGCTCATTTTGTTGTTTCCAGGTCATTGTGTTTCTCATTTTTATGAGTAATTATTTATATAAATGTTTTTCTTCTCTATACTGTTCCCTTTCAGGATGTAATATATCATGATATTTTTACTCAGTATTCCTGTTTCTTGTGTCTCCAATATCACAACCAGATAATAAATAATGCTCATTTTGTTGTTTCCAGGTCATTGAATTTCTCATTTTTATGAGTAATTATTTATATAAATGTTTTTCTTCTCTATGCTGTTCCCTTTCAGGATGTAATATATCATGATATTTTTACTCAGTATTCCTGCTTCTTGTGTCTCCAATATCACAACCAGATAATAAATAATGTTCATTTTGTTGTTTCCAGGTCATCGTGTTTCTCATTTTTATGAGTAATTATTTATATAAATGTTTTTCTTCTCTATGCTGTTCCCTTTCAGGATGTAATATATCATGATATTTTTACTCAGTATTCCTGCTTCTTGTGTCTCCAATATCACAACCAGATAATAAATAATGCTCATTTTGTTGTTTCCAGGTCATTGTGTTTCTCATTTTTATGAGTAATTATT
This sequence comes from Ascarosepion bandense, assembly GCA_037127315.1. NCBI lineage: Eukaryota > Metazoa > Mollusca > Cephalopoda > Sepiida > Sepiidae > Ascarosepion > Ascarosepion bandense. The sequence goes on from JBBBDQ010000627.1 coordinate 1,469,628, forward strand.
TATATAAATGTTTTTCTTCTATATGCTGTTCCCTTTCAGGATGTAATATATCATGATATTTTTACTCAGTATTCCTGCTTCTTGTGTCTCCAATATCACAACCAGATAATAAATAATGCTCATTTTGTTGTTTCCAGGTCATTGAGTTTCTCATTTTTATGAGTAATTATTTATATAAATGTTTTTCTTCTCTATGCTGTTCCCTTTCAGGATGTAATATATCATGATATTTTTACTCAGTATTCCTGCTTCTTGTGTCTCCAATATCACAACCAGATAATAAATAATGCTCATTTTGTTGTTTCCAGGCCATCGAGTTTCTCATTTTTATGAGTAATTATTTATATAAATGTTTTTCTTCTCTATGCTGTTCCCTTTCAGGATGTAATATATCATGATATTTTCACTCAGTATTTTTGCTTCTTGTGTCTCCAATATCACAACCAGATAATAAATAATGCTCATTTTGTTGTTTCCAGGTCATTGTGTTTCTCATTTTTATGAGTAATTATTTATATAAATGTTTTTCTTCTATATGCTGTTCCTTTTCAGGATGTAATATATCATGATATTTTTACTCAGTATTTTTGCTTCTTGTGTCTCCAATATCACAACCAGATAATAAATAATGCTCATTTTGTTGTTTCCAGGTCATTGAATTTCTCATTTTTATGAGTAATTATTTATATAAATGTTTTTCTTCTCTATGCTGTTCCCTTTCAGGATGTAATATATCATGATATTTTTACTCAGTATTCCTGCTTCTTGTGTCTCCAATATCACAACCAGATAATAAATAATGCTCATTTTTTTGTTTCCAGGTCATTGAGTTTCTCATTTTTATGAGTAATTATTTATATAAATGTTTTTCTTCTCTATGCTGTTCCCTTTCAGGATGTAATATATAATGGCGTTTCCCATCACTCTATCCTTTGTAACTCTTTTCACCCTTTCTTTTGTTTCCTTTCCCAAACCCTGCTCTGCTTTCCATTTTCTAAAGCCCGTCAAATTAGTCATGCATTTCTTTCCCTTGTTCCTCTTTTCTTCTCTCTGTTCTGTGAGTATCAGATTCTTCTAGCCTTCTTTCTTTATTACATGTCTCAGAAATTTTAAATGTCTTTTCCTGATGATAGTTATAAGTTTTTTTCACTTACATCCTATACAAAATCTTGCCATTGCTCACATGTTTACTTGTTTTATATGCTGTGTCCCTTTAGGACATTGGTGATAATGGCTCGCCTCAATTTCCTGTCCTTTATTGCTCTTAATAATTTTGTCCTTTTGCTGTCTCTTCTAAACTTTGTTCTGCCATCCATTTACTCAGGCTCGCTAGGTAGGTTATGTGTTGTTTTCCTATGTCTTTCATACCTTCAATCTATATTGTGAATATCAAATATTCTAAACCCTCTTTTCTTATTATGTGCCCTAGAAATTTCAACTATCTCTTTCTGAGGTTAAGTATAATTTTCCTTTTTGTTCACATTTTCTCTAAAACTTTGTCATTGCTTGCATGTTCCGTCCATAGTATTTTCAGCATTCTTCTGTAGAACCACATTTCTGTTGTTTCAAGTTTCTTTTCCATCTTTAAGAAGATTGTTTAGCATTCACTGCCATATTAGAGGACAGATTTTACATCACAGTTCAGTGTTCTTTTCTTTGTTTCTAACAAAATTTTTCTGTTTCTTAATATTTTGCTTCATTTTCGGAAGGCAACTTTCACTTTCCCAATGCAGATTTCAATGTCGCACTTTCTGTCCTCTGTTAAAACATTTGCCAGATATTTAAATTTCTGCACTTGTTTGATTTTGGTATCTGTAATTTGTAAGTTACATGTTGGGCTGTTCCTTTTTGCTAACAACCACGCATTCTTTCTACTTGATGTTTAGTCCTTTCTATGGCGATATAGTTTCTCTGCACTGGGCATGTATTAATGTGTGTATATAATCTTGGAGATGACTTAGTGGTATAAAACTCTTAGAACAAAGCATGTTTGTCATTTCTTTTTCTCTCAGTCATTCTATTCTGTTCATGAAATATAGGGTTATTATATCTATCTAAACTTATTTATAAATGGAACTTTGTCTCTGTGTGTGTGTGTGTGTGTGTCCATTACCTATGGACACCGAAATGGCTGAAGAAATTTACACAGTTGTACTATAAGCGTCTGTGAGTGTTTTTAGCTAGGTTTTGTGTCAAGGTACCCCTGATAAATATCGAAAATCGATAATCAAAAACATCGGGTTATAGAAGGAGTGATCCGATTTTAATCAAATTTGATACACTCATAGACAAAGACAAAAGAAACAATATTCAGAAGTTTCAAGGTTGCAGTTCTTACAATAGTGCAGAAAACCGATATATATATATATATATATATATATATATATATATATTAAGGCAGATGTTTGTGTGTGTGTCTGTTTATCAGTCTGTATGTCTTCTATACAAATCCACAATTTTTATCCGATTCTCACCAAACTTCACACAAATATTCTTTCAGCTGAGTCTGAGCTCCAGGACCAGTTTTAAAGCTTTCATTACACCCGAGCAACACCGGGCTATACTGCGAGTCATGGATATAATAATGACAATAATGGTGGAAATGAAAATGGGAGAATAAAACTTTCTTCCATAGTTCATCCATTATCTGGTAACCATGACACGATTTATTATAACCCCCATTACCACAACTGATCCTCGCACCTCCAGCAGACTTTTTTTCCTTTGTTAAAGTGAACAAAAATTTTAAAAGTTTTTTCTTTGTTTTCAGTTAAAGGAAACACTTTATGTCTTCTTTTTGGCATATCCAAATTACCAGTATAATTACTCTTTCACTTTAAGATTTGTTATGGTGCCCTCCTATGAGAAATGGACTCTTCCTCTTGCAACATATACGATTAACTGTGTGACTTCTAGAGAGCAGTTATGAGCAGTTAACAAGTAGTCAAGTACAGCAGTTAACAACAGCTACTAGTCAGGTAGCATAATAATACCTTCAGACTTATTTCTATATTACTTATTATTAACACTTCTTTTGAATATCTTGTTTCTAGTTATGCTAATACACTGTTTCAAACCTACCTTCTTGTTCCTTGTCTTACTTCCAGCACAAACCGGTCACTACACTTTGCGGCAAAGTTTCGCTACAACTCCACAAGAAGATCATTATTAAATAAATCTTAGGGATTGTTTATTTCTGTTTTTTTTTTTATAATCGTGTCACCCCAAGCAAGGCATTTTACTGCCATTGCTGTGCAGGGGGTTACATAGGAGGAATGTCATGAGGAGTGAGAGGTTGCAGGGGGTGTCAGGAGAAGAGTAGGAGAGGGAAGAGATTACTGATGAGAGTGGGGTGGATGTAGAAAAGAATGAGAGAGAGGATGTAAGTTAGTGAGACAGGAGATGACTTTACATTTAAATTCTTGGAGATTTCAACTGTCAGGAAAGCAAGTATGCGGAAGAGAATTCCACAGGTAGGAAGTGTGAGAAAAGAAGCTGCTGGAGTAGAATTTGTGTTTACAATTTATTGGTTTCACAGTAAAAGGGTGGGACCTAGTTGCTAATCTTGTAGCTCGAGGAAATTCATATATAGGAGGTACCAGTGAGCTAAGTTTGACTGGAAAAACTGAAACTGCAGGTAAGGTAGAACTACTGTATAAAATATTGACCATTTGCATATATATTTTTTTATCAGTTTAAGAACTGATTTTTAAAAAAACAGTTGAAATTCTACAACAGCTACTTGTTTTTTGCTGAACAGGCAAAGTATCAGTCCTATAAGTGAATACAGAAGTATAGAGTTCAGAAGGTTCTCATTAAAGGTTGCAGTTTCATTTTAGAAAGCAATGGGGAATTTCCTGCTACAACGACAAAATGAGGTAGTATTCCGTAGGGTAATTTTCTATCTTCTTTTGGTTGATTTAAGTCATTTGATAGCAAAAAGAAACAACAAAACCCCAAGCAAAAAAAGAAACAAAACCACCATGACCAAGATACCTCTTACTAGCAAATAACTCGCAAGAAAAAATGCTTGCAAATAATGCATACTGTGATTTCTCAAATATAATTTGCATTTTTCTCTTAAGAAAAAGCATCAGTTTTCTTAAAGTTTTCAGGGAATGATAGGGTTAGAAGGCTTTCGTAATATCTGAAACTCAGCAATGTTAATCTCAATACAATTTGTTTCATTTTGTTTTTATGTTCAATACAACTTCTGTATTAACCTGTTCAAGTCTAGGGCTAACTGTTATCTTCCCCGCATATCTCCTTATACTCTGTGTCTTATTCCATAACCCTCTACATTGAGTGATTCATGAGCATTGTACAGGGTAAACAGCATTGTAAATAAAAATATATATATATATATATATATATATGAACCTTGTGTTATCATGGGTAGAATATATGAAACAAATATCTCAAAATTTTAATTTGTTCTAATCAATATTTCCGTTAATTGCCATATATGATACACCCTCAATCATGTCTCTTCCAATCCATGATTGACTAGGAAGAATATTTTCTCCACAGTAAACAGGTTGCCAACCAAGGCTATACAACCCAATCTGTTCTCCTGTTTAACCCATAGCTGAAGGAAGAAGAGCTGGATTAATATTTTTCCCAAGAGGATTTGCACTTAAGTGAACGCAAGGAAAAATTAAACAATTGTAATGGGATTCACTTGAATGTTTTCCCTTTTACCAAATTTAGGTTAATATAAATTTTAAAAGTTTTTCTTTACAAATACTACAAGCATATACACACAAGCAGTAACAAAATCAATAAGATATAAGTTTATATTCTGATAAAAGAACTGTCAGGAATTAGTATTTAAGGCAAATGTGACTAGCAGAATACAGCAATTATATGTGTTTTAAATTCTCTTTTTCTTTTTTTATTGTACTTCAGTTTCTTACTTTTTACAATGTTGAACTGGATCTTGCAATTGAAAAATATTACAGCACATTTCTTACTTGGGTATCAGAAAGACCTTAAGAATCAGAGGTTAGTTTTCAATATAAATTATAATCAGGAATTTATTCTGTAAAGTTTTATATTTGTAATGCCACAACTGCTTATTCATTTCAAAGGTTGAGAATATAGTGTTTCTGGACTGAGGGCAGGTGGGTCATCTTATATTTCATGACTGTCATAAAAATTTTGCAGTGCTAATTTCAAAAGGCCCAGAATATTGTTTTACCAAACTAAAAGGAGATTCATGTTTAGGTTACATGGCTGACAGAGGTATTTTCACAATGGCAAAGTGTAAGGTGAAGTTGAACACAGTATAGCATATTGAAAAGAAATTAGCCTATTGTTATTGAATGCATTTGGTGAATGGGCTATATGTTATATTTAAGCAATAAAAATGAATTAAATTTATGACAGGACACAAAAAACACAAGTGTCACGTATGATCAAATCAGATACAAAATCCAGAACTATACTAATAAATGAGTGCATTACTCAATGCATGCATCTAAATCAATGGCTGAGCAGAATTTAAACTGCACAAATGGTATTTTTTTTATTAGTTACACTATTTATATTTATATCTGGATTATTGCTGTCATCCTTGTTTTTGTTATCACAATGTTTCAACCATTGTGCCCTCTGGCCTTCCTCAGGAATAAGTTTCTAATTGATGGCAATGGTTAAATGCAAATAAATGGTAGAATTGTCCAACAAACGGAAATAACAAAGTTTGCAATAATCAATAAAAGAAGAAAAAAAAACAGTATAAAATAATCTAAAGCAAGCAAAATGCAAGGCAAATTAACAGTAATAAAGCAAAGCCAATAATGATATGGCAAAAAGTTCCTGAACTAAGGATTGGGGTTGACACACAGGAGCAAATTTAAAGAAATAAAATGTAGTGTTCTGATTCAGATGAAACTGAAAAGTGGCCTATTTTAGTAGCTAAAAAGAAATTCCAGCATGCATTTGTGTGCTTCTGCCTTTTGCAGTAATTCTCTTTTTTTTTTTTTTTGCCTGAGATGGAATGGTTCTGCTAACATACTTTAGTTTTTATTTGAATATGATATATATTTTAATTTTGTTTTTTGGGGGTTGGGAGGGGGTCATCTCCTTTCCTCTCATTTCTCCTCTCCTATCATTAAATTTTTTAAATGTTTTTATGAAAGATTGAGGAATTCAGAAATAAATGGCATATTATGGAATTTTTGTATTATGGGGTTTTTTAAGAATCCCTATGAATATGTGGTATTGTGGTATATGTAAGATTGAATGGTGATAGATGAGTTCTTGTGGTGAATGCATAGATTGTAATGGATGAATTGATCATGAATCTGATTACCTAGGCTTAGGATAGTATGCGTTGACACACCTCCTCTCACTTTTCTTTCTGCCTTGTACCACAATTGTTAAAACCTTTTAACAATAAATAAATATTCCCACAATTGAATTGGAACCAACAGAATTGATCTGGATAACCTACAGTGAATTCTGAACTGATCTCCTTATTTAATCTATAGGAGTAGACTGTTCTCATTAAACTGAATATGTCTAGAAATGTCTCATCTAATTCTTATTTTTATTGAGTACAGTTCAGTTGCTCATCTGTTTTCACTGGGTCCAAGTACACACTGCTTGTACCAGGGATTGAACTCACTATAGCACTAAATTCACAAACAGACACTTTTATCTACTAGGCCATTATTGGAGAGGACACAAATGTAATAAAGTAATTCTGAAAGTTTTGAGTTCACAGTTAGAGAAAGAATTTATCAGTAACCTTAAAACTAGAAGTGATGTAAATGCACTGTCTCTTTCTATTAGAATCTACCATTCATCTATGCATAAAATACAAAGATAAATCTGGAATGTTATCAGTCCTGATCTGGCATTTCAGCTTCAGTTACATTCACCTTCAGTAACATAGCTTCCCATTGCCTTTTCTATAAATAGTTTCATTTATTCTGATGACCTATCCTCTTTAGTACTTTGATGAATTTAAGTGCAGTACTAGATTGGAGCTAGGTCTCAAAATCAACTTCCCATTGTCTTTTCTATAAATAGTTTCATTTATTCTGATGACCTATCCTCTTTAGTACTTTGATGAATTTAAGTGCAGTACTAGATTGGAGCTAGGTCTCAAAATCAGCTTCCCATTGTCTTTTCTATAAATAGTTTCATTTATTCTGATGACCTATCCTCTTTAGTACTTTGATGAATTTAAGTGCAGTACTAGATTGGAGCTAGGTCTCAAAATCAGCTTCCCATTGTCTTTTCTATAAATAGTTTCATTTATTCTGATGACCTATCCTCTTTAGTACTTTGATGAATTTAAGTGCAGTACTAGATTGGAGCTAGGTCTCATCATCAGCTTCCCATTGCCTTTTCTATAAAATATTTTCATATGTTTTGATGAGCTCTCCTCTTTAGTACTTTGATGAATTCAAGTGCAGTACTAGATTGGAGCTAGGTCTCATCATCAGCTTCCCATTGCCTTTTCTATAAAATATTTTCATATGTTTTGATGAGCTCTCCTCTTTAGTACTTTGATGAATTCAAGTGCAGTACTAGATTGGAGCTAGGTCTCATCATCAGCTTCCCATTGCCTTTTCTATAAAATATTTTCATATGTTTTGATGAGCTCTCCTCTTTAGTACTTTGATGAATTCAAGTGCAGTACTAGATTGGAGCTAGGTCTCATCATCAGCTTCCCATTGCATTTTTTATAAATATTTTCATATGTTCTGATGAGCTTTCCTCTTTAGTACTTTGATGAATTCAAGTGCAGTACTAGATTGGAGCTAGGTCTCATCATCAGCTTCCCATTGCCTTTTCTATAAATATTTTCATATGTTTTGATGAGCTCTCCTCTTTAGTAATTTGATGAATTTAAGTGCAGTACTAGATTAGAGTTAGGTCTCATCCTTTTTACAGTTGTAATGTCTAGATGTAACCATTAGTTCTATGTTAACAGTTTCTTCTCTTGTATTTCTTGCTTGTGGAACTCTCTTCCAGCTTATTACTTTTCAGTCAGCTTTGATTTTCAAAAAACTAAATGTCATATCAATCATTATCTTCTGTATGTTTAATTTTTAATATTTTATTGTTCTCTCTCCTTAATAATGTTTTTTTCTCATATTTCTTTTTCTCACGCCTCTTTGTAACTTAATAGCTTTATTGCCTTGCTTGGAGTGAAAGGAATTTATAAAAAGTAAAGAATATTCCTGGTTAATATTTAACCAATTCTTGTCCATAGAGAATCATCATGTTCTGCTGTTTCTGTCCACGCCACATTGCAAACTCAAAGGATTAATTGTTTCTAATTTTTTTAAATCCAGTCCAAGTTCATTTATATGAAACTAGTTATGAAACTTTGACCAAATGAGTATGTTGTCTCTCTATCTGAATTTCACTTGACCTCTCTTTGGCCAAGAATATATACCTAGAGATGCAATGTACAGATTTCAGATTTTTAACCATTTGATTTATTTTGTGATTTGGAAAGTGACAGTTTGTGTTTCAGGTAAACAAATTCTGGAACTTGATCAACAGGTTTATTTTAGAGAACCTGATGGCTGAAAAACTCTGAAGAGCCATGGTTCTTAAAGTTAACAGGAATGGTTAAATTTCTTTTGTAAATCTGTCATTTATAAACCTTGTTATTTTTTTGCTTCTATTTTTATCTTTTCCTCTTACTTGAAATGGTCATTATTCTTTTCTGTTCATATATAATATCCCTATGCAGTATGGACAGCCCAACCAAAGCTATTGTTTGATCTGAATCAATTTTTAACTCATAATGTAGTCAAAAAGTTCAGGGATAAAATGGAAGTGATCAAATGACCTAGGGGATTATTGTTATATTGTGTAATGCTACACAGGCTAATATCATGTTGTTATATCTAAACTTATTTATAAATGGAACTTTGTCTCTCTGTGTGTGTCTGTGTGTGTATCCGTTACCTATAGACTCCGAAACGGCTGAACCAATTTTCTTGAAAATTTACACAGTTGTACTATAAGTGTCTGCAAGTGTTCTTAGCTAGGTTTTGTGTCGAGGTACTCCTGATAAATATCGAAAATCGATAATCGAATAAATCAGGTTATGGAAGAAATGGTCTGATTTTAATCAAATTTGATACACTCATAAACAAAGCCATAAGAAACGATATTCAGAAATTTCAAGGTTGCAGTTCTTACAATAGTGCAGAAAATCAATAATATATATATATAATGGGCAAGATGTTTGTGTGTCTGTTTATCTGCCTGTATGTCTGTATTTTTTTCAGCACTTTTATTTTAGTTTTTGCTTCGGGTTTGGCTCTAAGTAGGTATAATTGTAGTTCTTAGTCTCAGCCATGATACCATTTACTCAGAGGACTTATTTAGCATTCAAAATTCAGTTTACAATGAAAAAAACTTATTTGATATTGATACCAGTAAATCAAAATTTGACTTACATCCATTCATTTTTCTTGCAGTCTACGGTTTCGCTTTAACTGGAAACAACTATTGCTTTTTAGTCTTTCATGCCAATGTCCAAAGAGTCTGAGCTCCAGGAACATGGATTAGTTTTAAAGCTTTCATTACACCCACGTAACGCTGGGATATACTGCTAGTTTTTAATATATGCACTAGTAAATAAAGAAACATGCACTTCATTAGGTCCTTGTTAATGATTATAGTTTCATTCTAGAAATCAAAATACAATGGGGAATTTTTTCCAATAATCATTAAATGAGATGATATTATATTTTGTAATATTATATCTTCTTTTCATAGACTTCAGACATTCATAGCAAAAAACAAAGATGACACATACAGCTTTAGCTTTCAGCTGAGTAGCCATCATAAGATACTTAAATAATTCAAGAGAATTTCATGATTACATGATAATTACTTAACTGCATTTCTTTTTTTACAAATAATTTTAGAAAATCAGACAAGGATTGGAAACTTGTTTTTCCTTACAAGAAATTAGATTTATTCAGAACAAAATTTTTGTTTGTTTTTGAAAACATATGCCATGATTTAAATTTTACTATAAACATGTATTATTGGTCATTTTATTATAAAAATGTTTGTCTACAAGGGACAGAAAGTTGTAGAGAGCCATTACTTTTCACAATCTTTAGGGATGAAGACATAAAAAGAAGTATGCAAGTACATAGTGTTAAATAGTAGTTATTACCAGTCAAAATTTATTGAGAATAGTCATTCAAGATGATGTTGACATAGCAAAAGTACTAAAAATTTAATAAATACATAAAACTCTTCATGTCCAAATTTGTCAGCATTTTGGAAAGTGATCACCTCTAAAGGGATACAGCTTATGGCTACATTATGTTGAAACACCAGTTCTCATACAATCACTAAATTTAAGCAATGTTCAGCCTGGTTACTAGGTGCTGTAAACCTGGATGTGCAGGTAGTGTTATGGATAATGGCTTGGAATTGTTAATTGAAGAGCCAAGTTCCAATTCTCATTGGGTTTGTTATATTCACTTGTGTGCAAATACACTTGGGAAAGATATGAGTACACTTTTCTCTCCCTAGCTATAGGTTAATTAGTAAGTCACTGAACTATTATTATTGCTAAAAACAAAAGATTCTTACAGTCTAAAAATATTTTCTGGCTTTAAGTAACCTACAATAAGGTGTAGAAAACAAATCAATCAATCTAAAAGGATATGAAGTTGTGAAAAATTTAAAAAATTTAGATACTATAGACATGTATTGTTCCAAAGTTGAAATTTAGTAGAAGTTAGAATTATATTATCTATGTTTCTACTCTAAGTATTGATTATGGCCTCTATGGGTAGGAGCAGGAGACAGGGGTTCTAAATCAGTTGTAACCTTGTCTGGCCATATGGAATTAACATGTTAATCATTTGGAACAATTGGAACTTGTCAAGATTAACTTTGGAGGTGAAAATGAACCAGAAGTTAACATTTAGTTGGAGGCCAATTCAGATCAATCATGAGTCTCTGAGTAAAATTTGGTGAAAAATTTTAACAGTTTCAAAATTAATGAATTCAAGACGCATATAAATTTTATAGATATTTATATATAAAACTTAGTGTAACAAAGCTTTGTGAAGGATAGAAAAATTCCATTCTTCAACAAAGTTCTGTATTATTTATTAACTAGCTGTTTATGCAATTTCTGTTATCATAGGTAGGATTTATGAAACAAATATGTAAAAATTTGATTATTCAAGTTTTATATATTTCAAATATATGTTGAAAATAAAAATTGGTTATGCTAAATAAATACCTTTGAATCATTAGGCTACAGGCATAGTGATGTACATATTTGTATGTATGATGGAAAATTGGCCAATGTTGTACTGCTGTACAAGTGTGTTATGAAAAATAGACCAAGGTACTGATGCGCAGATCTGTGTGTGATGGGAAATAGGCCAATGATGCACATATATGTGTGATAGAAAAGGGACTAGTGTTGTATTGATGTACATCTGTGTATTTAATGAAGAATAGGTCAATATGTACGTGTGTGTGTGTGTGTGTGTGTGTGTGTGTGTGTGCGTGTGTGATGGAAAATGGGCCAATGTTACACACGTGTGTATGTGGTCAGAATTGGACCAATTTGCTAACAGTTTTATACTTTAGAAGAATTCTATATTTTTTATTGATTGTCGAAACATAGAATGTGTTCTGATTTCACTTGATGATCAACAAAGTGGCTGGTCAGAAAAGAAACACTTTCATTTGGGATGAGTTCCTTACAATAAATATGCTTGTAGTCCAAGTGTTTAGGTGATACTCTGAACAAATTATAGCATACTTAATATTCAAGACTGATGACTGACTGCTGCAGAATCAACTGTTGAACTTGAGAAGTTCTATATTTGAGACTATTAATAATGTGATGTATTTGCTTGCATCCAGCCTCAGAAGTTTGACAAAAAGTTATCCCAAATGATTGCAATGTTGATGCAAGAAAAACTTTTTTTATAAGTGTCATTGTTGAGTCTTAAACAGAGTGATAGAAAAATGTACCAATATTGTCATGCTTTAAAGGATTTCTGCATTTTCTATTATTTTCATTATTGAAACATCAATACTAGCTGTTTGTCTACATTCTGTGAAGAACATGCTATGAAGTCTGCCTTTCTCTGCCATACACCGATAGCTTAGGGGTAAGATCTCTGTTTGATGACAAATTAGTTGGATTCCCATCTCAGCTTGAAGAAAACAATTGATCTAGCCTCACTGATGAGATGTGATACAGCAAAACAAGCCTGTATGTGGATGATCTTATATATATATATATTTTTTTTTATTCATATCACCCCGAGCAAGGCGGTAACGCCACTGATGTGCAGGGGGCTACATAGGAGTGAAAAGATTGGAAAAGAGAAAACCGGAAACCACATCCTAAACAGGAAACAAGGGATGAGCCTCTTCACCTGTTCAATAGACGTGGGTGGAGTGTGAACCGGGCGATAGTTTAGTCTATCTACTCCAATTATATATATATATATATATATATATATATATATATATATATATAAATAATGTGCTATTAATGTTAATAAAGTGTATAAACACACATATTTGCTAATATTTTTTAGTAGTAGATTATATTTGTAAATAGTACCATTAAAAAATATATTCTGGATGTGTAACCTGAAAAGACTCTCCTATCAGAACACTATTTTCTCGAAGTATTCTTTACAAAGAGAAAAAAAGGGATTTCTTGCATTTAAACATATTTATTGCATTGCAAAAGTATTTTGTGCATTGTATTCTATACCTAATACTCAGATAATGAATGGAGTGATACATTAACATTTAAAGGTGATTGATTTTAAAAATTTGTTTCTTTTCAAATATGATTATAAAAGAAAGCAATGAATGAAAAATATTATAGAAGTCCTTATTAGGAATGAACAGTCCTGTAAAATCTATAGTAATAGATTAAAATAAATCACATGATCTTTTGGTTGAAACAATTGCATATATTTCCCTGTTGCTAAGAGACCAGAGCTTGAACTCAGATAAAAGTCAGGAATTAAAATGTTGACTTTAAAGTCAAGAAGGTTGTCCATACTTCAAAGATTAGTTTGACACAGTTCTAATTTATTTTAAGATTCAAACACTGTTTGATGTGACATAAAATAAAAGTATACACACACACATATATAAATATATATATAGAAAGAGAGAGAGAGAAATCAGGCAGACAGAGAGACAGAAGCAGAAATTTTAAGGAAACTTTTGACAATTTGTAAAAATGTTTTGCATGATGCATTTTGTCTGTTAAGACTTTATCAGACCAAAGGGTGAAAATGTATCACATGAAAATGTTTTTTACTTTGTCATAGTTGTTCCTAAAATTGGTCTTGATATATAAACATTTACATATAATTTTCTTATATATGCATATATATATGTATGTGTGTATATATATATATATATATAAATATATATATATATACATACAAACACAGAACACTGAAAAACAACATTTTTCTAATCAAACTAACCTGTTGACAGCTGTGAACAAACTCCATTTTGTAAGACAATATTTACTTAGGATTCTAAAATAACATCTGTGTTCCTTTCTGCAACACAGAGTAGCAACTTATGTGTCCTTAAGGCTTTTAATTTGTGTTCTGTATTGTGACTGAGAGAGTTGCATATTTTTTACTATTGCCAGAGGTCAGTGTTTGAACCTACATTAAAAATCAATAGTTTCAATTTTGATATTCAAGGTAGGGTATCTCTACTTGAAAAATTAGTATAATACAATTCATTCATTCTTTTTGATCTTTATATAATGAATATAGCTATAGCATCTGGTCTGGTGCTTCTGCTATGTATTTACAGATTCTTGACAAAATACAAAGAATAATCTGCAATATTATTGATCTTGATGTAATATCTCAGCTTCAGTCACTTTCCCACCACTCACATAGCTATGCCTTTTTTATAATTATTTTCATGATCATTTTTATAATGAGCTATCTTCTTTGAAAACTTGACTTTAAGAGCAATACTAGATTGGCAGATAGGTCTCATCATTTTACTGTTGAAATTGCTAGATGTAACTGTAAGTTCTGTTCTAATATTTTTTTTCTCTTGCACTAATCACTTGTGGAAGACTTTTTCAGCTTTTTGCATTTCTGTCAACTATGATCTTAAAAAAATTAAAACCAACATGATGATCTTTTGTCTCCTTGGATCTTATTCTTTTATTATCCTCATGTAATGTAATCATGTCAGGAAATATATAGTCTGTTTTGTGGCTGAGATAGTTGCTAATTCATCACCTGTGCCAGAGGTTAGTGCTAGTAGTTTCCAATGATTAGGGTTGTGGAGGATTTGTAAAAAGCTTTTTGTAGAAACTGTATTCTATGAGTAAGTCTAAAACTCTGTTTAATCCTTTTTTTTATAATATAGGATATTATATCGGATTCTAATATAATAACATAGTATTATATTTTGAAAGTTTGTTTTAACTAGGATTTACATCATATATATATATATAGCAAGAATTAAGTATAACAAGTTTTGATAAATTCAATCAGAGAGTTTAATTTTTATTTGTATTTTTCTAATATTTGAATAAGTTCTTGTACTTTCAAGGCTGCACAGCTGTATCAGATTGCATTTTCAAATTGAAGGCAGCCGGGTCATCCAAGTTTTGATGCTGTTTATCATCACATTGTTGAGACAGGATTTGTAGCATCAAAAAATATGGATCAAGGAAGATTGATTTTACATTTAACAGCATCTTTCTTACATTTAGACATAATAACTCAAAAAATGAAAAATTTGTGGACATATGTTTATGTGAACTTTTTTGGTCTGAGGAACCCACCCCCAAAGTATGTAAAAGTATTTTTGGTAGAGCCAATATATATATATATATATATATATATATATATATATATATATATAAATCCAAACAGAAAGCAACGTGTAGGTAAAATCCCAATGAAGATCCTATTAATATTATTATTATGATCCAGCCAGAAGGCTTGATGTAAATAAAATTATCTATTTACAGAGCTGCTGACAAAACAAACCTCTTTCACAGAAACAATCATATGACATATGTAACTTTCAAAGTATTATTTGGGAAAAGAAATATATGTGTGTGTGTTTGGAGAAGTTTGTAATTTAACTGAGTAGAGGCAGACCGACTGCAGTCATTCTCTCACCGGTGTGACGTGGCTTCCCTGTGCCTCTTCTACAAATACTTTCACGACTTCTGCTCCAATGAACTTAGATCACTGGTGCCCCCTAGGTACGAATTTGCATGAGATACTAGATTAGCACCTTTTACAGTGAAACTGATAAAATGTAACTGCAATTTCTACTCAAGCAGCTTCTTTTCTCACACTTCCCTCTTGTGGAATTCCTTTCCACATACTTGCTTCCCCAACAGTTACAATCTCCAGGAGTTTAAATGTAAGGTCAATAGACACCTCCTAACACACTAACTCGCATCCATTCTCTCAAACACTCTTCCCATCTACCCAACCCTCATCCTCGGTATCCTTACCCATCTATAAACCTTCTTCTGACATTTCCTATATCTAACCACTCTTTCTCATCATTTTCCCCTATGTAACCCCCTGTGCAATAGTGGCAGTGGAATGCCTTGCTTGGGGTGAAATGATTAAAAAAAAAATTATGTCAACCTCAAAGTTTTGTGAACGCATTATTGTGGTGTCTTCACTCATCAGGGCTTTTGTTGCTTCCCAGCCTCTACATAAATAAGAAAAAGCTGGAAAGCAGGAGCAGAGAAGCAACAGCACTGAAGAGTGAGACATCACAATAATGCCTTTAGAAAACTTTGAAGTTGGCATAACTCTGCTCAGTTGAGTGACAAAATTCTCCACATTAATGCTATTAATACTCTATCTCTATCTGGATGTGTGTTGTGGTGCAGTGTATATCGGCTCGGAACGAGAAATCGGGGAGCTGAGTTCGAATTCCAGTTGAATTCACTGCATTCACTTACGCACAAATACCCTTAGGAAAGGTATTAATCCATCTCTTCCTTCCAGTTATGGGTTAAATAACAGGACAGATTGGGTTCTATAGCCTTGGCTGGCAACCAGTCTACTGCAGAAAGCAATGGCAACTTACTGCGGGATAATCTTCTGCCCAGTCAGTCATGTCTCTTTTGAGACATGATCACCCAAGCATGTTTCACGTATGGCACTTAACTGACTATCTGGATATTGAGTACTTTATAACAGAAAAACTGCCTGTCAAAATGCCTTTCTACGAGTCTTGAGTTTTGTTTAATGGCATATCAACCTCTGTGGGTTATTTAATGTCAAAAAGGTGGTGTTTTAAGGGGTTTTTTTATGTTTGTTTATAGTGAGAAGGTTGGTTTAATCAGATTTTGATGAAATTTTGTTATTTTCTTCTAGTTTTGTATTCAAAAATATATTGCTGGTAATCATTTTTTCCTTCAAAAATATATTTTGATAATATTTTTAATTCAAAAGTGTATATTTTTCTATAAAAGTCTATTTTTATGTATATATTTCTATAAAAAGTCTATTTTCATACTTTCATGGTATTTTGACCCCAGTTTGGGGGTTAACTATTTGCCTATATCTGGAACCCTAACAGGTGCTACCACTCCAGGTCAGGGTGGGTGGACCTAAGAACAACAGCAATTAAAAGGTGGTTCCACTCTTCTCACAATCTCTCAATCAGAGGCCTTGCTACCGGATGCAGTTTACTGTCATACCCAGGACACCTTTCTACTAGTAAACTACTGAAAAAACAGCAATCATGACACTAAGCATCATCACAACTTAACAATATCTAAACTTATAAATGGAACCTTTGTCTGTGTGTGTGTCTGTGTGTGTGTGTGTGTCCGTTACCTATAGACTTCAAAATGGCTGAACTGATTTTCTTGAACATTTACACAGTTGTACTATAAGTGTCTGCAAGTGTTCTTAAATAGGTTTTGTGTCAAGGTACCTCCGATAAATATTAAAAATCGATAATCGAAAAAATCGGGTTATAGAAGGAGTGGTCTGATTTTTATCAAATTTGACACACTCATAGACAAAGACATAAGAACAGATATTCAGAAGTTTCAAGATTGCAGTTCTTACAATAGTGCAGAAAATTGATAATATACATATAAAAGCTTTCATTACACCCAGGCAATGCCGAGCTATACTGCTAGTATATATATATATTATGAAACAGAAGGAGAATGAAGAGCCTATGATTTTTTATGTGAGCAAATAATGTTATATTAAGTCAAGCATTAACAGATAATTACAATTTTGCAACTTTTATATATGTTAGTTTAGTCATCTTTGTTGTTTTCATAATGCATGCTCTCCAGCCTTTCTTACATGTTTATTTGATTACAGAATATCAAATCTTACCTAGTGGGTAGGGATGCCCTTTCCTTAAGCCCTGGATGCGACATCTTTAAAAAAAAATAGCAGATAGCCCTCATATTCAACAGACACTCAAGGAAGGCCAGTGAACCAAACATAATACAGCAATACAAAGATAAGTATTTTAATCCAAGCTTACCTATATATCATTGATTAAAATAGCTGGTTGTGAAATAAATCTAACAAATCATGCATATATCTATATAAAGTGCTTATCAATAATATTCATGAGTGAATAATATATAAAAAATGCATGGTAATGACTAGTACTGGTATATTAATGATCATGCATGTGTGTGTGTATTTGTGTTTCATGAATATCTACTTTATATGGTCATAATACTAACAGTATTACTCGTAAATAATAAGCATGTGGAAAGCAAAAGGAATTTAATTACAGTGAATTAAATGAAAGTAACGAAAAAGAGAGGGGTCATTAAAAATATATCCAAATGGACACAGAACAATTACAAGTTTCAACAAGACAAATAAAAAGAAGGAAAATGATTGTGGAAAAAAAAAAGGCCTTTTTTTTTTCTTTCCTCAGTACAGTTAATTCAGCACTAAAAATATACATTTATATGTAATTTAGAATTTAAAGTTCTCTTTCCATGCTCTGACTATATTTTCTGCATTGTAATTTTTGTCTGTGGAAATAATTAAGGGCCTTTTGACTATTTTTGTATGATTTTACAATTTGAAATATTCCATCAAAGAATATGCTTCGATGTTTTACATCTATATTGACACATATACATTCCTTTTTATAAAATATAACAAGTTTTATTTTTTCAAATCCAAATAATTTTATCCATAACCATAATGCTTCTAATATCAGTTTCATAAATTATATCTTTCTTCGCTTGAGCTATTTGTACTCTTTTCAGAAGAAAATTTGTGTCAAGACTCAATAACATAATTTAATAGAAATCTTTTCAGTTTAATGTAGATTAAGATAACTTTTGTTGAAACAATTATTTTATATTCAGAGTGAAATAGGACCAAACAATTTTCTTCAGTATTATATATGTAAAAGAAGCTAATGACAGTTACTCATACTGCATCTAAATATATATGTGTGTGAGTGTGTTTTATATATATATATATATATATATTTAGTATATCGAGGCAGCAAGTAATTATATTTAATAGCATATGTTTAGAAAATATATATATATATATATATATAGACACACACACACACATGTATGTGTTTGTTTAGATCTATATATATATATATATATAGAGAGAGAGAGAGAGAGAGATTGTGTATATATATATATATATATATATACACACACAAATATATAAATTGTGTATTTGAATAACAATCACTCTTTTATGCAGGTTTCATTGAAGATGACTGACAAGGTTTTATGATTAAGCTTTTTATTATATTTTCCTTGTATTTGCTCAAGTGATTTCTTTACTAGATATAAAGTTTAGAAGAACTGTTCAAATGACCTGTTGATCTGAGGGCTTTTGGCTAATCTATCACCTATTATCAAAGTTTTTGATTATCTGAATATGTAGATATTATATCTTATCCTTTGTGTGTCATGTTCCTTCAGGACGTAGGTGATCATAGACTTCCACTTGGCTCTGTTTCTTGTCGCTCTCAAAACTCTTCCTCTTGGTATCTCTCTCAAATCCTGCTCTGCCATCCATTTGCTCAGGCCTATCAAGTATGTCCCATGCTGCTTTCTTCTGTCTCTCTTTCCCTCTATCTGTTCTGTGAGTATTAAATTCTACAGGCCCTCCTTCCTCATTACATGTCCCAGAAACCTTATCTGTCTCTTCCTTATATTAAGTATGAGTTTTTGCCTCATTTCCATCCTTTTCAACACATCTTTGTGAGTCTCATGCTCAGTTCATGGTATCCTCAGCATCATTTTGTAAAACCACATATCTGCTGCCTCAAGCCTCTCCTTCATCCTTGAGGAGATCATCCAAAATTCACTGACATACTTGATAGGCCTGAGCAAATGGAATGGCAGAGCAGGATTTGAGAGAGATACCAAGAGGAAGAGTTTTGAGAGTGACAAGAAACAGAGCCAAGTGGAAGTCTATGATCACCTACGTCCTGAAGGAACATGACACACAAAGAATAAGATATAATATCTACATATTCAGATAATCAAAAACTTTGATAATAGGTGATAGATTAGCCAAAAGCCCTCAGATCAACAGGTCATTTGAACAGACATCATATAGCAATCCAGCACTCTCTTCTTTGTTTTTTATAAGATTTTCCTGTCTTTCAGGGCTCTGGTTAGCTTTCGAAATGTGTCACTGGCTATGCCAATGCATCTTTGGATCTCAGCATCACACTTTCCATCCTCTGTCAGAACGCTTCCCAGGTATTTAAATTTCTTTACTTGTTTAATTTTAGTTTCTCCAACCTGTAGTTAGCATTTTGATGTCTTCTTTTTGCTGATGACCATATATTCAGTTTTCTTGAAGTTTATGCCCAGTCCTTTCTTCTCACTTTTTTGTTACCTTCAGTAGAAAGTCCTGTGTTCTCCTTTCCATGTCTGCTGTCAGCACTGTATCATCTGCATATCTCACATTACTGAGATTATGGCCGCTAATGACAAATCCTGGCAAGAGTTTTATTTCTCTCAGAATTGTTTCACTAGATACATATATATGTTTATTCAGAAATTATAACATGAATATGTTATAATATCACTACAAAAGTAGCTATTTTGTTTCGACACTTCTTGTGTTTTATCAAGAAGTGTTGAAACAAAATAGCTACTTTTGTAGTGATATTATAACATATTCATGTTATAATTTCTAAATAAATATTATTAGCTCTACTTTGTATTTAGCACTTTTTAAAGAATAGTGTTTTTTTCTTTTTTTGGATACAGAATATTATTCGATCCATACATACCCTATACTTGGATATATATATATATATATATATATATCATTGTTTAACTTCCATTTCCATGCGAGCATGGATTAGACAAGGTTTTCTTAATGTTTCCATCATTGACCCATCATGAAAATATTGGAACGAGTTTTATAGATGAATACCCTTACACACACATACCCTTATTAACACTAACCAGTTTAGGGGACGAGAAACTCAGTACTTGTATTGAGACACCATCACTAGGAAAATTACCTACCAAAGTTAAAGAATTCAGCTTACCCTGTTCTACACAGAGTAGGTGTAGAATTTCTTATATCAGAAATTTCCTTCTCTTAGGTAAGTTGCTATTTCAAGCTAAAGACTGTTACCCAGCCTAACTTTTTCATTTCCTCTTAAATGACGGCAATTGCTATAGCTATCATCCCAGTTCAGAGTGGACCTGGTAACAACAGCAGTTAAGAGGTGGTTCCACACTCCTGTAAACCTTCAATCTCTCAATTAGAGGCCTTGCTGTCTGATGTAGTTTCTTGTATATACATACATATATATATTTTTTAAATCCAAAAGGATGATCCGATAGGTAAATCCCAAAAACTCTATCCTAATTAATATTAATTTCATTAATATTAAAATTGATCAAGGTGGAGGGCTCGATGCAAATATTACATTTTATTTACAGAGCCAAATATAAAAATTATTTATCATTATTTATTTGTCATTATTTATTTAAACTAAAATCTCTTTGGTAAATTTTTCAATCGTTTTTTTTTTTTTCAACATTAATGTCAGCAGTTTTCTTTTGTTTCTAAGAGAAAATCTTTTCATAGCTTACTTCCCAGTCAACCACCCCTTCCCACTATTTTTTCCATTCTGTTCCCACTACCACTTCTGTCCCTCTGACATGGCTAAATGTTAACTATCAAACTCTTGACTCTTGTATGGGGGAGAGGTATGTCTTCTAACATGAGACATAGGTATCTGTCTGCTTTCCCCTTCTTACTTCCTCAAATTCAAAAATTGTTAATCGCACCCCATTTTATTTTCCTATGTATGAATGATTTTTTTGAGACTTCTACCGGTATAAAATCTTTTAACACATTTGAATTTGAGTAAATAAAATTTTTGTTTTGCGGTTGTTGAAGAAACGAGGATTTGCTTGTAGAAATGGCTATCCAACGGATTTAAATATCGAAATTTTTGTTTTATATATATATATATATATATATATATATATATAGGAATGTTTTAATTACTGAAAACAATACATTGGTGACATTATTTCAAATTGTTCTCTTTCTTTTATATTGTGAACACTTCCATTTTTTTTAATTGTTTTCTGGATGTAGTGTGTGATGTAAATTTTTTCTACAAGTATGTTGCAGATAAAGGTTGGTAGATTTCCATGGATATTTAAATTGGTCCTAATGTAGCTATGATCAGAGTAAAGTAAATCTGCTTGATAGGCATATAGTTGTATGTCTACTGTATGATACACACACACACACACACACACATATATATATACATACTGTCCTATGTGTATGGTACAACTCATACAGCTCTGTTTATACATTATGCACTGTTTTATTAACACCTGAATACTAATAATACTATACATATCTGAACCCTCATATGTATATTTATTAACTCCCATAATATATATAATAGTGAGTGTATAAGGAGAATAGAAAATTATGACAAGAAAACATTCTATACATGTGCACATACACACATTAAAAAATCAACATAACACCAATAAAAAGTTCATAAATTATTTTTCTTAATTTAATATAAAAACAAAAATGAGAAATTTGGCAAACAATTACTTATACTTCCTCACAAGTCAACCAAATCTGGAGTTGGGATATGGAATATAATATCAATCAGCTAAGTAACAAATTTTCTACACACACACACACACACACACACACATATATATATATATATACACACACACACACAAAAGTGTTTTGAAAAAAACCACAATCTGACTGACCCACTGCCTAAAATCTAAACAAATTAACAACTGTGATGTTTTTATATATTTACTTTCTGGGTGCATTATGAACTTTTCAGCACCTGGTTGTACACTCACTCACACATGTACATATAATAGTAAACATATATTATATAATGATGTAATGATAATAATAACAAATGAAAAAATAATAATAAAATAATCATAAAAAATAATCAAAATATAGAAAATATGTTACAGTAATACTAGATCTGTTTGTTTGACATTGAGCAACATGACAGTAAGTCTTTTGTTATCATTGATAATACCGCTGTGATATTATTTATTTGTGTCATTTCATTCATTATATAAGCATATATATATATGTGTGTGTGTGTGTGTAAATAAACACAGAAGGAAAACTTTCCTGACCTTATGTATTTCATTTTCTGATGGCAAATGTAAGGATTTTATTTTGCCACGAGTATTTATTAACAAGAAATAATTTTTGCTTTTCAGAATTGCTAAATTTAAGAATTCTCATACACACTTGTGCAAATCAATTGAAACAAAATGAATAATGTCTTCTTAGGAGCTTTCTCACATTCTCTGATCTCCTATACATAATTTTCTCTTGGTGTTATTTTCCTCTTTCGACTGTATTTTCCTTTACGTTTTGGACTGATGGATCCAGTTTGTTTGTTTTTTTTTTGTCTTTATGACATGACTGAGAGTTGAAAGGCTGACATCAACAATATCCACAATCTCTCTGTAAGGCATGCCAGTGTGTTCATGCAGCATTACAATTTTCATATGCTTCCTTGGAATACCACCCATCACAGACAATGACTACTAATCAACAGTTGAGACAATAGTGTATGGGCATGATAAAAATCTGATGCAATCACAAATGACACAATATTTTTCAAGAAGAAACAAATTTCATCACACACCTCAAAAATAGATTCATGTCACTGCACACCACTGCAAATGACCTAATCTGAGGAAAAAATAAAAATCGATTATACCCTGTCACTCCAGTGAATCTAAAACTTAGATTTTAAAACTTGAATTTAGCCATTTTAATTTTTTTTAAAGTCATTTATCTTGGTTTGGGTAAAGAGTATATCTTTTAGGAAAGAGATCTTTTAAAAAAATCAAGGGGGCAAATTTATATTTTGGTAAGATTTGATAGTAACACCCTCAGGTATTTTTATTCATATATTTTTAGTTGTATCTGAATTTTTAAAAAAAATTTTTAAAAAAAACATGCATACATACATTCATATATATATATATATATATATATATATATATATATATGTGTGTGTGTGTGTGTGTGTGTGTGTGTGTGTGTGTCAAATATTGGGCAGTGAGTGGTGACATTAATAAAAGAATGCTCAATGTAATGTAACATAGTTATGAATTATATATTAATAAATATATTTTCTTTTTCTGGCCATTAGCATAATTTGAAGTTGCATGCACAACACAGTCTTGAGATTGACTGTTATATATATATATATATGTAGTGTTTAATTGTGTTAATGTTTAGCACCAAAGTTGTTGTTTTTAGTGGTTCTACTGATAAAATACATTTTGGCAAGCTGTTTTTTTATTGTAAAGTGCTCAATATTGGGCTGTAGATAGACTGTTGATAAGTACAAAGAGTTTGTCTTTTTAACTGAGCAGATTCATGCCGACTTCAAATTTTGTGAGAACATCGTTATGATGTTCTCATTCATTAGGGCTATTTGTTGTTAGGTCCTGGTTTTTCTTGTCTATCTAAAATTTGGTGTGATTTTTGTGGGAGTGGTATTGTTTGTGACAGGTTAATTTTTCTTTTTCTTTACGATTTTGATTAATTTTTATTTTTATTGCTTGTTTTTTTGTGTATGTGTTAATGAGTGTTTGTTTAATGGTTTTAGGTTGTGTTATATATTTTTTATATATCAAAAATAATTTTGGGGAAATTATATACAAAGTGTAAAAAATTTGTTTGTGATGCATTTCGTCTTTCAGGACTTCATTGGACTAAATTTGTTTTGCTGATACAACGACTCATGTGCATGAACAAAGGGTGCTTGGAATTTTATGATTTTTCCTCTTTTTTAACTAACTGAATTCATTTAAAGTCTGTTCTTTTTCTTTCCATCACTTTTGTTAATAGGTATTCCACACTGTGATATTAGGTCAGCCAGTAATGGTGAAATGTTGTAAGAGTCAGGGTGCAAATTTACTATGAATGACCTTGTGATATCGACAATAAATTTGTGTCCTGGCTCTTAAAACATTTCTGGAGAGAAATAGATTCTAAATGAATTTGGCTAGGTATAAAATGAAAATTCTAAAGTCCTCAGCACCTTGTATATATGGCTTATGGCCATATCACATTGAAAACACCGGTTCTTGCTCAATTACCGAAGTTGAGCCTGGTCAATACTTAGATGGGTTACCGCTTGGGAATACCAGGTGCTGTAAGCGTTTAGTGATGGATGTGCGTTGTGGTGCAGTGGATATCGGCTCAGAAAGAGAAATCGGTGAGCCGAGTTCGAATTCCAGTTGAATACCCTGCATTCACTTAAGCACTGGTACCCTTGGGAAAGGTATTAATCCATCCTTTCCCTCCAGTTATAGGTTAAATAACAGGGTAGGACTTTGGGACCCTGCTCTTAAAAGCAAATTTCCAATGATTCTTGATACTCGAAAAGAAAAATGTATTACTAGACACAAAAACTTATATAAAAACAACAATAAATTGTTGAAAGAAAAAGTATTACCAGCAATAAATAAATAAAAAAAAAATTAGTTAGCAATAAATGACTCACCGAGGTTGATATACCATAAAACAAAACAAGTAACCAACCAATCATGCATATATGAAGTCTTACCAACATAACAAACATAACAAATTTAGTCCAATGAAGTCCTGAAGGATAAAACATCTTAAAACTTTTCCACTTTGTCATATATATAAATGTGTGTGAAGATGAATCAATGTTTGTAGCATTAGCTAAATTCTGAATTTTTTTCTTTTTTTAAAAAAAGAAGGTGGTACTGGCACTGGTTTGCAGGGGGTTACAATAAGAGAAAAGGAAAGAAACAGGAAACAAGTTACCAGTGAAGTTGAAGAAAGAATAAGAGAAAGATGGGAATCAGGAAGATAGATGACAATTGATATTGCACTTTCGCTTTTATCTATTTAACTTGAACAGTGAGACTTTTCTGGGGATTTTAGAAGTTATGCCAGGATTCATCATTGAAGGCCATAATCTGAACGACATAAGGTATGCAGATGATACAGTGCTGATAGCAGACATGGAAAAGAAACTGCAAGACCTCCTACAGAAGTTAGCTGAAGAAAGTGACAAGATAGGACTACAAATAAACTGCAAGAAAACTGAATGCATGGTCATTAGCCCAAATACAGGTGGAGAATACTAAAATCAAGCAGGTACAAAAATATTAATACCTTGGAAGTCATCTAACAGAAGACGAAAACTGTAACACAGAGATCTGAAGGCAAATTGGCATGGCAAAGGGCGCACTCCAGAAGCTGAGTAGAGTATTAAAAGACAGGAAAATTTTGCTAGAAACAAAGAAGAGAGTACTGGATTGCTATATGATATCAGTTCTTCAATATGGCTGGACAATCTTATCAAAAATGAAGGAAAAACTTGAAACAACTGAAATTTTATGGTTCTACAAAAGAATGCTGTGCATGTTATAGATCGAGCAAGTGAGCAATGATGAGATTTTGGAAAGGCTGGAAATGAAAAAGAAATTAATACTGAACATCAGGAAAAGACAGCTAAAGTTCCTGGGACATGAAATGAGGAAGGAGGACTTGGAGAATCTGATACTAAATGGCCAGATAGAGGGAAAGAGATACAGGGGAAAACAGTGTGTAACATACTTGATGGGCCTGAGTAGGTAGATGGCAGAGTGGGAGTTGTGTGGTGTAAAAGGAGAAAGCGTGCTAAGAGCCACCAGGGATAGGGAGACATGGAAGGCCATGATCGCCTACGTTCTGAAGGGACAGGGCACATAGAAGAACTACCAGGGAAGCAAGTATATGGAAGGGAGTGTGAGAGAAGAAACTGTTAAAGTAGAAATTTATTCTTT
This sequence comes from Ascarosepion bandense, assembly GCA_037127315.1. Lineage (NCBI taxonomy): Eukaryota > Metazoa > Mollusca > Cephalopoda > Sepiida > Sepiidae > Ascarosepion > Ascarosepion bandense. The sequence continues at coordinate 1,495,984 of JBBBDQ010000627.1, forward strand.
CTTTTTCTGTTTTAATTTAAATTATTCCATGTGTTATAATCCAAGTAGGAATGGTAAAGAGGTAAATGTTATTTAGACTGGAAGTTGTGGAGAGGCATAATTGCCACATTAATATATTTGATAAAAATGTAAGTACATATGATAGTTCTGGCATATAGAGAAATTAAGAATTGACCAAATCATTGCTAAATTCTGACAATGGAATCCTAGAGACTAGTATTAACTGACTCCAAATTTATGCCTCTGCTTTCCAACTCTGTTAAGAAATAAGATTTTTATCCTGAAGATATTAGAACATTTTATGGCATTAACCATTTTATTTTTAGCTTTCTTTTTCCTTTACTTTCTCTTTCTATTTTCTTTCCTTCCTTTTTCTTTTGTTCTTACTCTTTTACTTTCTTTTTTTTACATTTTTTGTCTTTTTAATTATTTCTTATTTTCTTTCTTCTTTCTTCGTCTATTTTTCTTTCTTTATTTTTCTTTCTTCTTGATTCTTTTTTCTTTCATTCTTTCTCATTTTTACCCTTGAAATTTTTTATTACTTTTATTTTACTTGTTTCTTTATTTTTTTTTCTTGACTTTCTTTCATGCTCTCATTTATTCTAACATTAATGCATTTTCCTTACCCCCATTTTTTTGGCATTGAATTAATTTGATTTCAGAATATTTCACACAGTTTATTTACTTATTTTTCTGACTAAATTTTGGGAGTTGAGGACTGGAAATTATTTTTGTTTTGTTTTCTTTAAAAATGTCTTTCAAGTCATTAACTCACAACCTGTATATGATAATAAAATTATTTATATGTTTAGTAAATGTTATAGTAATATTCAAAAATTTTATTTCACAACTGTGCAAAATAAATAGAACATAGTTTTGTAACATGTATTTTCATAGTTTTTAAATGTCATTTTTCCTTAACATCACAGGTGATCATTTTTCTCTACAAATTCGATTCTCTTGTTATCTTTGAATTGCCATGAAAGGAAAAAAATTGGAAAGATAGTGGAATGGTTTCCTGCTGCCTCTTCCACAGTTTTGCATTTAGAGTAGCTCTTCTGCTAGGCTTGTTGCCATCCAAGACTAGATACTCTAGTCTATCCTGCTATCTAGACCATAGCTGAGTGAAAAAGAAGTGGATTCATGATATTCCTAGAAGCATTGGTGTGAAAATGTATGAACAGAATTTGAACTCATTTTGATGATTCTACTTTCCATGCCAATTACTGTTATACACTTTCCCGATCAAAAATTTAAGACCACTTAAAAATCTTTAAAAAGAAATTTTTTTTACAGATAGATTTTAAACTCCTACCACTTAAGGTTACCAATACTACAATCTAAAAGGTTATGGAAACAAAAAGCTACATTCCAAACATTTTATTTAGAAATTTACATTTTTATAAAATGAGATTTACACATGATCAAAATTATAAGACCAGGGGTATAAATTGTTCGATCTATATATATATATATATATATATATATATATATATATATATAAATATATTATCCTACAGCAGTAGCACAAATTTTCATGCATTATGCAATCATATACCGCTGTTTTATTATTCCCATATGTATATTTATTAATTTAAATACCTATATATATATATATATATATATATATATATATTAAATACCTTCTTTTTTTTTTATTGGAACTGAAAATGAAATGTAATAAATAAAATCAGATGAAATAATGAAAAGTGTAACTTTTTCTGTTTGTTTCTCTGACTGTAAAAATAGACTCAACATTGCCAGGTAATTATAAGCAACCTGGTCTCACTACTATATGAGTAATGGCTTACTTATGACACAAATAGGTTATATAAAACAAAGCATGCTCAGTTCAACACATTGTGAACATGTGTTGCATTACCATAGTTATCGAATTTTAAAAATTAAAAAATTAGAAATTCTAAAATCTTAAAAATAAAACATGATTAAAATTACAAAATATAGTTCTAGTAACATGAGGCATACTTAGCATCAATAGAAGCAAGCATCATGTTACCATCACACCAGAATAAAGAAAATTAAAGTATTTAGAAAATATATATATATAATTACATACATACACACACACACACACACACACATATATGTATACATGCACACACACACACGCATATACACACACACATGGCATAGTGCGATGGCTAAATTGTCGCCATTTTATACTTTTAATTGCATGCATGGGCTTTCTTTTTAATTTTCTCAGTTACACAGTATAGTAGGGTTATCTGGGCACCATCTGTGAGATGAAGAGCATTATAACTCTGCTAGAAATTTGAAAATGGCACGCTGTACTGCTTGGCATTTGCTCCAGAAGCTTCAACACAAACATTTCAGAGAGTTTGGTTGTCAAGCTGAGAAGAGTGCAGTGAATTTGGAAAAAGCTGGATGAAGAACCCAAACATGGCTGTCATACAACTTCTGCAACCATATCACACCTTATCTTTGACCCCATAACTCTTCAGACTTCAACCCCCTTGATTATTATCCATGGGGCACAGTTGAGCAAGAGACCAAAAATCTCCTTGTAATACCTAAGATTAACTGAAGGCAAGGATTATGCCAGCATTCACCAACTTAACCAAGGAGACTGTCCAGAGGTGATGCAAGAGATTCCAAAGTCATCTCAAGGGTGTGGTTGAAGCCAATGTCTATTTTATTGAATAAATTTAGTCTTTAATATTTCAAGATATTTTTGTGCAATTTTGGTAAATATATTTCTTTAAAGAAGTCAATGTCATTTTCATGTAATTTAGATAAAAATTCATTCATTACACCCTGTATATAAACTACACACACACACACACACACACACACACACACATATATACTTAGATACATAATATAGAAAATGTACACACAGACATATATACACACATACACATACATTAATAAACATATATATATATATATATATATATATATATATATATACATTGATAAATATATATATGCATATGCACATACATTAATAAATAAATAAATATATATATTATCCTACAGCAGTAGCATAAATTTTCATGCGTTATGCAATCATATACTGCTGTTTTATTATTCCCATATGTATATTTATTAATTTGATTACCTATATATATATATATATATATAAATTAACTGCACAACATACACATACATTATAGAAAATATATACACAAGCAGAAACTCCCCAATGACTTCATTTGACATAATATATGGACACTGAGATGAACAACAATCAGTGACAATCAGTTGAATGTAATCTTAAAGCCTAATCTTAATCTTAATATTGACCACAGTGTACACTTTTATATTTATATTTACATATGCTCTATCCCTAATATTAAGTACTTATACCCAAAATGAAATCATACCTCAAAAAAACAATATATATATATATATATATATATATATATATATATATATATATATATATATATAAAGTACAAAGTGTTTGTCTCTTTAGCTGTATGTATGTGTGTGTGAGAGAGAGTGAAGTTGGTATGAATCTAGGCAATTCAATAGACAAACTCTTTCTACTTATCAATGCTCTATTTTCTCACTGATATCGAGCACTTTATGATAAAAAACCTGCATGCCAAAATGCCAAAAATTTTATCAGTAAAACCATTAAAAAAACAACTTTGGTGCTAAACATTATCACAATGAAACACTATATATATATATATATATATATATATATATATGGCCAGAAGATTGATGTAAGCATAAACTAACAGTTATGATACATAGTTGACTGCTATGTTACCACATATCTATAAACACACTTTCAAATATTAATCTATAAACATGGCAAATATATTTTATTTCTCTCTCTCTCTCTCTCTCTATATATATATATATATATATGTAATCAAATATACTACATGAAAAAGACTTTAATTTAATATTTAAGAATTAAATATATTGTCTCTTTTCTAAAAAAACACTCATCTTACTGTTATTCAAATGTACTTTGCATTTTTCCACTAGTAGTAACTAGTAATCAGTTTTAACTTTTAAATAATATATATCCCAAGAATTACAAAAAATTAAGTCAGCCGCTTCATTCGAATTACAAGTAATAAGTTTAAAAGAACAGAAAATAGAATTAAAAGAAGAAAAATGTAGTCCCCACCCACCACAACCTGATGCATAATCAAGGCTCATCAATTTGTAGAACTAATCAGCTTTGAATGTCATTATTCAGACTGCAAAGAATCCTTCAAGGCAAAATCCCACTAAACTCCATAAACTGATTACACTGACTAAAGTTAAGCTTTAGGGGGTTGTTCTAATGATAATGTGACTAAATAAATATATCACCAACGAAAAGGCCTAATTCTAGTTTGTGCCAACAAGATTTTACAATTTGACCCCAAAATACTTATCTTAATCTCACTAAATCGCTGTTTGAAATAACATTTTAATTCATACTTATTGTTATAATCTGACATGAAAAAGGGTCCCATTTACTAATCCAGGATTGAGTATAAACAAGGAGTCATACAAGGGACTTTAAGAAAGAGCTTATTTAGTCACTGTTTACTCATATTTTTAGGCTAGGAGATGAGAGAGAAATCTACTTACTATTAAGGTATTTACACCTTTCTTGCTGGAATTCTAATATTACTCATCAAATTTAAGAATTTTCATCTATTAATATCCTGATGCAAGTTTGAACATGAATGTCAGTAAAAAATGTGTGTGCATGTATTAGAAATATATAATATATATATATACATGCATATAAATATGTGCATTAAATATATACATATATACGCTCTCACACCCTGATTGAGCACTCTGGAAGAATGGGAGACTTTGAAAACAGTAGCTACTCCGGCATATATGCATCGCTCATTCAGTAATGAATTAGAGCACTATGGCTATTGGGCGTGTATAATGATATACTGGCTAAAAAGTCTGCCTTCTTTCACCAAATGCTTGTAGCCCAGAGGTAGAATCGCCGACTGACGCTAATTCAGTCGGGTTTCAATCCTGGGTAAAAAGCAATCGGAGTCTAACCGTACTGATGTGTTGTGATACAGCAAAACAGATCTGTCTTTGGATGACTATAGTATACTATAGTCATGCATATATATGCATATAGATTAATATATACCATATACACATATTTTTAACACACACACACACACACACACATATATATATTTATATATATTAGAAGAGGGTGTACATATGTATAGTATTAATATATAGATGTTAATAAAAAAGTGCTCAATGTATGAACAGAGCTGTATAATATATGAATTTAAGTTCACTTGATGTTCATGTAAATTAAATCTTATAAAGTTAACTTACTGTTTTTTTAATAACAAGATTAAAAATTTAAATGCTCTATGGTAACATGTCAAAAAATAAAAAATAAAATGCAAGAAGAACAAATCAAAGGGGCATAAATCATGAGTCTTAAAAATGTAATTATTCAAATATTACATGTATATAAGAAATGTAGGGAAAATTAAAATTTTGAAATCATCAAGTGAACTTAAATTCAAATCTATTAAATGGTCAGTTTGAAATATGCATCTGATGATTGCATAATGCATGAAACCCTGAGTCATGCCATAGATGTAAGACAATATGTATATTTATTAATATATATATATTTATAATAAAACATCTACTGGTCTAACCAGTACCTCTTTTTACTGCTCTGTGTGTGTGTGTGTGTGTGTGTGTGTGTGTGTGTTAAAATTATATGTATATATATGTGTATTAAAAATACATACATATATATATATATATATATATACACATGCACATGTACATATTTATCAAAATATATCTATACATATTGATATGTGGCACATGAAAAAATGCACTTAATAGGAAATTTTAAATAATATCTAATTTATTGAGTTGAAATAGACACCATGTTTATGAATGATTGTTCTCCAACATACCTCTAATTTCTTGATCCCAACTTTTAAAAAAATTAAAATGCTTTGTCATGATAAACAGTTCAAATGCTTTGATTACCTCTTCCATATTTGAGAATGTTTTATTGTGTATGAAAAGCTTAAATAAGTGATAATCAATTGTAGAGATATCAGATGAATATAAAGCATATGGCAAAATTTCATAATTCAGGCTATGTAGCTTTTGGACTATTGACTGAGAAGCTTACACCCATGCTTTTTCATGTAGTAAAACTGTGCCATCTCTATTCTCAAATCTAGTATATGTCTTTTTCAGTTTTTCATGTATACACTCAATTTCGTCACAATACGAGTTTGCTGTTATTGTTTTCCCATGAGGCAAGAATGAATAATGAATTACCCCTATGAATGACTATCACACTGCAACTATTAACTTTTTAGGGTGCAGTAAAGGTTTAGTGCATTGCTTTGGTGATTCACTTCCATCTAACCATTGACCTACTTGCTTACTATTGTCAAAGAGTATCCATTTCTCATTGCATATAATGATTCGATCCGAAAATGGTTCTTTTCCCAAGTTTATACTCAGACAGTAAAATTACTCAAAACTGTTTAATTGTAATCATTTTTATTGAGATTATGTGTATCAATATATTGAGAGAAAAATTATCTGAAAAGAAAAAGAGTCAGGAATATGACAAGATTTTTTATATCCAAAGAAGGTTACTTTATTAGACAACCAAATCAATAACCAACCAAAAAATTTGTCATTTCATGTGTGACAACCTAATTTAAGTATTAATAATTTATATATTATATGCTATATCTATATCATATATAGAATTAATATAGAAAAAAACTGTCACTTAACTGATTAGCCTTATGCCAACTTTGAAGTTTCGTGAATGTTTTATAATACATTCATTCATCAGGGCTTGTCCAGTTTCTCTGCTGATACTTTTCAATATTTGTGTGATTATATATTGTTATGGAACTGGTGTTATTTGATGCCTTTTTTTGTAAGTCTGTGAGCAAGTGATTTTTTTTGCTTATTGAATGTCCTGTTATTTGGTTATCTTCTTTTTTTCTCTTTCTTATTTTCTTTTTTCTTTTTTCTTTTTCTACTCTCTTCCATTATCTTCCTGTTTTCTAATGATTTCTAAAGAGTGCTAGGTTTTAAGTGATTTATTATTTTGTGGTATGTTGACTGCTTGGCTTTATAGGGTGATGGTTGAATTTTCGTGTGCATGTGCACACTCGTGTGCCCATATGCACATATCTGTCTCTATGCTTGCACCTGAATGTGTATTAAGTGTGTATGTTTTTAATGTAAATTAGTGCATTTTTTTATGATAGATTGGTTGATTGTATTTTGCACTTCTTTGTGGTTAGCTTTATTTGTTGTTTTTCTTTTTTTCATTTTTTAAAAATTATTTTATTATTATTAGTATTATATATGTATGAGATGTATATGTGTGGATGTGTATTTTTGTGTTCTATTCAGTGTAGCCATATGTTGGTTTTTATATTGCGATAAGTGCATCAGTTAATATTTTTTGTGTTTTTTTGTTAGCAGATTTGGTGGGAAGAACTGGGTATCTGTTTGTTATTGATATTGTTGTTATTCTTTTCTAACTGATTTTCATTTAGTATAGGTAGAGGCAATGTTTTTATGAAGTACTAATTTCAAATTTCACATGAGAAAATTTAGGTCCAAATAGGATTATTAGTTTACAAATTACAGTTACTTAAGTGAAGCTGCTGTTGCAAAATTTTCAAAACAATGAAAAAATCTGAGTTTCTTCTGTTGATAAAGCATTGCTTTCTTATGAAAAAAATACTGTTCAAGCAAAAGTTCTACAATATAATTGTATTGAACACTTTTTAATACAACTGTGTACTGGTCTGATTTAATTATGATGAAAAACTAATGATATATATATATATATATATATATATATATATATCCACAAATCTTTCATTTTTGTTATTAAGTTTAAAATTTACAATGCATGCTGTTAAATGTACAATCCAAGATATATTCCAAGAATTCTTTTCCTAACATTTGACAGTTTCTTGATTAATTTTTGGTATAAGGAGCTCATCTGTTAAATGTTTGAAAGTAGTTTTGATACACCCTGTAAGCAAATATGTGTTTATATATATATATATATATATATATATATATATATATATGAAGAAACATGACAACACCAGAGACAAAAACACCCTTGAAAATGGCTATAGAAGTGGCCAAAAGCAGTTGTGAAACTAAAAATTATGGAGAGTTTTTATACTTCTTAAATCTAACAAAATGAAACAATGTTAGGATGATATTAAACTTAATAAAAAATGAATTAAATCTTCCTTGTTTACTATAATTAATGAAAGATGTTTGAAAGAACATTTGCTTCCCAAATATACATTATACCTATCATAATATTTTTAGTATTTAAAAGAAACCCATAAAACTCCCATGATAAAATGGAAAATTTAAAAAAAAGCTGGTGTCTGTAAATCTTTAAACAACTCATGCCCCTTGTGCCTATATGAAAAAACTGTATATTATTAAATTTCTTAAGAATAAAAATCTATTAAATAAACATACTGAAAGAAATATCATCGGCAAACATTGCAAAATGTTCAACTTATAATATGGTTAATAATTTTTCTTAAAGAATATTGATTAACTTATATATATCTGATAATTTGTTTTATATTATGATGTAATATTATTTAAATAGATATTAAAATTTATACAAGTTAAGATTATATGAAAAATTGAGGAAACAAATGCACTCTGAACTGAAATAAAAATAGTTTAATCATATCAAAGGTCCGTTAAAATCAGATCAAAAATAAAAAAATGTTTTCTTTCTTTTTTTTTTAAAAAAGTGCTGGGATACAAAGAAAGCTAAGACAATAATCTTGTAACAATAATGGATACATCACACCAGAAAGAAAAACTCATGACTGTAGCTCAATGAGCTGACACTTTCCCATTAAGCTTGAAAGAAGAAACCCTGTATTCCTCAAACATATGACCTATATTTTTAAATTTAAAACTTGAACTTCAATCTGATTAGTTAAATTAAACATACACATAAAATTTAAATTTATCCATCTTTCCCGCTCCATATTAACTCTTTAAATAACAAGTGTATTGTTTTCTACATTCAAATTTAAATCATTTTAACAACAATGAGTCAACATTGTGTTATAATAAGGTAAAATCTCAAAACATAAAAATTTCCATATTGCAATGTAAATTAAATTAATTTTAAATAAAAACAAATTTAATTATAATTATATATATATAGTTTTAAGGTCTGCTACATTTATAGGATAGAGTGCTCAATATCAGAGATAGAGAGTATGTAAATATAAAAGTGAACATTGAAGTCAAGACTCAGAGGATTCATGCTAGGTGCAATCATTGATGATTGAACCTAGCATGAAACAGTCTGTCACTTCTGAGTGTTGACTTCATTGAACACTATATGATGAATTAAATGTACATTGTGACACAGAAATTTCTATGTTTCAAGAAAGAATCTTGTCATCAAGCAATGTTGCATGTTGGCTGTGAAAATGATTTACATTTCATTTACAGAAATGTAAATCATTTTCATGCCCAATATCAAACATTGTCTGGGGACGAGATTCTGTCTTGAAACAGAAATTTCAGTGTCACAACATACTTTTAATTCATAATTATATGATTATATTAAGCTCTACAATATTATTTGTATGGAGCATTGTTTTTAAAAAATAAATGCCTGGGGACTCAAAACTAAAACCTTGGATACTTTTCACCGGGATATATATATATATATATATATATATATATAGGAAAGAATGTCAAGCCTGTCAAAACAGAGATGATAATCAAGAAGATTTCGTCAAAATAATATAGAATATTAAATCGATAAAAATAGAGAACTCAGTGGATATTATCCAGAGCAATATGAAATATTGAGAGAAAAATTCAACACAGATTCAAATAGCTATGAATCCAGAATATTTTTGTCAATTGTAAGAAGCTGAACTACTTCTTTCAGACCATGGAAAATAAACAAATAGAAGTTAATTTCACTCAGAGCATTTGAAAAACGGTTCTTAACAGAGGAGAAATTGGTTACTTGAAGAAAACCATGTATATACGTCCTTGCCAGAATGTGTCAAAAATTTAACAATACATGCATCAAATCATGCAAACACACAACAAAAACACATGGAATAAAGAATACATATATCAAATTACACAAATCCACTCCAAAAAAGAATTTTAGGAGAGAATTTAAATAGACACAAAAAGGAGGAAAGAAATAGTCAGTTTAAGTGCCATACGTGATACACGCTTGGGCGATCATGTCTCTAAAGAGACATGACTGACTGGGCAGAAGATTATCCCGCAGTAGGTTGCCATTGCTTTCTGCGGTAGACTGGTTGCCGACCAAGGCTATAGAACCCAATCTGTCCTGTTATTTAACACATGACTGGAAGGAAGAGACGGATTAATACCTTTCCCAAGGGTATTTGCGCGTAAGTGAATGCAGTGAATTCAACTGGAATTCGAACTCAGCTCCCTGATTTCTCATTCTGAGTCAATATCCACTGCACCACACACACAAATAAGTATAGAAAAAGAAATAGCTATCTCAAAAATTTTTAGAAGGTAAAAAATGTTTTTAAATTTTAAAGAATTTTTTAAAAGATCCTTATGTATATAAATAGTATGTGAATTAATAAATATACATTTGGGGTACACACATGTATAATAATATTATTATACATGTGTGTACTCCCATATGTATATTTATTAATTCACATGATTATATATATATATATATATATATATATATATACATACCCTGATTGAGGACTCTGGAAAAATAGTAGACTTTGATAAACAGTAGCTACTCTGGCATGTACGCATTGCTCATTCAGTGAAATGAATTAGAGCACTCTAGCTATTGGGCGCATATAATGATATGCGCTAAAAAGTCTGCCTACTTCCACCGAACGCCCATAGCCCAGGGGTAGAGTCACCGACTGACGCCATTTCGGTTGGGTTTCAATCTTGGGTAAAAAAGCAATCAGAGTCTAACTGGACTGATGAGCTGTGATATGGCAAAACAGATCTGTCTGCGGATGACAATATATATATATATTTCTTTGCTGCACTAGATGAAAAGGGTGGCTACATGCCACACAAGCAGGAAAACCCAGTTTGGCTGTCAGAGAATTTCTGTGACCTCTTACATCTGGCCACCTAACTCCCCAGACTACAACCCCTTGATTATACCTCTGAGGTATGGGCACTCGATAGAGGAAGGCGGATATTAGCATGTTATATACAATGTAAACACACGGCAGTAGCCGAGAGTGTTCAAATTCATGACTGAATGAACGATAACAATTTCTTGGCATATATATATCTTGTTAAATATAAGAGACAATGAATGTCTATTATGTTTGATCATGAGCCATTCTAAACATCATATTTTGGCTTTAATTTCAGGTGAAAATAAAGACAAAATTTCTCCAACATTTGGATAATTTTTATTAAGTTGGTTCTAAGCTTTCAGCTCACATGAGCCACCTTCAGAGAGGTTACAAGGACGTTAACCTAAAAACATCCACCAAATTTTATCTTGTGTTGACATAAAACTTTGCTAAGCAACAATAACAGTTACCAAAAATAGCAAATGCAGTTTGTAAATTTGTAATGCGATTCTATGACGTCACACCGCGTGAGAGCTTGAAATGATAACAGAACCATATATTTAAATGCAATGTAATGTGTTATAACCAGATTTAAACGTGATTTTATTAAGTGTGGGTTGTTTGGATTTAATGTAGATGGCCTCCAATATCTGAAGGTTATTTTTACTGTGTGTATGAGTGAGGATTATTGTATTGTTTACTAAAATCTGTCTGATATTACCTACATGGCTATAGTTTTCTAAGAAATGTTGTTTAATTGTACTCTGCAGCCTCGATACACTATATATATATATATATATGCCAAAATTACAACTTAATTAAAAAAGAGATCAAAACCATTTCCCAAAAAATGAAAATGCAAGGCAATTGAAGATATAAAATAACTGAAACATCAGCCTTCATCAGTGTCATTGTTTCTGTCAGTATGGCATCATTAGTCAGTAAATCCAAAAGTAAAAGATTTGCTGACTGACAACACTGTACTAGTAAAACAATGGTAGCATGAAGGTCAGTGTTTCAATTACCGTATATAACATATAACATACCCCCACACATGCATATATTGGATGTGCAGGTAATGTTACAAATAGCAGTGGAGATCTCTTCTTGAATTCCATTCATGTTCATTATATCTTCACTTACATAGAAATACTCTTGGGGAAATATATGAATTCATCTATTTTTCCCTTCCAGCTATGGGTTAAATGGTAGTACTTGAATTTGGAAAAACGACTTTTACTTAAAAAAAATATTGTTAATGCAGTATTCACATGAAATTAAGTAATTGTTACAATCCAAATTATTTTCAGTTTAAATAACTAACAAACCATTAATAATCTGTAAAACAACAAAACATTCAGTTTATATGCATGGATTTGTATGTCTGTTGCGAAACTTTTTTTTGTCTTGGTTTTGGAAAAATTCAGAAAATATTTTGTTAAATGTATATTTTATAAAATTTTACAAGCATCTTTGAAGTTAAGAAAAAAAACAATGATTTTTCAATAACTGCACATAAATGTTGAAACATATTAAATGGTTAGGAAAACTTACAAGAATATGTTCATGTTTTAAGACCTGACATCGAACAGAATAGTTGTCATACAATATTTAAAATATTAACTTGACTTTAAGTTAAAAAAAACATTTTTTTCCTTTATGACACATAAAATATATCACTAAAAAGTGATGTTCTTACAGGTCTTTTTTTCTGTGGTATTTTTGTTTTTTTTACTTCTGTCCCAATTTAAAAAAATAAAATCTTGTTTACTTCTTGCAAGACTTCAAGAAAGGTCAAAAGTTTAGTTAGCTGATTATGAGGAAACTGGTCGATGTGCAGTTTACACATTTTTATTTTACATGATATGGTAAAAAATGCTTGAGGAAAATCTTACCATTAGAATAAAAATTAATATGCAAGCAGTAATATTAATAAAAAGTAAATGTTTCTTGGTATTTACTAAGGTTTGTGACTGTTCCATTAAATAACATTGGAGTAGGAAGATTGTGTCATATCCATTTTACTGGTGAAAAGAGCCTGTTTACATTGAAAAAATATCTTAAATATTTTAAAATTTCTGAAACAATGAATTGTTAGGAAGGAGGAATATTAAATGAAGTCCTATGATTTTTTTATTTTGTTACTAGTTTTAGTTCATCTTACTATTGTAGCTTTTTAGATGAAGCATTATTATTTTATTACTAACTAGCAGTATAGCCTGGCAGTGCTTTAGTTTTTTTGTGGCTATGTTGAATTGGTAAGGTCAATTGCTTATTCAGAAAGTCTCAGTTTGAGGTTGCATGGATGCATAAGTTAAAAAAATGTGAAATAAATATTGTTTTTGTTGTACTTGTAAAATGGGATTCATGCTTGGTCAATGTTGCCAAAAAACAAGAATGATGTATGTACAATTGAAAGAATGGGGGCAGATGTTACAGGAGCCTGTAATGTGATGTGATGACATGGATGCATTGCCCCTGCAATATTGGAGGGGTTAGCACCTTGTAGAAAACGTGAAATTGTTGTAGCATATGATAAAGTAAATGTTACAAAAATTACCTGATTTTTGTTGGAATACAACTAAGCATTTTGGAGAAATAAACGATTGCAAAAAGCAACATTTGCCATTAATTTTTGTTGCACTATGTGTGTCAAGGGAAATTTTCATTCACATCTCAAGGCATCAGATCTTGATCTACCAGTTACTCAATTTTGGTTGAGTTTGAGTGAAGCATCTTGGAGAAATGCATAAAAGTGCGCAAAAGACTATCTGAAATTATGTTTGTCATTGATTTTTTATGAACCCTGTACATTGATTCAAAACATTTTTGTGTGCATCAAAGTTTCAGACTTTGTTCTACAAGTTACCCAATTTTAGTTGAATTTGCATCAGGCATCTCGGAGGAGAGAGTTTGTAAATTCTAAGCATTTTGCTGATTTCTGCCAGAAATCAATTTTTGTGTACATTAAATGTTCATGTCATGATCAACAAGTGACTCAATTTTAGTTGAAATTGGACCAAGCGTTTTGGATGAGTAGGGTTTGTTAGAATGGAGATGAACACACACAGACAGACATATCCATTTTGATTTTTATAGATTTCACTTTGTTTTAGTATTGTAGCTTTTTAGATAAAGCATTATCCTTATTATTTTATTATTAGTGTGGTATGAAGGGTTTTAAGTCTGGCATTATAATACACATGGGTTCTTGTAACTACAATTACTGGTGATAAACATGCAAGAACAATATAAGGAATAAATATGAATGCCATATTAAGAATGATACCAACATTATTTATTTTTCACTCCAAAATATATAGATTTTGTTTGATGTGGTATTAGAATAATTATTGTTATTTTTTCTGATTTCAGGTTCCATGTACAGTTAATGTTTTGAATAACACAGTACTGTGTATGTGTGTGTTATCATGTAAGACGTCTCAAATGATTTTGTGTGTAGAAGACTTCATATTTATATCTGTGCAGTAGAAGAATGTTTGTGGCTTACTTTGTTTATCAGATATTTTTTTTAATCATTTCACCCCAAGCAAGGCATTCCACTGCCACTATTGCGCAAGGGGTTATATAGGAGAAGGTAAAGAGAAAGAGTGGTTAGATATAGGAAATGTCAGAAGGAGGGTGATAGATGGGTAAGGCTGAGGGTTGGGTAGATGGGAAGAGTGTTTGAAAGAATGGATGCGAGTTAGTGTGTTAGGAGGTGTCTATTGACCTTTTTTGTGTTGTCTGATAACTGAGGATGTGTATTGTGGTACAGTGGATATCGGCTCGGAATGAGAAATCGAGGCTATAGAACCCAATCTGTCCTATTATTTAACCTATAACTGGAGGGAAGAGATGGATTAATACCTTTCCCAAGGGTATTTGTGCGTAAGTGAATGCAATGAATTCAACTGGAATTCAAACTCGGCTTCCCGATTTCTCATTCCAAGCTGATATCCACTGCACCATGACACACATTATTAGTACTATTACTATTTTATTATAGTAGATTTTAGATGAACCATTATTATTATTAATATATTACCAGTTTCATGCCATTTTAATATTGTTGCTTTTTAACAGAAGTATTATTATTATTTTATTATTAGTTTACACCATTTTATGATGGTAGCTTTTTAAAATGAAGGATTATCAGAATTATTTTGTTATTAGTTTCACTATTTTATCCTTGTTGCTTTTTGGAAGAAACATTATTATTATTATTTAATTTCTATTTTTAAACCATTTTATTACTGCAGAGTTTTACATGAAACATTATTATTTTATTACTAATTTCACTCCATTTTATTATTGGAGCTATTTAGAAGAAGCCTTATCATTATTATTAGTATTTTTTTCTCCACGTTGTGATGCAGCGGATATCGACTCGGAATGAGAAATCGGGGAGCCGAGTTTGAATTCCAGTTGAATTCATTGCGTTCACTTAAGCGCAAATACCCTTCAGAAAGGTATTAATCCATCTCTTCCTTCTAGTTATGGGTTAAATAACAGGACAGATTGGGTTCTATAGCCTTGGCTGGCAACCAGTCTACTGCAGAAAGCAATGGCAACCTACTGTCGGATAATCTTCTGCCCAGTCAGTCATGTCTCTTTCGAGACATGATCGCCCAAGTGTGTATCACGTATGGCACTTAACTGACTGATTATCATTATTATTTTATTACTAGTTTGACTTTATTTTATTACTTCAGCTTTTTAGATGAATTATTATTTTATTTCTTGTTTAACTTCATTTTATTATTAAGGCTTTTTAAATGAAGTATTAATAGTCTGACTCCATTTTATTAGTTTTACTTTTTTAATAAGTATCCTCATTATTATTATTACTAGTTTCACCCCATTTTATTATTGTAACTTTTCACAAGGTAAAATTTTTATAACAATGATTTTACAATAATGGATGTGAATTGTTGTAATTTTTATATTCTTTGTTTAATTTTCTCTGCTAATTATTACAATCTAAGAGACCTTGTCCAAAAATTATCAGGATCAGCAGCCTTTTCTGTATGGAGTACATTTTCTGATTTCTCAGTTTGAATTTTGAGTATATTTTTGTGTGTTGTGGTGCAGTGGATATTGGCTCAGAATGAGAAATCAAGGAGCCTAGTTCAAATTCCAGTTGAATTCAATGCATTCACTTACATGCAAATACCCTTGGGAAAGATATCAATCAGTTTCTTCCCTCCGGTTATGGATTAAATAACAGGACAGATTAGGTTTCATAGCCTTGGCTGGCAATCAGTCTACCACAGAAAGCAATGGCACCCTGCTGTGGGATAATCTTCTGCCCAATCAGTCATATCTCTTTTGAGACATGATTTCCCAAAGTGTGTATCACGTATGGCATTTAGCTGACTGAATGTTTCAAATTGTGTTGTGACACAACATTGACAAATGAGCGACTTCTCTACTCCTTACCTAGCACTTCATAAAAAAAGATAATGGCTGCCAAGACTGTCAGAAACAGAAGAAATGGTGGCAAGCTCAGATTGCAAAACAAGTGTTGACTGCCAGATATTCACATACAGCTTCTCTTTATTTCCTGCAAAATCTTTCTTGTCCACTAACTTCCTTCCCTTTCTTTGCATCCCAAAAAGAAATAAAATTTTCAATTTTAACAACCAGAATAATACTGGCACTATGACTACACTTTTTCACTCCCTAATTTTCACTGAAATATTCAATGATTTGAGATATTTACTTGAAACTGTGCGTTGGGGCGCAGTGGATATCGGTTCGGAATGAGAAATCAGAGAGCCGAATTCAAATTCCAGGTGAATTCCTTGCACTCCTTTACGTGCAAATACCCTTGGGAAAGGTATTAATCCATCTTTTTCCTTCAGTTATGGGTTAAATAATAGGACAGATTGGGTTCTATAGCCTTGGTCGGCAACCAGTCTACCACAGAAAGCAATGGCGACCTACTGTGGGATAATAATCTGCCCAGTCAGTCATGTCTCGAAAGAGACATGATCGCCCAAGCGTGTATCATGTATGGCACTTAACTGAATGACTGACTTGAAACTTCTATTTCTTCAAACACAAACCCTTGCATATATTTATATAAAAGAAATGATAAAAACTAATTAAGGCTAATTTAGACATTTCTATATCAGTCAGTCAGTTAAGTGCCATTCAGGATACGCACTTGGGTGATTATATCTCTTTCGATTCAAGACTGACGAGGTAGATTCTCCTGTGGTAGGTTGCCCTCTCTTTCTGCAGTAGATTGGTTACCAACCAAGGCTATAAAACACAATCTGTCCTGCTATTCAACCCATAGCTGGAAGGAGAATGCACATCCCATTTATATATGTTTATGAAATAATAATAAAGCCAACTGGTCAATACAGTTTTGCAAAAGATCAAAACTTAAGAAAATTATACCTGTTCACTTTATTAGAATTTGAATAATATTTGAATGAATTATAAAAGTGCATTTTCCTTACTTATCACTTTATTTTGTGTTGACTGTTATCAATAAAGTTATTATTTGTTCACAACTTTGAACCATCTTCTAATTTTTAAATGAAATATTTATCATGAGTTGGCTCCATTTTGGGTTATTTTCCAAGCAGACTCCTGCCTGCTTGTCTGTAATAGAAATTATTTTTTAATAATTGTGTGCAATATATATATATATATATATATATATATATAAAATTATTATTATTATTATTATTGTATCGTTGAATGAAGAGATACACATTGAAATGTAGATAAACTACTTTATTACCAGAGTGGTACAACCAAGATATATATATATAATATTTACATTTTCTCACAGTAGTAGGTGTTACTTCTTGAAGTCCGTGATAATGACAACTCATGCTAAACACACATTGTCTTTTATACATCTGGCCAACTGGATGCTACATAGTAGGAGCCATGATACAACAATTATCATTATATGAATTATTTTGACAAGGATCTTCAGTTGCTTATATTGTAACTTTTTGGCTGATGTGTTTCTTTGGTCTTCTTCATGTGGTAATCTTTAAGAAAATTTGGACAAGTGCCTCTGTTTTACTCAATTTTTTTTCTCATTTTTGATGGTAGGGTTACAAAAGATACTTTTACCATTTTAAATTAAAATGGTTCAATCAAGCAGTACAGATTTGTTGGGATCTGTCTATCAAGGATTTAATTTTTATCTGAATGTCAGTGTTCCAAACATTTAACAACAACAACAACAACAAATCTTTTTTAAAAATAGAAAAAGTTATTTTCTGAAGGAAAAGTAGGAGTGAAACATCAGTTGAAATATCATGTTCTTTTTGGAAATCTAAATCTAATCTAAACTTATTTATAAATGGAACTCTGTGTGTGTGTGTATCCGTTACCTATAGACTCTGAAACGGCTGAACCAATTTTCTTGAAAATTTACACAGTTGTACTATAAGCGTCTGCAAGTGTTCTTAGCTAGGTTTTGTGTCAAGGTACCCCCAATAAATATCGAAAATTGATAATCGAAAAAAATCGGGTTATAGAAGGAGTGGTCCAATTTTAATCAAATTTGATACACTCATAGACAAAGACATAAGAAATGATATTCAGAAGTTTCAAGGTTGCAGTTCTTACAAAAGTGCAGAAAATTTGATATCGATACCAGGAAATCAAAATTTGACTTACATCCATTCATTTTTCTTTCAGTTTACGGTTTTGCTTTAACTTGAAACAACTATTGCTTTTTAGTCTTTCATGCCAACATCCAAAGAGTCTGAGCTCCAGGACTATGGATCAATTTTAAAGCTTTCATTACACCCGAGCAATGCTGGGCCATAATGCTAGTATACAATAATGATAAAATGTTCAATTTTCCTTGCAGTGAAATTTGTTTTATAAATTAAGTGTTCATTGTGCAGTATGAAATGTCTGGATAGACTTACTTTATGAGAGTCATTCTAATGTGTTTGGGAGTTTGTTTAGTTGGCACTGCTAGTTATTGTGTGCATGGACAAGGTCTTAGTCAGCAACTGCTGGTTGTTGCCTCTTCCTTTGTGTTCTTGTTTGTGGGTGCATATGTGTGTATGCATGTGTAAATCAAACTGGCCTCCAAAATTGTTTTGAGCCCTGAGAAACAGTATGCTTCTATTTTTTTATATTGGTAAGGGAGATCCAAAATCTAATTTCACATAGAATTATGAACTTTTGAATAAATGGTTTTTATTAGTTAGAAAACAATTCACATAGGCTAGCAAAATTCTTTTTTAAAGAGAGTTATTATTGTTATTTTTAAGATCCAAAAATGATATCTGGTAGGTGTACATGTCTGCCAAATATTTTAGCATTATTGTCCTTGTAATGATTCTTTATCAAACAAACCTTCTGATGGGATTTTATTGGTTGAAAAATATAAGATTTAATTCTTATGTTATGAATAATCAAGATTGGCCTTGGCTTGTTTTATCATTCTTCTCTTTGAGAGAGCTATTTCTGTTTACTGAGACTGTAAAAGGACATTATACACAAACCTTGTATTCTCAGTTGAATAAAGCTTCCTTAAAGCCCACCCCTCATACTTTTTTCATTACATCCTATAAACTAATTATATAATTTTGTCGGAAAAAATTTTAAGTATAGCATGTATTCTTGTGACTCTCATTTGTGAACTCTCCTAAATAAAATAGCAAAAATTATGAAAAAGAATAATGAAAATAATGAGCTCTGTTAAAATCAAAGCTCCTTGAAGATTATAAGAGCAAATATACACATGAGAAATGCTTTGCTCAGCAAGGCATGACAAAAAAATAAAGATGAACATTGAACTTTAAATAATTTATTAAATAACTAAAAAGTACTTAAGTTTGAGAAGCTCGTCATTGATAGGTTTTTGAAAAACTAAAAGTAAAAATGAAATTAAGTGCAACTAAATGATAAGGGATAAGTTCCTCAGTATAGATGTCCAACAAAGATATTTCTTCAATACTTATATAAGTCTATATTTTTTAAGATGAAAATAAATAGGCCAACTTGAGAGATAACATTATGAGAGGCAATTAAATAAAGATAAAGTTTAAGTCAGTAGAGCCATGAGAAAGTGAATGAAATTGTTGTAATATTTATTTAATTATTCAAATTGGTGATTAACTATTGTTAAAGATAATCTTCTGTATTTTGATTATTTTCAATATTGATTTGTAAAATGAAAAGTCCTTATTTAGAAAAAAGAAATTACTTTATGAAGGTTTTATAAAATATACAGTGTGTATAGAAAAATATGACACAAAGAAAATTCAAAACAAAATGAAATTTTTTTTATATGACTAAACATCAATGCTTATAAGATGAGCATTGTATTTCTTAAAAATACTTAATAAGGGGTGAAAACATTATGGAAATGAAATGTTGCATGTAGTTATAATGTTCACATATAAACTTGAATTTAAACTATGGACTGTTTATTGTTTCTTTTTAGTGGAAACTATAGGGAAAATAGATTCTCAATGCATCTTGGGTATGTCTGTTTTCTTTTTCTGGTCCAGAAATTAAAATAAGTAAGGATAAGTGTCGTTATTATGGTTGAGCTCAAATCAGCCTTGTGCTGAGTTTGCATGACCAAAGAAAGGTTGTACATACTTCATCAGTAGAGGTTTATTCATGGTTATAATATTTGAACTTGTCAGACTTGTGCTGTGTTAGATCAAAGAAAGGTTGTGCTAACTTTGTTAGAATTGTGTGAATTCAGTGGGGACATCTTCATCCACATTCTACTCTATCTTGGAGTAAATGGAGAGAAAGAAGAATGAAATGTCTGTATTTTTATAGAACTTAAATAACTCTACCTAATGAGCATTTGGTAAAACTAAATGGGATAATAAAATTTCTGCTTACTTTATTACAAGCACCATTTTTTTATTTGTTACAATATTATCTATTTTATTTCATTTCTCCCACAACATTCACAATCAAAAGGGACAGTAAATCTTTTTTTTAAATACCATGTCTCTTCAGGATATAGGCAGTCATGGCTCTTTGCAGATTCTTTTTTCCCTGTGAGAAATTGCTAAAACTTCTTGGGTAAAATAGCAGAGTGGTTTCCCATTGCCTCCTCCATTGTTATTAAAGTTGCCTGTCTTCTAGACTGGTTGTTACCCAAATCTAGAGAGCCCAGTTTATCTTTTATATAAAAATCTGTTTTATCAAATGAATTATAGCATGGTTTCAGTTCACAATGCTCTCACCAGCTATCAAGCAGATTGTTTTTATGATAACTGAAAGAAACGTAGTAAAAATATGCGTGAGAACATCTAGCTTATTCAATAGTTTCAAATATTTTTTACTATTCATGGTTGTTCCATGATTCAGTAAATATAAAACAACTGTTCTAAACTTCAACATTGCACCCCAAATCATCTGGCTGG